>CM046836.1:10957888-11499248 GCA_025618425.1 Heliocidaris tuberculata | reverse complement strand
GTCTGTGTTTTATTCAAAGTCATTTTAAGGATTTTGATTTTTTGTTGTTTTTTTTACTGTGCAACAAGACCTGGATACATTAATTGAAAAACTTCACCTGAAAGAATTCACCACCCCTAATGTAAAACCAAATGTAGAAATTGGGCACGGAGCCTGAAAAGTGTTCAAAGGTACAAATACTGACCTATATCTTAATACAGCCCTGGCAGTGCATCGGGCAATTAAGAAATCCTGATGCAAAGCCCTAACTCTGCTTTGAACAAAAGTCAGTCCCCTACTTAAACAATCTTGATGAAGACTGTTCCATTCTTTTATTATGAGGTAGTCGAAAATCAATTTGAACGTTGGAATCACATTTTTCTTGCAAAATTTTCACACCAACAGAAGCATGCAGCTCATATATTCTGCTTCTGAGTATATCAAACTTGGCATGCAGTGCAATATTAAACCTGAATTTGATCCAAGGTTCATCCTTTAAATGAAAATGATGAACATAAAAATATATCGTCCACACCTATTTCAGACACAAATTTGTATTTACATTTCTGCATGCTGACTTAGTGGATGTGTTTTGCAAAAAACCGGAAGCAGTACATAGAATTTTGCATAATCTTGTATTCATCACCGTTTATTTTAAAAAGGTCATTAAAAAATCCTCAACCATCAAGCAAATGCTTATTTTTTATGCAGTGTCCCATCATCCGGTGTTATAAACCTGGACAAACATGGTAATCAAAGTTAAGAGAACTGGTGATTTTACACTCCAGCACCCTTTTTCATAAAACATACTACCAATAACAAGTTACAAGAACTGATATAAGCTACTGATATCATTGCATTCGATTGGCTAGGAGCAAATTTGTCACAGATCAGTGGCAGTTGTTATCGATAACAAATTTTATGAAACAGGGACCTGTATCAAGAGCAATATTGGTGACATTTCATGTCTGACACTGCTACAAGAATAATAAATAACTTGGGGAATACAATCACATTAATTTCTCTCTCAAGGTCAAAATGGACAACTGACCATGAATGCCATACTGAGTACAAAGGATAAGGTTTCGTACTAGAAGAGTCCAGACTGGAAGGATATACTATGATCCCAGTCACCTCGATAGTACTTCTTCAATATGGGTGGACAGTTACAATTCCTTTAAGTACTTCACATCATAATATTCACACTCTTGAACAGATTTGGTTATTAAAGGAAGTTCTGGGAAGGGTCATTATACTGGAACACAATTTTAAAGATTCTGTTGAAGGATTATAAGCTGACCTCAAAAACAGGTGTTCCATTTATGCTTTATGTCTTTCAATGGGTTCACAGGATTTGTGATTATGCTGCAATACATGTATATAACATCTATATAAACTACTGCAGGTGCATTTGATAAGTAATGTTGCCTAAATGCCTAAATATACTTATCAGTTACTAGCCAACTATACTAAAGTTATGGGTGTAAAGCATGCCAATGGGTTTGGAATCAATGGCAAGGACTCAACAAGGAATACATCCCTCCTGTATGGACAAACCCTATTATGAGGGAGTGAAGGATTCCGCTAGGTTTAGAATCAATGCCCAGGAATCACTAAATGATATGGACAAACCCTAATAGGTGGGTGTCAGTGACTAAAGCCCAGTATCTGGACAAACCATATAGGCAGCCCCGGATAGGCAACCTGAGTCAACGACTCTTGTCACCTGCCTCAGAACTGGCATCCCTGTGAGTACCGATTGCTTGTTAGACAAGACGGGTACACTTCTGGATGGGCGGAGCATGATGTAAATAAGACGAGTTGGGCGGAGCTTGGCACTAGAAACGGGCATCCTGCTGGTCTAGTCACCTTGAGATGGTGGTATGAGAGCTAGCGTGGGATCGGTCGCTGGCTCTACTGGATGTGGTACTGATGCTCAAGGATGAGAAACCACTGTGGCATGATTGTAAACTGGTCATTGAGCCCCTGAGAAGAGATTAAAGGTTAAAGAAGGTCTTAAGTAAAATTTTCATATCACAAAATAAAAGTGATTTCAAGGTCGTATTTGTGCAGGAAAACAAATGAAAATAATTATGACATATCAGTCATGGAAATCATATCTTCAAAATTTCAAGGGTAACCTCTTTCTTCTCTTAGGTATAGCATAAGTAGAAAATCATATACAGGTATTAACAATGAAGGATATGCAGACACTTTAAAGGAATAGATGCTCTAACAATTCAATGTATGCATCTTCATATTTTGTTTTCGATAAAGTGTGCTTGCACCTGGATTTCAACTTGCTTTGTGACCCTGAACTACTGAGAGTGTTCTAGCACTATTGGCCATTCATTTAGATATATTTTCCATTACCTTTAACAGTCTTCAAATCATTTATGATGACCACGACCCTAGACTCTACATAATTCAGGATTGTATGAGATTAGAGAGAATGTTTATTGCACTGTGACGTACCTGAAATCTTCTGATGCTAGTACTTCATGATAGAACATGATCTTAGATTTATGATGATGGTGTACTGCCTTCTGTGCTGTGCTTGGTAGAGCTGAGGAGATGTTATAATGCCTCCAATGTAGTACATACCATCCTGCTACCTGACATACATGGGAACCCTATGTTAAAGGGGAAAAAAAATCTCTTTAAGCAATCTATGGGAAATGGATTATCCAAGAAAACTGATGGTCCTAATGACTGAAATAATTGGGTTGGGTAGAGCATAGATGTTCTAATACCTCTATCTCCTGACACACATGACAGCCCTACACCAAACCAAATAAAATAATGCCTTAAGGCAATCACCTCTTTTGAATGAACATATTCATGAATAAAATCAATCCTGCATACATTACTTATTGCTATGTCAGAAAACGTAAGGCAAGCTTTCAGGTTATCAACAATAAATTTATCAAATATGTATGCATAAAATGTGAATACATTACTAGATCAGGGCTCAACACTTACTTTTGTGAAAAGGATAATTTTCAATGACAACATAAAAACTAAGTGCGTCAAAATGAATCTCTTAATGAACAATTCTCAAAATCTATGGCTTTTTCAATCACAGAGTGTCATTCACCCTCTCACCCCTGCTGATATCATGCCCTGGTTTATCCTAAACAAAAAGACATTACCAACCTGTATACTCTCTCCTGCCTTGCAGACCAATGCTGACTCTACCACCTTGTAGTCAATACCACACTGCATGGACTTATCAATGACCACCGTGTTGGCCACCACTCCAGCCGGTGTGGACACTGGGTTGGTCACCTCCTTGTGGATGGTCAGCGGTCGACGTGAGACCATTACGGAAAAGACGACGTCACCACGCAGGACGTCAAAGTCCCAGGTCAGGACCTGCTGGGCATCTTTGACGTGGACCAGAACCTAGTTTTGGATCAAGATAAAGTATGAAATATGTGCCCAGGACTACAAATAAAATTCTAATTATATTCATTTTTTCATCAAAATTTACTTTTATTCACATTACATAAACAAACACAGTCACGCCTTTCTGTATGTTCTGTGAACAAATAATATCGGCTGAAATGGGTAAATTACAGGACTTGAAGGGGCATACATGTACATTTACAGAATTTCCAATATAGCAAATATTGATTACAGAAATAAAAAATAGGAAACAATAAGGGATGGTAAATGTGAAATAACCAAGTAGAGATTTGTAGAAACATACTATCAATTAAAAGATTGCTAGTATATGTACTATGTATAAAACACATACATTTATACATGTACAGTGTATCAGTCAATATTGGATGCAGCCATAAATTCCTTTGGTAGTCATACAAATACAAGCACAGCTTTCCAAACGGTACAACTGCTGCAGACAAATTTATAGTCGGCCTGCTTAAAATGGCTGCTTTTAATGCCCCCATCCCCCAACTTTTGATGGCCTCTCCACGCAGCTTTGATTATATAATCAGCTGTTAACATCAGGCTCGTACCTCATGAGGAATGCCCTTCGGCAGGAGAGCAGACTTGTAGACAGTCTCAGCACACAGTGTTGGCTCTCCTCTTGTGAACAGGTCTTCGGTGGATCGGTAACATGCCTTGGGGATGATGCCTCCCTCTGGTATATCACACTGTCAACAACAACAAAGGTATGACAGAAAAGATGAGCTTTGATTTAGAGATTTGTTTGAGTAGTCCCAAGATACATGTGATGAAATATAAGCACACACTTTACCATTAAACATTGGAGATGAAATGGCACAGAACTAGTCAAAAGGCAATAAACTTGCCCTGTTTTGATCCTTTCATAAACCTTTAAACACAACTGTAACTTTGATAAATATCCTCCAGGTTCTGAAACCACCATATTACAAATAAACCATAAAATCATCTGTGTATACAAGGCCAGAGTGTAAAATAAGATACTTCCAAGGGCATCTTCAAGCAAAAATGACTTTGTTTGGCTTTTGTCATTTGATGCAATAGAACACATTGACTAAATCTTAAGAGAGGCTCCTTTTCCATTCTCATTGGCTGTTTTTAGAGAATGGATAGTACATTTTCCTCAGCAACCATCTAACTTTTCACTGAGAAAACACCTCCAGAAAGCTTCAAAACATTTAAGCAAAGAAAACAAAACAAGGAACTCCGTTCCTTTTCCAGACTTACATAGCAATCGCCACAGATGAAGTCTGGGACGTAATGTGGGGCTATATGATCCGTCAATCCACCGCTCTCCATGTAGTTCTTCCCACCGTAAATCAGGAACTTCTGTCTCGTGTTCTCGTCAATGAAAGGCGACACCAGCGTCCAGATGACAGGGAAGACGCGAGGTGCCCTCACGATGAGCAGCTTTCCCATGACCTCCGGGTAATTCGCCTCCACGACCTCTATCATACGTAAGAGGGCCTTGATGCCTGGCCGCCATAGATGCCGCATGCTCAATCCCTCACAGTCTACTATACAGGTCCATGAGCTGAAATCAATTGGAGAATTTGTTTACTCAGAAGCACATTAAAAATGCAAACAAAAATTTGTAACATGCACATAGAACACTTGCAAGGTTTCGGGGGGAAAAAAAAACAATAAAAGGGCATACGTGTACAAGTAATGCATTCAGACAATTACCACAAAAAAAAACTGATAATTGATCAAACAAAAAGAGATTGAGTACAGTGGTTTTAATTGCTTTTGTCAGCCCTGACCAATACAAACAATTTTGCCTAGTCTCTTTGCACTTCTTCAGGTATAATTTGTGCTGTATATACATTGTGGTATGTGTTGGTCAAATAAATATTGATAATAACAATAATCTCATCTCACGGAGATAACAGAATTTCAAGTGCTTACTTATCCTCACAGCACACTGTAGGGCCTTGTATTTGTCATGGAATGGTCTAACAATAAGAAATTCTGATAGCCTGGAGTATTATGGACAACATAAACCACACTATATTTTATCCCTCTGAAACTGCAGATTTATGAAGTACATGTACAGCTTACCTTATTGGACGTCCTGTCTGCTTTGTAGCTTGCTCTGTTCTCCTAATACCTTCTTCATTTATTGACAGAACCTAATACAACAAGTAAAAAAAATTATGACCTTGTTACATATTTTCTATAAAAGCTAACAGTATATTTCAACAACAAATGTTATTTTGCATTTCAAAAGTCACATGTCAGCCTATTTGAGATTATTGTATTTTCAATCAAATGCATTTCCAATGGGTTCCTGGGCTTAGTTTTAATCTAGATAAAAATACATACTACAAAGTATATACCATGTCTCTCAAGAAACAAATGCACAGAATTTAGAAGGAAATTTTTTAAAAATCAAGAAATTTTACAGAAGAAAACCTATCTCAAATCTAAGAGTAGAAATGTCAAATTTCACATGGCATCACCAGCTTTGATGCATGTAAGAGTATAAAATGTAATGGCATTAAAAATAAAATGATGAAATCTGAAAAACTCACATGTCTGAGTATTGCCTCTTCCCCTACAGCCTTGATGAGTCCTTTCACATCAAGCTGGCCAAGCCTCATGATGAACACAGGTCTTCCCTCTGTACAGCAACCAAACAGAACAATGGAAGTTACAAACCATATAAGAACAGTCACAAACACATGTATCTTTATTTTGTAATGTTTTACAATAAAATTCAAATTATTATAAACAGCCTTAACCAATGGAGACATAAGTACCTGCGAAATTTGTGGTGAAATAGATCTGCATGCACTGGTTATGTTTGAGTGCTGTAATTCAGTGTTGTAACTTATGTTACAGTGTAACTCTTTGAGCATCCATGTCTTGTGTTTGTCAAATGGAAACAACATTTGAACTTTGATTTATTTTATATATTGAAGGAATCATAATAATTATTACGATGAATAGCCCATTAACACAATTTCACAGCCTCTCCGCTTCATCCCACTCATTTATATCCTTATGCAGTATTTTTTATGTCAGACAAAAGGAGAATCTTACCTCTGTCATAGAAGTGCCATCCACCCGGGAAGTAATCTAAGAGTATAGGAGGTGGTTCCCATGTACTGAGGATCTGATCTACTTTATGCTGTTTCCTCCATGCCAGTGATGCCGTGATCATCTCATGTGCCTTCTCTGTGTTGAAGTCTCTCGCTCGTAGGAACCTCAGAAGGTGGGAATCTTTAGGCATCTACAGAGGGCGATATATGAGAATACGTATGAAATACGAAAACAAATATCCACTACTGTGTAACATATGCTCCAACCAACGGCATCGGCAATAGCTGTCAGATATTTACCGATGACGACGCTAAATTATTTCCATTACAGGCAAGAGCGTTATGCTTTTGTATTGATTCACTGTCGATATTTCGAATTCCATACATACTAACCTGAAAGGATGAAACCCAATCTCAACCCAAGCCCTAACCCTCTTTGATGAAATAAAGCCCATGTCACTGGAGAAAATGTTGGATTGCATTATACACTTAATCCTACCCCATACCCCCTTACTTGCGGATCAAAAATCATTGATGCACATTATATTCATCATATTTGGAGACATATTGCTATTATAATTCCATTTCTTTCAATAATACAGGACCAGGATAAGTCTATATTTATGTTTGTATCACTACTTTCACTATCTCCCAATTTCTTTACATTTTATTTCTTGTACAAATTTCCAAATAAACCCCCCCCCCCCCTTGAAATATAAGCAGTTCTGAAGTTTAAGTTATGCTAACCGATTCCCTCACAGGTACATGTAGTTGATGTTATTAAAACCCTTGTTAGACCTTCCACATTTGCTCATGACTTATAACGTTACTTTTAGTTGATTCCCCTACCACCTACATGTATTGTAAGCAAGAAAGCGGATGATCCCCCGTGAGATATTTAATGCTAGCATTAATAAAGGATGTACAGTGTAGGAGGTTAATTATAATATAAGCGAATAATGCAGTTGCATATAATTGTATAAATAGTTTTAAAAACCAAAATGTTTTACATCTACATGTATAGTAAGGATTAAATCAGAAGGATTACATGCCATCCAGTTTGAACATGTATGCTAAATGACGATTATTCAATTTATTATATAGATCACATTAATTGACGTTATGTTCCATATAATTCAAAATTGCAAATGGTTGACCGAGTTAAAATTAACCTGTGAGTGTTCAGGTTTTGTTTTGTTTGGGGGGTTTGGGGTTATTTTTTTTGTTTTGTTTTTTATTTGTTTATAATTTAAAGTCTTGCACATAACCAATTTCTATCCCAAGTTGAACTACAGTTTATAATTCTTCTTCAATAATCATCTGCTAACCTATATCAAATGAATCAAAATCAATGATGGTATGGGACCATTTTTAACATCACATAGAAGGTTTAACTGGACCTTTTCTCTTCCACTTGTCTTTTTAGATGAAATTTTGGTCAATTTGAGTTATTTCAAGATTATTCTGGTTTCCATTTTATACATAATACTAACTGGACACATTCAGGAGGTCATATATACTTTGGTAACAAAGGGAAAGTATGATATTGGTAAAGTAAATGAAAACAACTAAAAATAAACCCCATTATGTAGTTACTTACAGTCTTTATTCCTTTATCTGTCTCACTCTTACATGATAGAGATTAGGAAAGAAAATAAAGAGGAATAACACACGATTTTTATGATGTAATGATTTTGAAATTTGGTTGATATAGCAATTTCCAGTAGCCAGAAACCTTAGTGTATAGACAGGTTCAGATGATACACAATTTTGCATGACCACTGACCATAACGTACGGTAGAAGTGCCAACGTAAAGCAAGTAGGTCCATCAGCATGTAACAAAACATGAATCTTTCGGGGATTCTTTTCTCCATTATCAAATGGGGAAAAGAGAGAGTAATTCTCTCTAACATAAACCATCAAGAAAAATATGATATATAATTTCATATCATAAACTAGAGAATTGAGATCTTTGATTTACTTTATAAATGCTTCAAATAGAGCACACTAGATTTCTCAAATAGATAATTTTGGTAATAACCATTCACTGGTTTAAACTCCCCTAAAATGAAGTGGTACTTACCTTTCCTTTATGTGTTTCACTCAGCCACTCCCTGAGCTGGATTAGCCTACTCTCTTGTAGGGGTGTCAAATCACCCAAGAACTTCTTGATGTAATCTTCATCCACCTTTGATGCCTCTGTACAATGAAAAGGAAAAAAAAAAGAGAAGGTATATGAACTGTAAGCTACATTGTTTTACATGTGTAACTGCAGGGTCTTAAAGGGAAGGTTGAGTTCTGGAACAGGTAAAAAATACTCTTTTTTACCTGTTTTTCCTGTGAGCTTTCTCATTCTTATTAAGTTAATTCTGAAGATTATCGTAGTAGATATGTCCCCTGAAAAGAATTGCTCTTCAAATTCCCTAACATTCAAAATATGACAAGATCAGCTGAAATGTTCGAGCAAAACATTTGTGTGTAGTCCCATATACCCATTTCTGTGTGCAGTACATGTGCTTTTCAGTGAGATTGCATCAATTTATCATTTTGATGATTCCAAAACCTCACAGTATACACCAATTCTTATGTAGACATGATCAACCTTCCCAAACTGCTTTGAGACAGTTTCTTTCACAATGTAATCTCATGTCCAGAACTCAACTTTATCTTTAATTCTGTTGTACCCTATTTCACTGCACAAGCACCTCATTATGTTTGCAGTCAGAATCCTCTAGCTGCACTTCAATGAATGATCATACTGGGAAAATTACCATAATGGAATTGATCAGTATAATGTTTTTAATTGCTTATCAAGTGATTGCATATCCCAAATAATACTTTGAGTTTCTGAATCTGAAAACAGGGCTCTTAAAATTGCTATCTCTCTCTGAGATATTGTAGACAACAATGTACACAACTTTACCATTGAAATCTATGTATAAAAATTCATTAGACTGCAGATGTCAATAATTAACTCAAAAGTGTTTTTTTTTTAATTGGATTTGTTTGGTTCATGCTAGTACAAGAATCATACAGTGCCTTTAATACGCATCTACTTTACAAATAGTCATTACATTAATAAACGTCAACTCAATAATACTCTATTTTTTATACTCACCTTCAGCTGCAGAAGCTGTTGCGCCCTCTACAGCCCCGCCTTGTTCAGCCATAGTACTGGAAGCTAGTCTATTCCTGATGATAGAACCATCTGTAATGCCTAGTGCGGCAGTCGTCTGTTTGTTGAAAGGCCGTAATGTGTTGGCTTCCTCCTGTACATGAAACAGAGAGGAATTTTTTTTTTCAGTCACAGTATTAAGAAGACAGAATTTCTTCTAAGAGTGAGAAGGTTGTTAACCCTTTCGAGAAAATTTACATTTTGAAGTTTGGCCAATAACTTTTGATTCAGAGCTCTAAAAAATATACCAGATGCACGAGTAGAAAGAGCAAAATTTATACACACACTATGTCCATTTTTGTTGCATGACCATATTGCCTTTGATGCCAGGAATTTTAAAGATGATAATAAGCTTTAAAATCCTTAAATTGGCAACACAATGAGAGGCTCAAAATCACTTTTTCATCAAACTTGGCAAATTTTAAAACTTTTTGAGAAAATTCCTAACCATTTATAATGTTTTCAAAGACATTACACCTTTCTAGAACCATGTAGCAATAAAGGAAAAATATTAATGTTGCCAATTTGAAGAATAAAATGTGATCAATTTAGCCCTGAAATAATTCCTGTCCTGAAAGGATTAACACCTACTCTAACTCTATTATGATTTAATACCCTTGTGGCTCTCAGCAGAAGAAAAGGTAACTTATTTTACCGACAATGGAAACCTAGAATACGATTGGCTAGATTCAGTTGTCCAACAAAATTCAATACAAGCAAAACAATAGACCAGTTCGTAGTTAGCACATGGCACAAATGACCCCAAATACCCACAGATATTTTAAAAATGGAGATGTCCAACTTTGTGCACTTTAGAATAATCACTCTCAAAGTGATAGATGTGCCTCATGAATAGTTTTTGTTTCGCCTTTTGGAAAGCATACTTCCACCTGGGTATCATGGAATGCACCATTGGTGAATAATTGAATAATGATTACATGACATTCATGAGCACATATCAAGTATTCGTGTCAGTGGGTTTTAGAATTTGGTACAGATGACCTTTATCTGCTCATGCTCAGATTGTATCTACGAACTGGCTTATTGCCTTGACAATGAATAGCAGTTGCTAAAATAATGCTATTTTGTCCATTACTTTATGAATTAGTTGTCTAGTCTGCTGGAGTCTATACTGCTCTCATCCATTCACCAAATAATACAATACAACTTGTCTATTTTGATTTACAAATTAGTTACCACAAACAGTATTTATAACTATCATTATCTCCAAAATCAGATGAATTCATGCTTTCTGTCTCTTACCGATTGTTGTTTGACCAAGGTGGAGTTCCTCTTGGGTGTGCTGAAGTTGTCGTTTTCCTTGATGGCGGGGAGATGGGTTTCCTCGTTCTCCTCTTTCTCTCCCTCCTCGTCCCCATGAAGCTCTGTCCATGTTGGGAAATCGGTTTCACCCTCAGCTAGAATCTCTTGGATGTAGTACAGGAGCACTTCCTTGCCCTGGATAGATGAGAAAATGGGAAATGTATTGAAAAACTTTGATCACTGATAAAATCATTCTTCTATGACATTACATTAAATCATGACATGTGCTTTCGAAGAGCTTTGGAAATTAAACCCCAGCTCAATCTCCAGCAACCACTATGAGTGAAGAGTATTTCAAAGAATAAATACTACAAGGTACACACTTTCTACACCTGGGTTGAGAACGGCAAATGTACATGTATGCACGAATATCTTGCCAAGGATAGGAGTGCCATGTCGGGGCTTGAACATACAAATTTATTCCTTTGTCAAGCATTTGAACAACTATTACTATGACACCTAATTTTTTTTAGCCACAACTTTTCTAGGCTAACTACATGTATAAGCAGTTTTAATAAAGAAATATTACATGTACAAGCATATGATAATCAAAAGTCTGAAGATAAAAAGGTTGAACAGATGGAAAGGGGATAATAATACAAACTGTGAACAGGCGCAGAAAATGGAATGGGCCAAGAAATAGTGCAGACTGACATATGGAGTGCAAAAGGCATTAAACCAAGCACTTTATGATGTCATAAATGCTCTTCTCCCTTTATAGTTGGCTGAATGCAACCCTGTTTTCACAAGCATCAAGATATCATCTGCTGAATGCCAGAAGGGTGTTAACTCTGTTGTACAGCATGGTTTAATTTAACACCTTTCTGGCTCTGTGCAGAAGATTTAGCCCATCATTCTCCCTCCCTCCTGTCACCGATGCAATGTTTGTTGGAAATATTTGAGGAAGGAGAGGCCTGGCTTGCAGAGCAAATTCCACTCTCTGGCATAGACATTAAAGATCACTAAGAGCCTCCTGTGGAGGTGTCCTAGGGCTCCAAGGTTTTAAGGAGGAATCATTGGAGACTTTGGAAGGCTTACAGGCAGGTGAGACAACATGGCCTTGTTCGATATGACGTCAAAGAGAGAGATCGACAGATAGACAGATCAAGAGAGAACAAGAAGAGACAGAGAATGAAAGAATCACAGAGATAGACAGTGATATTAGGTACATGAGTACATGTAGGAGAAAAAGAGAGAGAGATCGAAAAAACAGAATGAGAAGTTTTGAGGAGGATACTTAAAAGACTTTGTAAAGGTAACAGGCAGGTGAGACAACATGTCATCGCTAGATGTGATGCCAAAGAGATCTATGGAAAGAGAAGGATAGAGAGATAGACAGATGAGAGAGAATGAGGAGAAGAGGAGAAGAAGAAATACAAGAGGAAGAGGAAGCAAAGGGGAAGAGGAAGGGGAAAGAAAAGAGGAAGAGGAAGAGGAAGAAGGAGGAGGAGGAGGAGGAGGAGGAGGAAGAAGAGGAGGAGGAGGAGGAGGAAGAAGAGGAGAGACATTTATGAATCCCATAGATTTGTACTGGTTATAATGAACATGATACAGAGAAACAGATAGGAAGACAAAAGGTGAAGGACAAGGAGACAGACAGAGATAGTGACATGGAGGGAGAGAAAGAGAGAGAGAGGGGGAGAGAGTAAAAGTCACAGATGGAGGCTGTGAACATAAATCATGAAGATACAGAGATACAGAAAGAATAAGCATAGAGAGATAGACAAAGAGATAATGGAAGAATCATTGAAGGAACTTCTGTTCATAAAGAAGAAGAGGGGGAGAAACTAAGATCAGAGCAACTGAGAGACAGAAAGAATGAGATACAATGTGATAGAGCAAGGAAAAGAAAACAAGGGGGAGAAAGGAGAATTAGATACTAAATAAGTCAAGAGTAAGAGAGACAAAAAAATAAGTTAAGATATTTTAATAGATTACATATATAGAAAAGGGGAAGAAATGAGAAAAGATAAAGAAAGGAAACAACCATACATAAATTAATAACTTTAGGAAAGGAATGGGCAGAGCAAAAGGAAAATTGTACGATGTAATGCCAGTACATAGAGAGAGCAAGAAAGAGAGAGTTAATAATCCATTTCTGTACAGCAAGCATCGCCTTTATGCCCTTTCAGAAATTGTTTACCATGGTTCAATATTGAGAATGCGAGTATAACAAAACCTTTCACTAATCAATCACTATATATAGAAAAAAAAATGATATAGACTCTCAATTTCCTTTGCCCCCCCCCCCCCCTCTCTTTCTCTCTCTCTGGTGAATAAGCCATTTCATTAAGACAGCCTCTTTTCAAATTCTTTTCTCTTTTTCATCATTTTCAAAATAAATTGAATTACTACATATATGATACATCATCTATAACTGTGCAATCAAACCTGTAGCTACAGCAACCACCTGTCTATAAAGACCATTGCCCACCCCCTTCAACTACATGTAGGCCTATGTTTTCATTGAAAAGGGAAACCAACTAGGCCTGTATATAAAGACCATCTATATCTACCTATTAAGATTTTCCCCATTTCCTTTTATAAAGGGAAAGTCCACCCTGATTACAAGTTGGTTTTAAAGGGATAGTCCACCCTGATTACAAGTTGGTTTTAAAAGAAGCAGAAAAATCAAAGAAACATATCAGTGAAGGTTTGAGCAAAATCCGATAGAAAATAAGGAAGTTATGAATTTTTGAAGTTGTAATCAATCAGACACAAATTGGCAACTCCATGACGTATCTTGCAAGCTCCTCTCCCATTTGCCCGTACCCAGAAAACCATTACCTGGTAATTTCCATTTTGTGTAAAGAAAATATTCAATCATACCTTCACTTAAAATATAGTCATGCTCATGTGGTTTTACACAAAACCTATATTATAAAAAATCTATTCCTTTATCAAAAACCAAGAAAATTATAATTTATGGAATTTGATGTACTAAGCAAATGGGAGAGGAGGTCGCAAGATATGTCACAGAGTTGCTAATTTGTGTTTGACTGATTACAACTTCAAAAATTGATAGCTTTGTTATTTCATATCGGATTTTGCTCAAACTTTTACTAATCTGTTTCTCTCATTTTCCAGCTTTTATTCAAATATACAAAATACCAGGGTAGATTTTCCCTTTAAGTGGGCTTTATATTCAGGTTTGATATTTAAGAAACATCAAAATCTTCATTGTATATATATTATATATAAAAAGAGCACTACAAGACAGATACATGAACATGTAAATGTGCATGGACATGTTTGAATACATCAGTGGCACTGCAATAGATCCAAAAATAACTCAGGATGCAAACATTCTCAGCCACCCATAGTGTCTCTGTAAATTTACTTTCTCCTCCTTCTGTGACCATCTTCTCTCACAAGGCCTGTCCACATATGTGCACTTTCTCCTCAAAATTTCCTCTACACTCCTGATTGTTGGAGGATAATCATTCGAGCTCTCTCACAAGACAAAAATATATGTACTCTGAACTGTGATTATTTTAAATTTACATTTCAGCAGTAATGAGTGTAGATTTATATTATACCATGCTGCCCAATAATAAAGAAAAATAATTAAGTTGCCTCAATTTTAGTTCCCCCCCCCCCTAAAAAAAATATAAGTATAAAGTATATAGTGATGTTTTTTTTTTTTACAAGGGGTGGTTTGGCATGTAATTTCCCAGTATTCCCACTTTAAACTAGAATCCAGTTTTCAATGGGCTTTTTAAAAAAACCTCAACCTTACGGCTTATGCGTTAATATGTCTCCACCCTCTCAAACCAAAAAGCACTTACTTTTTCTACAAAGCATGGAAGATACTTTATTATGTATGTAGACAGGCAGTGTTTTGTACGGTTTCTTGTCACATTTGTAACTTGCTCTTCCAATTTTAGCTGAAACCATATATAGCATTGAGAGCACTGCGAAGGTCTTTCACAGCTAGTAGTTAAGTATTTTAAGAAGATGTCCAGGATTTTTTTTTCTATATTGCTTCTTTTTCCATACAGCTCAATTCTTCTTGTAAAATGTGAAAAGCATTTTTATTCTTGTTATTATTCTGAAATTTAACGGCAGTGAGAGGGAGGGTAGACACAACTGATATTGCTTATTTCATTAGGGACAGGTTTCAATGTTAGCAATTTACGTTTTCATTTCCTGATACATTTCTTTCAATAGAAAAAAAAAAACACAGTGAGATAGTCCACTTAACATTTTTTCTCTTGCTTTCATTTCAGTTAGTTGATAATCAAAAAGCCGTGTAAGCTGAAAGTGTTGGATGTACAATGTAAAACATAGCCTCATTGCAATATCCCCAGTCAGTAATGATGAGCAATCATATCCGTTTCTCCTGTCAGTTTCGCACTCAGACAAATCACATGTAATTTGTCTACATACGCAATAAATGTAATTTATCTACATAAGCAATAAATGTTCCAAGTTTCATAATTCACTCAATATCTATTGTCATTTGTTTCATCAATCAGCGTTTGACTGTTGTTAACAAACAAGCTGTTAACTTTTATCCTGTGAAAATATCTCCTACATGTACTTTGTATTAGAAAGGTACTCACAAATAATTTTTTATCTTTCTATCTACACATATTGGTTATGACTGTTTTAGTGAGAACATGCTTTTTCATGCTGCACTAGTAGTGTAAGATCAAAATTATGATAGGTTTTGATTTTCTATTAGTTTTGATATGTAAAAGAAGATCATTTTAGTTAGTTGCCCTGCAAATACTGTTTTCTCCTTCAATACATTCTTCATACATTGAAAATATTTTTACCCCAGAATTGGATGATTGCCAGTGCTGAAATCAGAGGGTGTAGCTGCTATGTAGGACTAGTGTCAGGAATGCATAGCCAGAGGACTGAGCATGAACTTTACCTTTGTTTTCAAAGGGCTTTAACTGTACCAATTTACATTCCTGCGTGCCATTAATTTGTCACTATGCTACCCTCCCATAATATAAACAGATTGATGGATTGCCAGCCCCTCAAATAAAAGGTAATGCCCAGTAAGAGTTGTAAGAGTTGAAGGGGTAGACAAAATAATAAGATGTTACATAGTATATAGTATAACATTACCAAAGGCAATACCAGTGCACTTTACACAAAATATATTATAAAAGGACAACAAATGATAAAACTTACAAATTAAACAATTCAAAAATCATTTAATTTTCTAATTCATGGATATGCCTACACATGGGGAGGGAACATGAGCCCTCAAGATGCATTTCTGAGAAATCACCATTCACACTTAGCATTCATTTCTTAGGAATTTTCAGTCACCACTGAATACACTTAGGCCTGCAACACAAAGCTTTCATAGGAATATATTGTACTGAGGCTGACTGATCAATCAATCGTACGACTGATATTTGGCGATTAATTTCATAGCATGCATACCACAGCGATCAATCGTAACTTTGTATTACAGGCCCTGGTGTCATGACTGATTTATACTCAATGCCTCAATTCAACAGAAATGTTTTTTAATTTGAACATCTAAACTATAAATACGTTCATATACATGTATGTAATAGACTTTGCTATAATGTTGATTCTTTCTACATGTTATAACCTGACAACAGAAATTCTGCAGGGGGGGGGGGGTGTTTTTAATTTTTCCATTTGTCTTCTACCCTTGTCTATATTTCCATTAATTCACAAAACTTTGGCAAGATTACCAAATCTAGGTCTCTGCTTTAAATTCAAAACAAAACAAACAAAAAATGAACGTCCTTAATCTGACCTAGCAAGACAGCGCCAGTCTACAGAAAGTGAACATTTATAGCAGAAGTCTGTTTCCTTTTCTAAAAACAAAACCTGTGGATTTTTCAAAGGTTATCAGTATGCCAGTGTCTGGCTCACTGACGAAGTCATGAAAACTGACAGCTGAACATAAATGTTTATGTGGGTGTCTAGTCAAGAACGTTTTAAAAGGAAATTAACCCAGTCATATGAGTCAAATGAAGTGAAGAAAGAGGCTATGAGAGGGCAGGTAGTTAAGACAGAGCTATAAAAAAAAGGAAGAGGAATATATTTGAAGTAAGAAATTAAAAAACACCGTTGAGAGCGAAGGAAACAGAGAGGAATGACGTGATGGACAAGGATAAAGGAGAAAATAACGGAGTAAACATGGCAAATAAGATGAAGGGGAGGAATTACATGTATAATGATCAACAAATGCCGTTTAAAATTAGTTCTAAATTTAATATAAAAGAAACCATAAATAAATAGATATGTCTATAATAAAGATGAGGCTGATACACACACTTTGGACAAAAACAAGGCTGTCATGGTTTTTGCATCATGAACATGAAAAGTTCCCTTGAGCGCTGTTGACATGTGAGCTGAGATGCATGATATCCATGATGCAGTGCTTCATTGGGCAAATATTTCCTGGTTTCCAAGGAGGGAAAGTCTAATTACAAGACAGTACATGTACATGTAGGCCTAAATGTATGAGTTTTCATCAAAAGTAACTTTGCAGACTTCTCAACACAGGAAAAATTGACAAACATAAGCTTATTCAAAAAAAAAAAAAAAACACTACGGTGCTTATATTGGATCCCACATTTCCCATCTTGAGTTTCAATTTTGAAGGAAATGAAGGTAGGTCTACATGTAGGTTTGAGTCGTGCAATATTTATACTGGTTATATCGTCTGCTAAGAACCATTATAAGAGTTCAATTCTGCTGCTCTCTCAACAGACGATAAGTTGTGTTGCATTGATATTTGAGGAAATGGAATGGTTATCAAGAGGCCAGTAGAGGGCTGAATATATTCAGGGCTTAACACTAGCAGGTACCCAGTACACATGGGCTCCCACATTTTAACTCAGCAGAGTCTGCACCTCCCAAAATTCTAGAATTCATACAGGGCTTCAATGCACACAAAAACTCAAAAACTTCAATCCAGAACCCTTGTGAAAAGGTTAGAGTGGAACCCTGAAAATATATCAAAAACTACATCAAAGTGCAAAGGATTTTTTTCTTTCTTTTTTTTTTTTTTGCAACTGTACTACATATACATGCTCGGGTGCTACAGAAGTCTTTTGAAACACTATATTGCAGTCCCATAAAAGTAACGTTCTGGATACATTAACACTTCAATCTTACTTTAACGTGCCTGAAAGAGAGAATGGACAATCGCTTGATTCCAAAATTCAAAAGAAATGAAATGCAGAAACCATAGTCGGCTTGTCCTGTCCTTCACTTTATTAGAGATTAATCCACCAAACAGTACTCCCAACACTATTACACCTGACAAATCATGTTCCCTACAACCACCAGGCCCCAATCCCCACAATTTATTAAAGCCATGGTGTTGTTATTCCAAAACAATTTTCCTCTCCACTTGCCTGTATGATTCTCATTTCCTCTGTCAATGTCTATTGTCAAACAGACCAAACAGCCTCGCAGCGAACCCCCTTTTCTTCCCTTGCCAACGTCAGGACGTGACGCAAATCGCCATCGCACCAAATGAAATATCCATGCCGTCCCCTATAACCCATCCATCTCAATATTCAATCAACCTTTTTTTATGCAGCAATGCCACATATCACTTCTGCATTCCCACATAAAACGGGAAGAGAGAGAGAGGAATTATCATGAATAAGAAAAATGCAAGGTACAAATTTAATAAGCATTTGAGGGCTGTTGACTTTTGCATGCATACAGTCCTCACCACTTAGGACTACCATACATGTAGGTCTGCTACATGTAACAGGGTCAAAGACCCTCAAAATTTAAAAACAAAACAAAACAGATAAACACAACTACATGTACATCCAAGGTTACTATTAAGAGAAAGCATTCATTGGCATCTACGAAGTGGTAAACAAACTAGCAAAAAAAAATCTGGATATTGGGACTATAGAGTAGATCATATCTTTGACCCTAGAAATTGAAGTCCCTCCTCTCCCCCTCAAAAAAAAAAAAAAAAAAAAAAAAAAAAACTTCATCCACAGCCTGTACATACATGTACTCTGTACGTATGTATTTTGTAAACTAATATGTACACATACAGTAAACACCCCCCCCCCCAACTACATGTACATTAGTTTTTGTCTTTAACCCTTTCAGGACAAGAATTATTTGAGGGCTAAATGGATCACATTGTATTCTTCAAATTGGCAACAATAATATTTTTCTTTTAATGCTATATGGTTCTAATAAAGTGTAATGTCTTTAAAAACAACATACATGGTTGGGAACTTTGTTGAAAAGTTGAAAAAAATTGCAAATTTTGATTAAAACAAACAATGATTTTGAACCTCTCAATGTATTGCCAATTTAAGCACTGTAAATTTTATTCTCGTTTTTAAAATTCCTGGCATAAAAAATGGACATACTGTAAAACCAGAAAAATTTGCGGGCATGAAGCTTTCGCGGATTTTGCAAGGGGTCGAGATTCGCGAAAGTTTCATGCCGCGAAATAATAAAGTCACAATTGAAAGAACATAAAATTATTGTAATTCTCGAAAGTTTCTTGGTGCAAACTTGGCTGTCATTAATAATTCACGAAAGTTTTATGTAGCAAAAGTTACTGGTTTTACAGTAGTGTGTGCAGAAATTTTTTTCTCTTTCTACTCATGCATCTGGTATATCTTTTACAGCTCTGAATCAAAATTTATTGAGCCAAATCACAAAATATGGTCAATTGTCTCGAAAGGGTTAAATAAAGGTGATGAATACAGATACCCACAATTCTAAACATCAGCATATTTTTTTTTTCCTACGAAATCACTTTGCACAAATTGACATCATTGTGAAACATTACAAAAAGAAGTGGGTGTGCACAATTTATGTCAATTACTTTTATTGTTTCCCTTTCCATTTGTAAGCCATTCATGAATTCTTAATAAAGCAGATTCATTTTAAGTTAATGGCTTTTTAGAATCAAAATATATCTATAAAAATATCCCAAAGATGAACCAGACTTAATTTAGGTGATACTTTCCGTTTCTTGATGAGCAATATAATGATTCATACGCTTGTCTTTCATTGCTTTCAGTTTTCATTTTTGAGAATCAGTCCAATGTTGCATGTTAGCTGAAATTGCCAAGTACAGTTACATCTTCTCCTTTTTTCTCTCCATTTTCTCCTACTTCCTCTTCCTACTACAGGGCTCCACACTATCTGTTTTCCTAGGGGGTCCCAACTGAAAATTTTAGGGTCTGTACATGTATGCATGAGCCCCACATTAACATTTTGAAATTGGGGGATCTAGCCTTGAAGTGTACCAATTACCTGAAAAAATTATTTGTGAACAGCTAGAAAGTATAACATCAACCTCAAAAAATTTATCTAGCATTCTATGTAGGTCAAAAGTTAAGGAGTACATGTATGAAGGAAATAAAGGATAAACACGAATGAAGGTGCGCGTGCGGTAACAGACTCCGAGTTGGATTCCGCACTAGCCCTGATCTTGGCGAGCTCATACATGTACGGGTGCCTCAAGTAGTCTACTCAGGAGTCGCTGTTATGCTTATAGAGAGTGTAATCAAAATTGCAATATCTCTTTATAGAAGTAATATTTGAAGCTCTTATTTTGAATATAACGACATGGAACCTCTAACATATAGAGCAAAATATTTTTGGGTGATTGTTACCCTTTAAAATTTTGGGGGCCAAGACCTTTTAGGGAGCTGTGAGGAGTGTCTAGCCCTGCCTACTATATCTCTCTCTCACAACCCTGATATCAATCATTGAAAATATTTATAAATACATGTACATAATCAACTTTCTAGTATTGCTCAACATGCAAAAAATAGGTTTTATTATCTTTTACCAAACTGTTCATACCCCTCAGTAAACAGGAAGATAATTTTCTCCCAGCTCAACAGGACGTGCAAATCAAGCAAAATTCTCCATGTTTACACTTTATATGAATTCATTATGTGATCCACTTTAAAAAACCCACTTAACCTTTTTAGCAGAGCTTTCCAGTTGCATTACCCACTTGATATCATACCTAACTTCAATGATCAGTAAGATGCTAATAGCGATGGCATCCATCTATTAATAACACCTGAGCTCCCACTAATCCAATTAACTCAATTGATCTCATTACGCTAAAAGCCCCGCCATGTGCGTATCCATTTTTATACCGTAGGTAATACACAAGTTTATTTTTATCTCGTTCTGGATGAAGGCGGCAGGTTCCCGATGCTTAGCACTGCTAATATGGAAGAAGGCGTCTTCCAAAATCGTATAATAAGTCGTAATTGAATCTTAATGTTTAATTCCATCATGCAAGGACATGATAAATACATATGTACACTAAGGCACAAAACAGTTAGAATGTGCAATATTGCAGAGCATAAGGTTGCATCACGTTACTTTCTTCCCCTTTGTATTCATCCATAGGGATTACAAAAAATTGGACCAGGTGAAACAAGTATTGAATACCTGTCAGTGCTAAGAACTCTAACTGCTACAAGATGGAAATGACCAAAACCCTATTCCCAAATTGAATTTTCCACAATAAGAATCAAGCATTTAGGGTTGCATTTCATCACAACTCTCCATCTGTAGGAGACAATGTCATTTTCAACAATCCATCCAGAATTATCTAAGGCTTCTATTCAATGGCTTACTTAAAGTGTACCAATCACCTAAAAAAAGTCATATGTGTACAGCTACAATGTTTAAAGTTAACCTCAAAACACTTTATCTGACCTTATATGGGTTAACAGTTAAGAAGTACATGTACATGTATGAAGAAAATAAAGGAAAACATTGAACACCCTTCGGCGGAACCCAACTCCGACTTTGGTTCCGCACAGGCAATATTTTGTGTATGGTGCGTTGATAAGTCTACTTGCGAGTCGATGTAATGTATGTTTAGAGAGTATTTAAACTTCAATATCTCATTATAGACTGAACATTTGAAGCTCATACTTTATCAGCAAGATAGTTTTTGCTGATTGGAACCCTTTAAAGTAGAACTTTATTGATTTTAAATATCTATTTAATTCTTATTATTGTGTAGGTGAAGCTTAGATTAAAACAAATTTTAATATCCAAATTCAACGCATGGAAACGTTTGAAATAATGATTATTTACGAATTATAAAGTGGTAAAATTCAGCCTCGCTAAAGCATCTGAAGAGCTCTTCGAACTCTGCTGAGATATGTGACTTCACTCCAGGTACCAATCATCAATTGACGTAAAACTTAATACAATTACCATCTGTAAACTTTCCAGTTTCTAGATATTATTTGCCATATTTGTGATTTTCTTTGAATAGGCTCCTTAAAGGGATTTGGTAACTTTGTGGAGGCTTGATTTAATAAATTGTTGAATTTTGATATCTGTCTTGTATAATGATGTTCAGAAGGATAAATAAATAGCCAGGCATAAAAAGGTTTCAAATATATAATGCTATTATTAAGATATCTATGACTGAATACTCCCATCTACGAAAGCGTATGGCCATATGCTTTAGTCTGAGTCTATGGGGGGAAATGAGTCTGGCATTTTTACATGTTTACTTTTGTGAAGCACTTGATGATTTTGAAGTGCTTGTTTTTTTCCTGAGCTTCATTTTTACACCATATTACATACACTGATAACATGTAAGGCCAGGCAGCTCAGATTTTATCAAGCCTCTACAAAGTTACCAAATCACTTTAAGCAAGAAGTCTAAATGTAAAAATTTACACAGAATTAATTTTACCTTTTTGATGTTTGCAGCGTATTGCTTGGCAGCGATCTTCTCCACAGTGTTCTCAAAGCCAAAGAAAGACTTGACCTCTAGACTGGCTGTCTGCTCAAAGATAGTCCAACCTGGATTGTCCGGATGTACCTGGTACAAGAAGGAATAGGAAAGAATAGAGCGGTAAGTAATGCTATAGAAAATACTTTTATTTTTTGACAGAAAAGGGTGGTATTTCTCATCTAAACTTAGTAAGAGAGAATAGAAAAGAATTAAGCCATAAGAAGAAGTATTTATTTAAAAATTTATAGAAAAGGTGATATTTCGTCAAACATGATCAAAATTTCCTGTTCTTTTTTCTATACATGTAGCTATTTCCTAAAAAAAAAAACTCAGATATTTTGCTAGATTTCTAGAAGTCCTTTTGAGCTTGTCAGAGATAGATTAACTATTAGTGCTGGTATCGACACGCCTGATGTCGCCACTATGGCGACAAAAGTACTGGTTTTGGACTTTGCCGACATGTCGACACGCATGCTCCGATGGCGACATAAAATGGGTCTTTTTACATGTACCGCGCCGTGGCGTCGTGTGCGCGTACGTGATTTGTTTCACATACGCATTAGCAGCGCGCGCGCGCGACACGATCGCTGCGTATCTAGCTGCGACGACCGGTATATATTACGTACATGTACATGCCTAGATATGCGACACTAGCTGACTTGCACCGCATGACTTTCATTAATGCTTGATAAATTGGATCATACAAAACAAATTTTGGGGCAAATAGTTGACAGTGTGCATCTTTGAGAACTGTAAGTGAGTATGACTGCGAGTGTGAGCCCATGAGGACATAGTGCATGTATTCCATGTAAAGCTCTTGTGAATTTGTGTCGGGTAACTCTGGTTTAATAGTGTACGGTCACTACGGGAGCGACCCGAGTTTAGACTTGTTTGACTCATGTCCAGATGTCGACACAGGCGTTAATTTTATTGCGACATGGCGACATAGATTTTCCATGCCGACACCAGCACTATTAACTATAATTCCCCAATATTCTTTCCACTAGGATCAGCAACAAAAAAAAGACAAAAGAAATGAAAGACTGGTGCAGGGGGAATTGCAGGAGGAAATTATTTCACTCAGATTTATTTTTCTTCGATCACCTTACCACTAAAAAAAAATTGGGATTGTTTTTGAATCATTACAGTGTAGGCAAAAAAATAAGTAAAATACTTATAATGCCAGCTTTTTTATTTTATTTTATTTATTTATTTATTACTTATGCTAGGGTACATGTAGCTTCTAGTGACAAATGAAAATGTATGAAAAATTAAAAATAAAGAATATACTGGATATTTCAAAAAGGTTACATGTACATGTACTGGGTATCTACATATGTACAGTGCACATGTACAAGGTCAATAATAATAGAGGGTAGCTATTCGATTACGGAAATTAGTGTTTAATGAAGTGTGATCGTCATGAAGGTTATTGTTTATTAATCACTAGCCATTCTCCTCTCTGATCTTCTCTTTGATCATCTCTCTCTCTCTACTCCCTATCTCTCTCTCTCTCTCTTTCTCTCTCTCTCTCTCTCCACCTTTCTACTCAGTCTATAGAATTCTACTCCCCCCCTCTCTCTCTCTCTCTCTACTCTATAGAATTCTACTCCCCCTCTCCCTCTAATTTTACTCTCTCTCTCTCTCTCTCTCTCTACTCCAAGGAATTCCCCCTCTCTCCCTCCCCCCCCCCCCTCCTCCCCAATGTATCTCCAATGCTATCCTACAGGTTTAATCTCCATTATTTATGAAATAAACCAAATTATGCAATTTATAATCCATTAATTCAGCTCCATGAACTCAAAAGTTACTGATATAACTACATGTATGAGGTCTAGCCTTTCATAATCACCATCACTGCCTTTATACATGTACTTTCCTTTTGTCACAGGCTTCATGTACACATGCATGTACATGATATGAAATTAAAAGCATTTTACAAAATTACATTGTACAGTGTACACGAAGGTGCCCTATTCCAAATTACAATTTAATGATATGATATACCCCAAGGCTAGTACATGTACATTCATTACAGTGGGCATATCAATTATTTCAATTACACATACAATTAGCCTTACATGTACATGTACATGTACAGTGTACCTGTCTAATTAAATTTACTCTAAAGAATACATGTATGTTTGAGAAGACATTTTCGAAAAACATTTACTATTGAGCTGTTACATAGTTAACAAATTTTCGGAAAGAAATCTACTCTCACATACATTTCAAAAGAAGTTCCAATCCTATTGGACCAGCTGTCAAAGACTATCAGAATTCCAAACAGACCAACAACATGTATCGATATTTACAAGAGATATTTCCATGAGATATTTCCATATGCAGATGTAAATTATTGATTGGTCATTTTATCTCTCCCATGATAAACCAAGTGAAGCAACCAGAAGCAAATTTCACACTGGTGATTCATTCCATTGATCGCGATATGGGAAGGAATAATACAGGTTGAATGCATAGAAAAAATTATGCTACAGTTACATGTATAGGGAAGGAGTATGGGGAGGTATTTTGTTTTTTGTCATTGATTCGGGAGTAAAAAAACAAAACAATACCTATTAATCTCCTTTTTCTTTCTTTTATTTTTTATAAATTATTTTCTTTATCTATTTCATTTCAATCAAATTTTTTTTCGCTTCTCAGCAGATTCTTTGACCAAAAAAAAAAAAAAAATGCCTCTCATTTTTTTTTCTTCCATTTTTGCTTATAACAGATTTTTCAGATTTTTTTCTTTCTCCCCATCCCCCCCCCCCTCCTTCTCTCTCTGTCTCTCCCTTTCTCTTTCACTCTGTATGTATTTCCTCTCATACCCGGAAAATCACACTACAAATTTACACTGTACAGTGTACATGTAGGTCCATACAATCTATGACATCGACATGGTTTGATAGCAGACTGCTGCTGGCTGTATATTGATTTATTTTTCTCTTCCTCATAACCCCAGTTGAATAAAAGGGTAAACACAAGCTCCAATTGTACTGTGTGAGTTTGCAGAATTCATCCTGTTTCTCCAGAAACGTCCGGCTTGCCCACCTGATTCATCATGGATCACTAACACCATAGATCTGTATTTACCAAAACACTCAAAGGACAAAAGTGTATATGTACATGTACATGTAGGTAAAACATCAGATGCAGGCCAGTGAAAAAAATAAGCGGGGGCTAATCGCCCTTAGCCCCCGCTTATTTGAAAAAGCCACCGTAAATGAAAAAAGAGCCAACGTCAAATAATATTTCTGCCCATGGGTCGTAGTGCATTAAAATCTCTGAACACAATAGGTGGACTTTGAAGTACATGTACATGTAGCCCTCGCGAAAGAAATTTTGATTTTTACACTGAATTGCAGGCACACTGTGTAATATGAAAGGGAGATCTCCTACCTTGAAAAATTGTACAGTATGATTGATTTGTGATATTTTTTGTGAGGGTACCACATATTTCTATCATGTGTAATTTAAATACTTTGTCATTTGTAATATCATATACATGTACATTTAGCCCACTGTATCCGATGAATTTTACAACATTCTTCATGCAATGTATTTAATGTAACTGTAAATTTTATTAATTGTTCCACAAGAACAATTTCACTTCATTACAGGTACACCCACCACTAACAAGTAGTAACAACATTATCTCTCTGGATTTGAATAATACAAACAAATAAAAAATATACATGAGCTCTTTATTTCAGGCTTTGTCAAACTGTTTTAAAGTGAGATATATATATATATATACACTGATTATTTCCTACGTTAGGGGGAATCCTATTAATGCGGTTTATTCCGTCACAATAGAAATTCGACGTTACGGCGAAAGCAACTGTGCGTCAAGGCGAATGATAACAATAGGCTGAGATAAAAGGATTCCCCTAAACGCCGGAATAAGAGTTATATATATATATATTTCTCCCTATGATCATTTCACATTTCATTGCTAGCTTGGCCCAAGCTTTTTTTGAGCTTTCAAGTTTCAGGGAAACATGTAAACGTACGAATTGCTGTCCACTCCTATGGAATTTTGCACCGTACTACCTTAAAGTGATTGATTAACTTTGTGAAAAATTGTAAAATCAGCTCAAATGCTAGTGAATTGTGTGCAGTCCTCTAACTACATATATAACTAGAGGGGCCGTCAAAGGCGGCAGACCCACGCCTTGGCGGTGCTACAGAGTAGTTGCAATACTATACTATGGGGTCAAAACTGAAATCTACATTGGGTGATTTCACGCTCGGTGTTGGTGTTTGTGGTTAGTGTTTATTTTGCCGCGAAATCATGATCTAACACCGACTATGAAACGAGAAAAAAATCAGTCGGTGTTAGGTGTTGACCTCTGATTTTCTGACGTAGTTCCGGTTGCTGGTGTTTAATTTTTGTCAGATGTTGTCTGCTGAACCGAGCTCGGCAGCCGGTGTTTAATTTCATGTACAAAATTCCGTTCACTAACACTATACCCTAGGGATTAAGAAATTTTCATTTCACGTTCGGTGTTGGTGCTGGTGTTGCTACTTGTATGCTAGATACGGGAAATTTGGGGGATTAGCCGTGAGAAATAAAGTCAGTAGGCATCATTCGAAGTGTAATTTTACAGGTGTTATGAGGTAGTATGTTCATATAGGTCTGAAATTAAATCTAGGCCAACATTTAGTCCAACATTCGATCTAGAGCACACGGAAAGGAACTAGATCTACCTTTGCTTTTTAAAGGGGCGGAATGAGTGAATAAAAAATCCTACCTAGTTTTTTTTCCAGATAGATTTGATAAATATGATGTTCGATATTCCGTAGTAAAAGACCCAGAGAATCCACATTATTAACTAGGATGAGTTCTAAATCAACAATCACAATGCAAAAGTAATTAAACTTCACGGCTAATCTGAGCCGATGCCCGAAATTTGGCCGTTTGCCATGTACGCGCTGGGCCGTCCGATCCGGCGTCTAGCTGCATTAGCTACCGCAGCATTTTCTGCTGCAAGTGAGAAACTCGAGAGAAATTAAATCTAAACTTACTGTTCCTATCAATACTATCCATTTCTTTGAAGTTTCTTACCGGTCTCTTTCCAGATAGATTTGATAAATATGATGTTCGATATTCCGTAGTAAAAGACCCAGAGAATCCACATTATTAACCAGGATGAGTTCTAAATCAACAATCACAATGCAAAAGTAAGGCTTCACGGCTAATCTGAGCCGATGCCCGAAATTTGGCCGTTAGCCATGTACGCGCTGGGCCGTCCGATCCGGCGTCTAGCTGCATATTGGCTACCGCAGCATTTTCTGCTGCAAGTGAGAAACTCGAGAGAAATTAAATCTAAACTTACTGTTCCTATCAATACTATCCATTTCTGTGAAGTTTCTCACCGGTCTCTAGATCAAATAAGGATTGCTTTTAGAATCACCGGACTACTCGGGCAATTTTACGATATTCTAGACTAATAAATCAGTAGTTAAAAACATTTTTTTCTTCTTCGTTGAGAATGGTGCTGATGACGCCATCGATGCGATTTGTTGGGATATCGGTATCGGCTCCGAAACGGTGATCTTTACATATACTATACTACAGAGTCAAAACTAGAAAGTCTCACAGAATTTGCAGGGATCAACCAATCATCACCAAAATTTAATCGATTCTTTCCTGTCACTATCCAAACAATCCCTGAAAATTTGGTGCAAATCCGTTCACCCGTTCTCTAGTTATCTTGTACACAAACAAACAAACAAACAAACATACAAACATACGGAACCCTTTACATAACCCTACCGATTTCATCGGCGTGGGTAATTAAGGATATGTGAAAGTATGAGAGAAAATGGAACCCGTTTACTATCCTAAAAAAGAGAAAATCGCGATCAATCGCTAGCGCAAGTCGCTCGGCTTCTCCGCTGCGCTGCAGTCACAAAAATCAAGCACCAGCGCTTGGCGATTTCAGAGCGGGTTTCCAGCCCGTACGGTATTCTGTGATAGAGCGAGGTATGCCAACCGTAAGAGTTCTTTAGGGTTCGGTGGTACTCTATCCCGACATCACTGTTCAATCGTAAATATCTTGATATATAAACGACCGATCAGCTTATAAAACTCAGGCGATTCCTGTCTGAGCTAAAGGTTTGCAATTATGATTACAGCATTAGCTGGAACAGTGATTTTTTTTTCAATCCTGGGCAAAGTTAATCAATGCCTTTAAAGAGAAGTTCACAGCAAGACCTAATCGTTGTCTAGGATCATTTAAGTTTGTCATTCCGACAACTGCCTGCCCTTCATATGTCTTTGAGGAAATACATTTAATTGAGTGACCTTTTTCATCTGAACCATCGTCATCCTCAAACGCCCACTGTAACCTGACAGAAACTGGACAGATTCCACGTATTACAAGTTTGTTGTGATACGTGTTGAAACAAAATCAGGTAATGTAGGGTACTACATGTAATACTTGCTCCCCAACGCGGCAGAAAGTTTTATCATTTTTTCATTGTTCCTTTGCGAGCTCTGATCACTGTTTTTGTCCTTCATCTGTTTTAAAAAAAATTTTGTTTGTTTGTTGTTGTTCTTTCTCTTCTTTTTTAATTTATTTATTTTATTTCATTTATTTATTTATTTATTTATTTTTTGTTGGGGGGGGGGTAACCATTTAAATTCCAATTCTTTTCTTTGTTTCTTCAAATTATCTTCTTTATTGCCCCTACTTTTTTCATCATGAAAACCACCACCACTATCATCGTCATCACCATTATTACTATCATAAACATCATCATCATAATTACATGTATCACCATCATCAACATCATCATCATCATCATCATCATCATCATCATCATTATCATCAATCTTACCAATTGTCTTTGGTAACTCTATTGTCACCTTGACAACATCGATATTATCA
This sequence comes from Heliocidaris tuberculata, assembly GCA_025618425.1. Taxonomy (NCBI): domain Eukaryota; kingdom Metazoa; phylum Echinodermata; class Echinoidea; order Camarodonta; family Echinometridae; genus Heliocidaris; species Heliocidaris tuberculata. The sequence goes on along the minus strand of CM046836.1, from coordinate 11,469,667 downwards.
TCTGTATCAATACTGTCATCACCCTTCCCCCTTGATGTTTTACATGTACATCTTTCCATCTAGGCATTCTTACAGTCTTCCTTACACCATTATTATTCTTATTCTTTTCATGACCTTTTCCTCTAACAATTGTCCCGGTACTCCAGTATCATCCTCATGATGAACCCTTCTTCCTTTCTTCTCCCTTTCTTCTTGTTCTCTTCCTCTTCTCACCAACTCTTAATTGCAGAACCAATATTACTTCTTGGCAAGTCAGAGTGAAGGATCAATCCTCTGTAAGCAATTAAGCTCAGGAAATGTGCTTGATTTGTGTGACCTTATTGCTTGACGTAAGGCTTAATGAACAACACTTCCGAGAATTTTCTCCCGTAACACATACACATCGGAAACGCATGAGTGGAAGATGCACAACTGAACAGAATTAAAAAGTGACACTTTTGTAAAGCAACGAGACAAATTAACCTTAATTTTCTGACATTTCTAAATGAATTTTAATGCTTTCACTTACTTCTAGCAACGAAGAGGCCATGGTAAGTTTGTGTCAAGCTGTATCAAGTGCCAGCACCGTTTCTTGACAGTATTTTCATCTTCACCATGTAATCAAGCTTTATCTACACTTTACACATGAAAGTGAAATTTGTTGTTTGAGTGTTTAACAGTGTTGACCTTGAAGGTAGGTTTTATTTTTTGCAAGCCAACTCAAGCTTACATGACTCCGAGTTAACACTAAAAACATGCATGTTCTTTTTCCTCTAGAGCATTAGAAATCTGATCTCTAAAACAGGTTCTGCTCCTGCAACAATCTCTCCATGGTCAATTTCATACACGAACCAAATTCCTAATTTCAACTCTGGATCAAACACTTTGCCTTACCCCAGCCTTCACCAGCCAAATTGCCCTATCCCTTAACCTACCCGGGGGGTGTTTCATAAAGCTGTTCGTAAAGTTACGCATGACTTTACGAACGACTTGAATATGACAAGCCAAATGGGATGCTCAATCATTTTTAACTGCATCAACTAAAGTTGAACTGTGCAAATTTAGATGAACATTCTTACTATAATAAACATTTTTAATGCATTTATATTTTTTGCCATAATTTAAATGAGGTTATTGGAAATACAGTCACACTTTGTTAAAACATCAGGAAGAACTTTGTGCATCCTATCTGGCACTTCATATTCAAGTCGTTCGTAAAGTCATGCTTAACTTTACGAACAGCTTTATAAAACACCCCCCGAAAACGTAAATTATGCAATCCTAACCCTAACCCTATATCTTTGACGAAAGAGAACCGAGAGGAGCAAATGTGAGCTGAGAAAGTGTCATATCACACCTAAAAGACCATCAATAAACTCACTGAGTATGTGCATCCTTCAAGGATACCAATGCGGGATGCAAAGCTCTCGTTCCTGGCCTCAATCTTCAGAGTCCTGTCCCTCATGTTGAGGCTGTTCTTCTGGATGAAGTAGATGAACTCCACACCAGCAATCTGGGAACAAAGAGAAACAAGAAGTTTCAATCATGAAGCCTATACAATACTGCTCCTCTACAAGACTGAAGAAATGCCACTCCAGAAGTTTAGGGAAACAAGGAAAGGAGTATGAGACAGTTGGTACACATGTACGTATTATTGTTAACACTCAAAGCTCTAGAGCAAAATATGTGCAATCTGCCCTTCGCTAACCTCAGAACTTGTAGAGTAATTGGTAGAACTTAGTATTCTTGTTTTATTGTATTTTGTTATCTTCATACATTTATGTGACAAGGTATGAATGGCCATTCAAAGAGTGACAGATCAATTACAAAATTACACTTTGCGCTAGTTACATGTACATGTATGCTAGAATTTATGAGAAAAAGATGTGATATTTTGCACAAAGTAAAATCTACAACTTTTTTTATGTCTTGAGTGTAGTGCTGGTGTCGGCATGAAAAATCTATGTCACCATGTCGCAATAAAATTAACGCCGATGTCGACATGTGTCGACATCTGGACATGAGTCAAACAAGTCTAAACTCGGGTCGCTCCCGTAGTGACCGTACACTATTAAACCAGAGTTACCCGACACAAATTCACAAGAGCTTTACATGGAATACATGCACTACATGTATGTCCTCACGGGCTCACACTCGCAGTCATACTCACTTACAGTTCTCAAAGATGCACACTGTCAACTATTTGCCCCAAAATTTGTTTTGTATGATCCAATTTATCAAGCATTAATGAAAGTCATGCGGTGCGAGTCAGCTAGTGTCGCATATCTAGGCATGTACATGTACGTAATGTATACCGGTCGTCGCAGCTAGATACGCAGCGATCGTGTCGCGCGCGCGCGCTGCTAATGCGTATGTGAAACAAATCACGTACGCGCGCACGACGCCACGGCGCGGTACATGTAAAAAGACCCATTTTATGTCGCCATCGGAGCATGCGTGTCGACATGTCGGCAAAGTCCAAAACCAGTACTTTTGTCGCCATAGTGGCGAAATCAGGCGTGTCGATACCAGCACTACTTGAGTGATCATAGATGTACTTGTAGAGTATTCACTCATAATTAGCATCCTGTATTAAAGAACTCTGGACATTCACAATGCTAACAGTGCTTACATGTATGTAGCACTGTACTGACAGACACAATCTTACTCAACAAACATAAAAAGTTTGCACAAAACACAAGAATACTTGTATTTACTTTACAAATCATCATTTCATGGGGCACCAATATCAGCTGATTGCTTTGATAAAAGGTGAGTGACAGGTGAACAAACTTTGCTGAGACAGATAACAAAACAAATAGAGTTTAATGCATATTGTACATGTACTGTACGTCTATTAAATTATCAAAATGCAAATAGAACTTGAAATTAAGAGGAATGCCTATGTACTAACATGCCACTAAAAAAGCATCTGAAGTTTATTGCCCCAGGAAATACAAGAACATGTGGGTCTAAGTTGCAATGTTTTTTTGTTTTTTTTCTTTTTTTCTTTTTCCTCTAATCTTTTTTCTGTTTATTCTTCACAATACACCAGTCTACACGTACATGTACATGTACATGTACATTCTAATTCAGATAACATGTACATACTATTTATAGATCAGAGAACCGCACTTCTATCAAATTATCAAAATGTAAATAGAAATTGAAATTAAGAGGAATGAATTGTCTTAAACATGCAAGTAAACGGGCATCAAAAGTTTGTTGCTCCAGGAAATACAAATGTACAAATACATGTAAGTCTAATTTGCAATGGTTATTTTTTCTTCCTTTCATTTTCTGTTTATTATATAATACAACAGTCTACATTCTAATTCTGATTAAAGAGAACCGCACTTCTAAAAGTTCTGATATTCCTACTGGAGTGAGAATCTCCTTCAAGAAAAGGAACTGTTACAAAGCACTTTTTAATGTGTCAATTGTTCATAATTCGTAACAAGTATTCAAGTATCCTGTACATGTACATAACATACAGTGTATGTAGAGTAGGGACCAAAAGGTTCAAAACTCTCATAATATTTTTCATCCCTGACCTACATGTACATGTAGGGGTTCACTTCACACAAACAAATAAAGAGTACATGTAGGCCTTGATTTGTATTCAACCAGACGTACAATTTCCATTTTATTGTAGTTTCTGTCTTCTGTAGTAATGTCTGTACTGTTGTTTGATAAGGGTAATTCTAATTCCAACGAGCAGCCTGACTGATTCTCTTGAAAAGTCATTGTGACCCATCTTTTCACTTCAAAGCTTATATAAAATTATGTACATGTCATTCTGACCAACCTTTACACCTGAAGTTATTTATAGGTCACTCTGACTTACTTTTCATCTGAAAAGTTATTTACAAGTCATTCTGACTTACTTTTCACCTCAAAAGTTATTTAGTTGCCCATGATAAGGTGCAAAGAGCCCCCTAAAAAAAATTCATTTGAAAAAAACATTTGTAGGAGATGGTGTAGTGTTTGAACACAATTGGAAGAATACAGTTTCAAACCATGCTTGAATGGACTTGTAGATAAGACCCACTCAATTACAAATGAGTGCGTTAACACTGGCTTTTTGGAAGTAAGTCTTTCAGACAAGACAGAAAATTGGTCAAATTCCAAAAGAACAAGTGAATGAGTAAATTACGCAATGCGTAATAAATGTCCCCGCCGGAAGTGCAGATCTGTGGAAATTAACTAGCCTGAACCTTAAAACTTCAGTGAAAAACTTTAGTGAATAAAATAATAATGTTACTTGCAAAAGAAGAGAATACCAACAATGCATGTATACAACTGAAATATAAAACATGAAAACATTATGAACCTTCAGCCATTTTGAATAAATTTGCATAAATTTGCATGAATAATGAATTTCAAAATTCTGTGTAGAAGTTTGGAAGCCCCCACCCAGCCCTATCAGATAAAACAATCGGAATCAAAATCCGATGTGAAATAGAGGAGAAGTAGCATTTTTTGTCAATTTTGAATAAATTTGCATAAATTTGCATAATTAATGAATTTCAAAATTCTGTGTAAAAGTTTGGAAGCCCCCACCCAGCCCTATCAGATAAAACAATCGGAATCAAAATCCGATGTGAAATAGAGGAGAAGTAGCATTTTTCGTCAATTTTGAATAAATTTGCATAAATTTGCATAATTAATGAATTTCAAAATTCTGTGTAAAAGTTTGGAAGCCCCCACCCAGCCCTATCAGATAAAACAATCGGAATCAAAATCCGATGTGAAATAGAGGAGAAGTAGCATTTTTCGTCAATTTTGAATAAATTTGCATAAATTTGCATAATTAATGAATTTCAAAATTCTGTGTAGAAGTTTGGAAGCCCCCACCCAGCCCTATCAGATAAAACAATCGGAATCAAAATCCGATGTGAAATAGAGGAGAAGTAGCATTTTTCGTCAATTTTGAATAAATTTGCATAAATTTGCATAATTATTGAATTTCAAAATTCTGTGTAGAAGTTTGGAAGCCCCCACCCAGCCCTATCAGATAAAACAATCGGAATCAAAATCCGATGTGAAATAGAGAAGTAGCATTTTTCGTCGATTTTGAATAAACTTGCATAAATTTGCATAATTAATGAATTTCAAAATTCTGTGTAGAAGTTTGGAAGCCCCCACCCAGCCCTATCAGATAAAACAATCGGAATCAAAATCGGCCAAGAAATGACGGAGAAGTAGCATTTTCTAACATTTGAGCACACACGGACAGACGGACGGACGGACGGACACACACACACACACACACACACACACACACACACACACACGCACACACGTACGGAGCCCGTTTCATAGTCCCCTCGCGAACTTCGTTCGGCGGGGACAAAAAAAATATGGGTCAACACAAAAGTTTGCACTCAGACCTGGAGAGATGATTTTAATCTTACTTTCAAAATAGTGCTGGGAGATGGACATGAAATGGAGGAGATGGAATAAACAATTGTAATCCAGATTTCTGTCTAAACATTCATAAGCTCAGGATTTGCATGCACAATGCACTTATTCAGGAATAACCTTCTGATCCCCAGTTTGGCCTCCAGTACTTGCCTTCTTTTGCTCTCCTCTCTTTAAGTCTTTACTAGAACACATTCCTCAATTCCACAATGCAAATCCTACGTTTTACAAATATTTTAAAAGGGAGGTGAAAAGCTAGTGCATACATCTGTTTACTTTTAAACAAAAATTGTTGTTGTACAGTTTACAATTCGTGTACATGTACATACACCTAAAATGTAGATGATTGAAATCTTCAGTGATTCAGTCTTCATTTTTTATGCAATGCTGTGTGGGAGTATTTTTCCAGCGACGCATTTCAAGGAATCAATCCGAATAGCAGATCTCCAATATCATATTGGGGGTGACAAAATTGTCCACATACATGTACTGTACATGTATGTACACCCACACATACACCTACAAATGTATATGTACACAGGGAAAAGATACTGAATTATAAATCACAATTCATGACCTTGAAATTTCTTCAGAGATCTACTGCACAGGGTAAATGACTTCCAGTTATAAGTCTTATCTATACATGTAGCTTTGTAACAATTATGAAATCATAAGTACATGTATGTGTGCATTGTGACAAGGATAATATCAATGGCATGAAAAACTTCTTGTGATTTCATGTTTCTACATGCTCACTCTAGCTGTCCAAATGTGCAAATGTGCAAACAAAGGGAAACAGCATGGAAGAAAATATTTGCAAAATGATTCACATGATCCTTTAGTCAACAAATCTATAAAACTGAATCAATATCGTGCCAGGCTACTGCAAACCCACTTAGGGGTCGTTCAGATATTTACGATTATGATTTTGCAATAAACCATGCCTATAACATTTAAACCACTCCTCAATTGGTTGTCATGGAAACTGTAGCAATGCCCGTAAACCAGACATACCTTTTTAAGGAGGTAAGGAGCATCCGGGTTGAGCTTGCATCGTCTCTCCACCACATGGACGGCACCATCGTCACTCTTGAACTCGGACATGATCTCACTCCCGACAAAGATGGGAATCATCTTGCAGGTGGGGAACCGACGGTCATAGGCCTGTAATGCAAAGGGTAGATGATGATGAGGATACATACATGTAATAATAAAATAATCATAATATGCAGTTAAGTTATAGCAAAGATCACAAAATGTTAAGTGATTCAAAAAAAAATTACAATTGACCTGAAGTAACTTGAAAAGTGAAAATGGTTGAACATAAGCAGAATAGAAGTTTGAAAGAGACTGGGTCTCTTTTATGAGTGTATCATGTGCTTATTAATTCATCTTTATTATCAACATTGATTTTAATAAACATAGAAAAATGAGTGAAACAGATCAGTAACAGTTTAAGGAAAATCTGATAAAGGATAAGAAAGTTATGATTTTTTTTTTTTAATGATTAATCAAAAAAAAAATTGACAACTCTAAGATTTCCCTTGTAAGAAGCTTCCCATTCATTTGTACAAATAAATTATTAATTTCTGTTCCTCAAAAAAGAATTTTTGTAAAACCTGTCCCAAGAAATACATGCAATATTGGACACATACACCTGTATTTTTATACCTCCCCCACTTAGAGATTATTGTTTCACTCATTTTTCAGCTTTTTTTAAAACCAAATTTACATTATTTATTATCTTCATGATGTACATGTATATGTTTAATTTCACTTTTCTCTCTCTTTATAAATCATCCATTTGAATTCAAACACAATTTTAACAAAAAATATTGACATAACATCCGAGTACATGTAAAACATTTGTATTATTTACTTTTATACAAAAACTAAAAAGATGTCTCTACTACGGCTGAACTAAAATAAAAAGAAATAAATGTTTCATGTACATGTAACCCATTTCAATAACACATTTTTAATCTACACAATAAGGTCATGCTCATGTTTTATCTCTTTCTTTCTTTTATTCCTCTTCATCATTATTCTACAATTCTACACCCACTAGCATCCTTGCCTACCTACATAGTCCCAAAGACAATGAAATCAATTAAAAGAAGCCATACACTGTATAGCCTGTTCAGACTACAAAAAAGTTGTACTATATAGACTTACATGTATAAAGAAACATTGTGTAAAGAATCATGATTAGCGAAAGGAGTGACATACAGACTAAATCATCGTATATAAAGAAACAGGTTTTCGGGAAGTCAGCTAACACCACATGTTTTGTATTAGGTTATGTAAAGGACAGCAGTGGAGCATACGATATTACAGCTGATTGTTCACATCAGCGTGCACACACGATAAGCCCCGCCCAGTTATACGATTCTCGTACCATACAATGTCCAGAACTTCAGACTACCTGTCAAAGGGGATGCTGATTCTTTATGAAGTTTTTGTTCAAGACGATGCTCAAACATGCATTTCATTATACAACATTTCTTTATACGACGTTCAGACTTTGAAAATTTAATTACTTATTGTATACTGTAGCTAGACGATTCTCGTATAGCCATACAATGAATTTAGAGAGTCTGAACAGGGGGTAAGTCGAACAATCCCTGTTCTATTATTAAAAGAACAAGGCTGCTATTTTCATCATGCTGTTGACAGTTGTTGACATCAGCAAAGGAACAAAGCCGAGTCGAGCTCATAAAACTGGGAACAAAAAGAAATGGTTCAATCAATACTTTCCCCCCGTTTTCCACAAACTGCCTCAGAATTAATCATATCTGCAGCAGGCTGTTCTATTCCCACAGTATTCCGAACAAGCCTCTATCACATGCATAAGCCAGTTCCATTTTTTCTTGATATATGTATGGAGTATAGTACATGCATGTATGTTAACTTGTTAGCCATAACGATGATCAAATCAATGAGTTGTCCAAAATGCATTCATTCTGTTTCATAGCCTTGTACAGTTTAGTTTACCATTTGCAAGTGAAAAAGAAAGGGGTACAATCATGCATAACATGAACACAAATGCACAAAAAGTATTTATTCATTTATTTATTTATTTCTGATATTCAGACAGGGTGACTCATTATCACCAACAGTGGGAGTAGGCCTGGATTGCAATAATAAGTAACAATAATAGTAAAAAAAATCATGAAAGTAAACTCATAACAAAAAATAAATAAGGACATTATACAAAGTATTTGGTATCCACATAGCTAATGTTTTGATTTTTACGAAAATGTCGTTGCACATTCTATTTTCTAGCATCTAAATAAATCATCGTATGCATAGACATTAATTACGGTAGAACTCTAAAAGTAAAAATCGAAACACAAAATTCATGAAAACTAGTACATGAATACAATTTCAATATTTTCAAAAAATTATTCCTTACAGTAAAAAGACGATTGCACCAGTACGTTGCCTCTTTTAATGAGAATCTCAGCCAATGGATTTTGCTTCGATGCAGTGAGATTTATTTCTGTACATACGGGGGTCGCAGGGAGACAGGAGTACATGAGAGCAACATTTGACATCAGAGACGGGAGTACATACAGGATATCAGATACAGGGAGAGAGGAGTACATTAGAGTAACATTTGATATCAGATACGGGAGTACATACAGGATATCAGATACAGGGAGACAGGAGTACATTAGAGTAAAATCTGATATCCGATACAGGAGTACATACAGGATATCAGATACAGGGAGACAGGAGTACATTAGAGTAACATCTGATATCAGATACATCAGATACAGGGAGACAGGAGTACATTAGAGTAACATCTCATATCAGATACATAACATTGCACATGGGATGAAAAACAGGAGGTGTTGAATGAAAAAGTAATTATCGGACACTTGACAGATCTACATTCATTCGGTCAGTCATGGTATGGCTACAACGAGACCCGTCCATGTCAAGAGATAATGACATCTAAGCTCTCAGATGTAACAACTTTATACATGTACCTTTATGTAATATAATCTGTACTTGTACTGTATTTGTGAACAATGAAATCAGACATTCATGCCATGTAAGCTCTCAGAGATTGTTTCCCATGTAACAACTCTGACACCTTTATTTAACGAAACAAATACATACATGTACATGGGAGATTCCGTGCAGAGTGTCTCGTATAACTATTTTCAACATATTTCGATCCAAAAATGAAGAATGTCTCGATATGACCATTGAATAATGGTGCTCTCTGGTATCACTACCTATAGTCATGGACATATCAAGAGATTTTTCATTCATGGATGAAATATATGGATAAACATCATATGTCATAGGGGACACTCTCCACAGAATCACCCATATACATGTACATGTATGTGTGTGATCCATGAGATCTGATACTGATGTTCTCTTGACAGAGGCTTCTCTATAATTTTACTTTACTCTCTTATACAGGAAAAGGAAACTTCCAGCAGTCTCCATGCATACAAGTACACAAGTTAGATCCTGGCATAGACTTTGAATGTACACAATGAGCACATGACTGTGAATATGATGATGACCTAATATTGCAAGTGGGATCTATTTTTGTACATAGCGGTGGGGAATAGCAGTGAGAATAGGGTAACAGAGTAGCAATCTGATATTACAATAACAGATACACGAGGGGGGAAAAGGATGCAGTAAATGACAAAGTTTTCTAAGTAATACATGAACAAAATTCAATCACTCAATCCTGGTACAAGGATATCCTAGGCATCTTCAAGTAATATTTTTTCAATGGGGCACTTATTGTGAATATTATTTAGAGGGTACATGTAACTTAAATTTATGTTTAGAATTTGTAGGTTATCACATTTTGACCATCCAGGGTGAATTATCACTAGACTTCATTTGTCAACTTTGTGTGGCTAGCTAATGATGCCAAAGACATTTCGAAATGAGGTTACTTCTCCAAAAGTAGTTCATCAAGGAGCTGCCAGTAGTCAACATGGCATGCTCTTAATTAATTGAATCTGATCACAAGCCAAGGGTGTGCCATTCATTTGTTGATGACTCTACAGTGTTCCTTGGTCACATCATGGAGCTATAGTAGATCTATGAAAAGGTCAAGAAGGCACTCTTGTCAAAGAGGTCATACCAAGCTTTCCCATGCACAACCAACAAGTTATCACAACAAAGACAGGTTTACATGTTGTGCATATACAGTTAACCTTGCATAACTCCAAGTCGCGTAAGTCGAACTTTACCTAACTCTAACCAATTTTTTTTACTAAACTATACAAAACATGTCCCATTTACATTTCCTAAGTCGAATTTTGCATAAGTCGAACTATTTTTTGTGGTCCCAACAGATTCGACTTATATGCAAAGCTAACTGTAGTTTGTTGATGACTCTAGTGATCTTTGATCATATCATATATGTAAAATATATAGATCAACATGTATAATGTTTAAAGAGAAAGTTGAGTTCTGGGAGAGTTGAAAAATAATCTGTGAGATTTCTCATTCTTTTTTTATGTCAGTTTGGAAGAATATCATAATAGAAAAGTCCCTGGAAAGGATTGCTCTTTAAATGCCCTCATATTCAAAATATGACGAGAAATAGATGAAATGTTCGGGCTGAACATTCATGCCACTTGTGTATGCACCCATTTCTGTGTGCAGCACATGTACTTTTCAGCGAGTTTGGGTCAATTTCTTATCATTTTGTAGTCTAGTTCTGGACTCTTTTTATTGATATTTTTTATTCGCCGACTATACGCGATAAGCTGAGTGATGGCGCAATCCCGAGAACCTGTTGGCCCCGAAAAAAAAAGAGTCCAGTGCAATTGCTCCACGCTGACGTCAGGGGTCAAAAGTTCACAAACAAGTAATTCATAAATATTCATGAAATCACCGTCAATCAAACAGTTCGCTTGCGCTGTTTACGTTTTGCACGTGGGATCCCTGATCTGATCGCTCATACAGCTCAGCTGCGTATCCGGACAACTACCCCCTGGACAATTACCCCCCGGACAACCACCCCCCGGAAAACCACCCCCTGGACGACTACCCCCCTAGGACAACTACCCCCCAGGACAACTACCCCCTAGGACAACTACCCCCCAGGACAACTACCCCCCAGGACAATTACCCCCCAGGACAACTACCCCCCGGACAACTACCCCCCGAACAACTACCCCCTGGACAGCTACCCCCGGAAAAATTGTCCTGGGGGTAATTGTCCTGGGGGTAGTTGTCCTGGGGGGTAGTTGTCCTGGGGGGTAATTGTCCTGGGGGGTAATTGTCCTGGGGGTTAATTGTCCTAGGGGGTAGTTGTCCTGGGGGGGTAGTTGTCCTGGGGGGTAGATGTCCTAGGGGGGTAGTCGTCCAGGGGGTGGTTTTCCGGGGGTAGTTGTCCGGGGGGTAGTTGTCTAGGGGGTAGTTGTCCTAGAATCCTCAGCTTTGTGTGCATGCAGTATGATGTACTGTATTGTGCATGCATTCGAATTGGATAAACTCTCCGAGATTTTCTTGCAAGAAACAAGCCGGGAAACGAGGTGCTGAAAACGGAAATAATTGGCATTTAGGCCTCCATTTGCAACTTCCTAGACTTTAGAGATCAAGGGAGAATACAACCAAACAACATCGAAACACACAATCTCCCCAACGACAGTTTTTTCCAGAGGCAGAAAAAGAAACACGTCAAACACCTCCATTTGCAACTTCCTAGACTTTAGAGATTAAGGGAGAATACAACCAAACAACATCGAAACACACAATCTCCCCAACGACAGTTTTTTCCAGAGGCAGAGAAAGAAACACGTCAAACACCTGTGAAGAAACGCCAGAATCACACTCATACAATTAGGAGGTGAATTCATGTACATTTCGTAGAGAAAAGAATTAACGGTTTAAATGGAAAATACGACGATCAAAAAATGTACGATGACGTCATTTTCCATGAACTGCGGTTCTAAGCATAAATGGAGCATGCGATTTCTACCTCTCAAGATCGACATCCTTATGATTACAAGTGGCTGCTGACCCATCTAAAAACAAAGTCATTCTAATGACCAAGATTTTGATGACTTTTCTTTCTTTTTTTGAAAAAACAAAGAAGATATTTCCGGGGATTGAACTTTTATCTATTAAATGAAAAAAATAATAATTTGAAAATCTTATTCTACGACGGAGTTACGAGCATTATAAAACGGGTCTTCAATCACGACCTCTGAGGTCAAATCGAGGTCACGCCCGTGAAGACTTGGATAAAATTGGCTGACTCTACTGAAGTTGATTGTATTGTTTCACAGCTATACACGCGTGGATCGCTCGGCCATAAAGTTAAATACGCAAGGCCTACACACACTATGCATGCATACAACATGGTAGTTTTAATATCTACAAACCTTATTGTATCTTTAGCGGAAATAATGTTAAAAGAGAAAGTTTTAATGGTCATCATACATCTAATTTGAATTTTAAGATTAATTCTGATGCAACATAGCACCTCGTTAAGGAATATAAAATCATTTTATCACTAGATCATACCAGATTTCCTCATTACTACTTCAAAATGATGTCAAGCAAAGACTAGCGTTTTGGCTGGGGAGGCGCGGCCAATTTTAATTGCTCTCCCTGAAAAATGTCAGGGAAAGTCGTCAGCGTGGAGCAATTGCACTGGACTCTTTTTTTTTCGGGGCCAACAGGTTCTCGGGATCGCGCCATCACTCAGCTTATCGCGTATAGTCGGCGAATAAAAAATATCAATAAAAAGAGTCCAGAACTAGACTAATCATTTTGATGATTCCAATACCTCACAGTATAAAACTATTCTTCTGTAGACATGACCAACCTTTCCCCATCGCTTTGAGACAGTTTCTTTCACAATGTAATTAGTGACCTGAACTCTGCTTTACCTTTAAGTATAAATATGCTTGCCCAACGGCAGTAATCTGCACCAACTTTTATGTAAGACAGTTATTTTGAAAGGTAAATTACCATTTGGTCCAATTCCATTTGGTCTAATGGTCATATGGTCTAACATCATTCGGTCTAAATCATTTCGTCCAATAACCATTTTGCCTAATCGCATTCTGTCCAATGATCATTTAATCCAATGACCATTTGGTCTAGAGAGATATGCTATAACCATTTTGTCCAAGACCCATGTGGTCCATTTACCATTTGGTCTACCGGTATACCCATTTTGTCCAATTACCACTTTGTCTAAGATCCAGTTTTTCCAATATCCATTTTGTCTACTAGCCGTTTTGGCCAAACCCAAGTCATCTAATAAGTAATACCCACTTGGTCTAATCATAACTTTGTCAAATGAATATATTCATCATTTCGTCCATTAACCAATTAATGTAATAATGTTATAATCATTTCATCTACTGCCCAATTGGTCTATAATTATTTGGTCCACTTTAGTCTTACATGTAGTTTGTCTAATGACCATTTACATACATGTAGTCTATCATTCATTTGGTCCAATGTCTGTTTGGTCTACTACTTACAAATAACAATTTGAATTACTGATGAAGATTGTCCTTATTCAAATGCATACAAAATGTACATGAACGCTTCTTACAGTATGCTGTGTTTCATCAAATGAAAGAACTTGAGGAGGCGGCCTCTATATTGAATAAGAAACACACTTGATATTAGTTGAGTGCTGGATTCCACTTTAAGGGGGAAATTGTATTACATTTGTAAAACAGCATGGGGCACTCCAGTCTAAAACAACCATCTAAAGAAACATGCTACTAGTCTACAGTCCTATCGTCAGGCATCCTATAAGATGCAAACCTAACTACATGTACAGCCAGAACAATAAGCTAAATTCAGGAGAAGATAAAAAGAAAGAGAAAATCCGTCATAAACAGCGGTCGAAGAACACCAATATAAGATAAAATATTTCAGAGATAAAATTGCACACAGAATACCACCCCTGGACTTTTCCAAACAGCAATGTAATTCCTGTAAAATGTCCACTAGCAATAACATCCCTTCACCTTCATGAAATTCAAAAAAGAAATGCATCCAAAAATAAGAAATTCTTTCATTTAATTTAATAATCAAAAAATCTGGCCATAAATTGCCCACTCCCAATCTCATCTTAATTTCCACCGGCATGCCAGATTATAACAACCTGCTCATATATGAATTTCAGAATGCCAAGTCCCTGAAAATAGTATTATGTATTTGGGTCCTGTCCCTGAGAGGCACTATAATTCAGCCAGGACTCCTAAAACCCAATTATTTGCTATTTATGGACATGCTCGTGTAATCAGTTAATCACAAAATTAGTGCACTATGCTTGCACCACTCAGACCATTATAGAGATAACTCTCACTCCCTCCATTTTCCCTGTCTGCAATCCTGTTGTACATTAAAAAGGGAAGCAGTGTAGGTCAGGTAGGCTATGGCTACTACTGTACATGTACATGTGAGCCCCCCCCCCCCCCCCCATAGAAAAAACAACAACAACAACAACAAAACACAAAACACAACATTCCTCAAACATGGAAAAACTTTGTGTGATACAATGCAAAGTTCTCTTCATTTTAAGCTATTAATAAGTAACTATTCATTTTTTTTCTTGTTTGAAGTTCATATACATGTAGCAATATGTCTCGCAACTTATCATTGTTATATGTATATGTAGCAAAACAATTGTTTAATTGTTTAATTCGGCAACATTTGAAGAAAACTCAATAACTCAATTTTTTCACCTTTTTGGAACAGCTGTAGAATACCCCAAGACACAAGTAACCTTAACCCTAACCACAACCCTGACCCTAGGGCCTAATCCTAACCCCAACTCTAAATCTAAACCTAAATGAATACTGGTCCCCCTTTCCTCTCTTTGCCCCTTCCCTTCAAAACATCAAAAGGCTTCCTCCTACACCAAGTCTAATAACAAAAACAAAATTCCAAATATTTTATTACTAAACAAAGTCTTCACTCTGTCCCAGCTAGGTTAATTGCTGGTGTATTATTTATGTCCATCACCATGACGACTGAGCAACCAACCTTTAAATGAACGAGTTTCCTCACAATTTCCTGTGCTGACGTCACTTCAAGTAGGAGAGTAGCAGTGATAAGACTAATTTTCTGCTAGAGGGCTTAATCACTGTCTGCACTCTGACCAGTTTCCATTTTCAACTCATTTCATTATATGAATGATCTTATGCATACATGTAGCTCGTGAAGATGGTCTGAAATCCAGGAGTGAGATTCAAAACACTATCTCATCTTTCATGTACGGGTAAGTGAAAGAAAAAAATATGTTTATTGTCATGACAAATGCACACTTCGAAAAGAAAGCAAGAGTCATACTGTGCATTAAAATCACCACATTAGTTTTATGTGTTTTATGCACAGTTGACAATTCAACTACATGTACACTTTCATTTTCCACTTGAATATTCTATAGGCTATCTCCTCTTTCCACTTGATAGATGATCATATAGTGCATTTTTAAAGGTACACCTTACACTTCATACCATAGGTATCTTTAAAGGTACACATTCCACTCATCGATCTCTACCAAGAGGATAAAGTAACGCCCTCTACGTTTGATGCGACCGCAAGCCCAAAGCTAGCCATGTTTGGGCTCGCAGAAAAACACCACCACAGCACCACTGTACTGTTTCAATACAATTTTATGCATTTTTAGAATCAAATAATTCAGCACTGTGAAGTCTTTTCCACGAATTAACGGCAAAATCAGGCAAAAAAAGTGTACCCTTACATATTCTAAAGGCGATTTAATGTGACAATTAGTATAATGTCTTTTTAAAATAAAAAATCAAATCATGTATCTTTCGAATAGGATTACACTGGACCCGTACACAGGAGACGATGTCCCACGCTATGTCCCACGCGGTCCCACGTAATGTGTTTTAGTGTAGGACTCCCAATTTTGGCTGTGCGGCCGCATCAACTGCTCGCAAAGAGCCGTGCGTACGATGCGATATCCATGTAAGGTAGAGATTGATGATTCCACTTGGTAATATCATAGAGTGTAGGGTATCTTTCAAGATACATATTCCACACTTCCACTTGAAAATATCATCTATAGGGTAACTTTAAAGGTACACTGTACACCTTACACTTTATGATACAGTGTAGGGTATCTTTAAAGATACACATTCCACACTTCCCCTTGATAATATCATATGATATAAAGGTACACCTTACACAAATCAGGTATCTTTACAGGTAAAATTACCATAATTCCATTTGATAATATTATAGAGTACCTTCAAAGGTACACCTTCAACTTTCCTAGTATACACCTTTCATCATCAACAGATTCCAATGTTTGGTGTGTAATACATGCAAGTTGAAATCTTTCTACATGTAGATACAATAAGACTTGCAAATAATTGGAAAGAAAAATATACTTCATGAAACATTATGAATCATACATGTAGTTCTTTCTGCGTATTCAATCATTTTTTTTTAAACCAAAATTACACTTGAACATTCATAGCCTTAAAAACTTGTATATTGCAGTATTCTAAACTTTGCATTCAGTTCCTGTTCTCTCAATACATACATTGTACGCTCTAATGAGAGCCAGAAGGGCATTAACCCTTTCGTGACAAGAATTATTTAAGGGCTAAATTGATCACATTTTGTTCTTCAAATTGGCAATAATGATATTTTTCTTTTAGTGCTACATGGTTCTAATAAAATGTAATGTTTTTTAAAAGAATTTACATGGTTAGGAATTGTGTCGAAAAGTTGAAAAAATTGCCAATTTTGATGGAAAAACAATTGTTTTGAACCTCTTAGTGTGTTGCCAATTTAAGGATTTTAAAGCTTATTCTTGTTATTAAAATTCCTGGCATCAAATGCAACAAAACGGTCATAGTGTGTGCAGAAATTTTTGCTCTTTCTCCACATGCATCTGGTATATTTTTTTAGAGCTCTGAATCAAAAGTTACTGTATACGCCATATATTTCGCGGGGGTTTTATTTTCGCGAATTTCGCAAATCGTGAGTGGGTCGCGAATTTAACAACACGCCAAAATATTGCCAACATTAGAAGTCGGCTGAATTTGTTGTCTCCGGGTCAGAAATTCACCACTTCGCTTTGCATAAGTACATCATCACCGCTGTTTGTAGATTTGAGAATTTTCCGACCGCGAATTCAACCACTCGCGAAATAGTCTGGTTAGTCCTTTTCGCGAAAATTTATGGCCACAAAATTTATGGCTTATACAGTATTGAGACAAACCACAAAATGTGGTCAATTGTATCGAAAGGGTCAACTCTAGTTGTAAAATAATTGAGTTAACAGTTAAACACCCTTACGACTCTCATCAGACAGTTCAAGCTCTATTCCACTTTTCACTTCCTAATATCAAATATTGCACACAATTTGATCACTGCTCATAATATAGCTAGTACATGTAATGATAGTTTTATTGATAATAAACATAGACCTAAATGTATCAACACATTTCCTGTTCTTTGGAATTGATGCCTCCAAAATTAATTTTCCATTTTTATTTTTCTCTACTACATGTGGACTCTATAAACAGTAATAATGGATCTCAATAACTTTCATTTCGCAAAATATGTGAAAGAGTAAGCTCAACTTTCATGGAATATCAAGCATGATTTTCAACTCTAAAAGGTTTGTTGTGACAAATCTCAGCCTGATCTGACTGAAGAAAGTGTTAAAGATATCATTTTCTTTATTTCCGGAATAATTTATAGATTTACATGTAGGCACATTTTGGGTGTATTTGTGCAGTGAAAGTGAATCTTTGAAGTTTGATACACACAAAACAAGACAGCCCATATCACCAAGAGAAACCACTGATTCACATGATAATAAAGGAAGTAAAATGTCCGGAGAAATGTTCTTAATATTTTGTAAGCAGCAAAAAATTGCATGACATTCTACAACTAGTTATAAAAAACAATTCTAAATTATCTATGCCAGAACAGATGTCCATGCACCCTCCCCCCCCCCCCCCCCAAGAACAACAGAGACTGGAATGGCAAACCTCTACCAACTGTTTCTCAAAATTCAACTGCTGCCCTTCAATCAGCTGTAGCAAAACCCCCTCACGTGCTGCAGCCATTGCATGATGGTCTGCACCTCGACAGCCACTCTTCTGACCCCGTTCTCATTACAATCGATAGAGCGATCTAGCGCGCGCTAGATCGCGCCACCTCTATGGTGAGAACGCGGCGACGTCGTTCCAGCGCGATCCAGGGCGATCCACAGCGATCCCAAACCGGACCACCTCTGGGGGGTGGTCTACGAGAGATAGCGCGATCTAGCGCGCGCTAGATCTCTCTCTCTTTTGTAGTGAGAACAGGAAGATGCGAAGTACGCCGGAAGTACGCCATGACCCAGGAAGTGTTTACAATGTAAGGATACAGCTCGCATATAGCGCACAGTATACAGTCGGTATAGATCGCTAGCGTTAAGCCGAATCGAATTACGCGCAAAAACGTTGACCCCATTACGTCAGATGTCATGGCAACAAGAACCCTGAAAAAGAGAAGTGCGACGATAGATCGCGCTACCCTCTACAGGTGTGAACCTGCGGCGTGCCAGCAGCGTGCCAGTGGACCGCCTTGGCACGATCCACGATGGAGCGATCCACTTTCCAATCACGTAATGAGAACGGGGTCACGGTCTCTGAGGTGTTTTTGTGCAGTATACTTCAATACAAGCAAGTACTAGAGTGGAATGCACTTCCCTCAACTGCAAAGAACGCCCCTGATGTGGTACACAATCTACGTTCCAAAAATTAACAACCACACCTCCTGTTTAAATTCCCTTCCAGAATATTATGATATAAAAAATCCTGTTATCATCCTTCTGCTTCCTGATGAGCGAGAAGACAAATATGAGGTCTAACAAAACAGTTTAGTATGGTTAGAGCACCCAACTTAGTCTGTGCAGTGCCCTTGTCTGCATACATGTACAAAGCTGCACTATTCTGATAAAGCAAAACATGCAACAAACACAAAATTTTCATTTTCATCATGAATGCAGAGATGTCAACATATATTCATGCAAAAGAGAATAAAAATATTGAGCAAGTCTTATTTCAATAACTTTATTCTGAAGCCTCAAAATTTAGTCTTTCAAATAAAAACATCTCAAACTGTGTGTAAAATGAATGTAGACCCTCTTTGAGCAGACATGGGAACCGTTGTTTTTGCAATGTCAAAATTACACGACAGCATTTTCTTGTGAAAATGCTTTGTTCTTGCTCCAATTTTGATGAGATTTTCACACCCTTACTTAGTCGTAACGAAGTTCGACTAGAACCTATTAAATATTAGGAATCCTATGAAAATAAGCACTGAAGTAATTTAAAAGAAATTCTTCATTAATTTCAAGTCAAATGTTAGGTCACAGACATAGGATGATAGGGCCCCCCATCATAAATCTAAAACAGTCATGAGATCCGTTAGATCGACCATCGTTACATCACGGCCAACTCAAAAACTCAACTGTTCATATTCTTAATGTTAGATCGAAAAGTCAGTCTATTTCGTTCAGGGAAATGTTCCTCTGAGACTATGTTTAGCTCCACTGAAGAGGAGAGCCTAAAAATTCCAAATTCATATACCGGTATAACTCCTCCAACCAGTCTGCTTTTTTCTGTCTAAAGAAAATCCGCACTAATTCCCCACGTTAACAAGATGCAAAGTGATGCTGCATTGCGCTAACGACACTGTAGGCAGTGTGGCTGTTTCAGTGTTTAGCGTCTGTGGCTGTAGTATACGTGCAAAAATACCCGCAGAATTACAAGAATTAAAACCGAATGACTTTTGCTTGCAAAGTGTGAAAAGTATCTCTTGTACTTACTCTCATGACCAATTCGAAGGGGTATTGGTACACCCTTACGGGTGACTGATACGTCTGCACCATCCTTTACTATTTGTAAATTATGTACCGACATTTGAATGATCGCATCGGCCTTCTTCAAATCCGCCCTTTCCACTGCCGCCGCATATGATATGTTGATGACCGACGCGACCGGCCGGCGGGATATCGCATGCAAGCAATGCAACGGGATCGACCGGGCAGGCTAGAGCCTGTCGGCCGGCGCGGCCGCACGGCTTTAGCTAGCTGGGATGCGATGGGCGCTGGCTTGCGTATTCGCCTGCATCCTTCTTCATCAGTAGTCGAGCCCCATCTACGGTTAAATCAAGTTTAATAATTTTCTTTCACACATACATCACACCATTTTCCTTTTTCCTTTTCCTTCAGCGATTCTCCCCCTTCTACATTTTCTCTTTCATAAAGTACTTTCCATTTTTGTTCAACGTTCTTCTCTAGTTTTCTATCACAATCATTCTTTCATCGTCCTTGGAGATCCCTTTTTTCTTCTTATTCTCCTGCAGAGGGGTAGCTAATTCAGGGATGTATTGAATGGCGAGAAAGGGGGGAGGGAGAAAGAGAGAAAAGGGGAAAAGGGAGAGTGGTAAAAGGATGGGAAAAGAAGACAATAGGACCCTTCCCGCACCCTTCCCTAAAGCGATGGCCTTGTTAATTTGTAATTCATTCACCGAGTTTAATCGATGCCCCCACCCCAGCCTGCATGTGCCCTGTAAATCTTGTATCAGATCTGCCTTCTATGTTCGTTTGTTTTTCCTTCAAAGAGATTTTATTTCTAATCCTCTCTCTCTCTCTCTCTCTCTCTCTCTCTCTCTCTCTCTCCCTCTATCACTTCCCCTTAGTTCTTCTTCTTTTCTTTTTTTTTTAAACCCTTTTCCTACTCATGAAAATTGTTTTGAATCCAGGAAATCATACTTGAAAATTTCCGGCACTCATATGCCAGTTTCGTTCTTTCACTTATTTCATTTACTAGTATTAGATAAATTGAACCAATTAAGAAGTCAACAATTTTACAAGCCTTACAATGAATGAGGAAAAAGGGCCAAGAGGGTGACGAAAAGATAACTTTTCAAGTAGAAAATTAGACCATGTTTATTCCCATTAAGAACGTTGCTACTGTAAATGTACATCTATTTCAGACACTGACACACTGTATGTTCAATTGTACACATAAAAATAAGAAAATTTATGTGATTTGTTTTGGAAAATGAGTTCCTGTTTATATAATTTTTTGTGTGTTTTATTTATACATAGCTTTATATACGAAACAATCAAACTTAGTACACATAATAAGACAGAGATTTTATAAGAAACAATATATTAAGTACATAAAACTTCATTGTTTAATCATTTACATACTGTAAAAAAAATTACTGTAGGAATTAACAGTAAATTACTGGCAACCCGCTGTGCAGTAAATTATACTGTATTTTTCACGGTATTGTACCGTTTATTCTACAGTTAAACGGTAAACAGCGGTATATAACTGTAAAAATACAGTATTTAACTATAAATGATAAAGTATTTTACTGTGCAGCCGAATTGCCAGTAATTTACTGTAATACAGTATTTTTTTTTGTATTGAAAATTGACAAAGATGGCCTTATATCCTTGACTACCGTAAGAATCATAATTTATTCAGGAATGAATGCATTAACTTTAATGTCATTTTTAATAATTTATGTTACAGTTTCGTTTGGCTCGCTTAAGATATAGCCATCTTCTTAGAACCAATTGATGGTGATAGTCGTGGTTTATTATTAAGACGCAGCTCGGAGTTACCCTATATTTAAAACAATGACAACGATGACGCGTTATGTCGGATAGGAGTGGGTTGAAGTATAAGACTTATCTGAAAGAGAGTAAAAGGAAACAGATCCACGCTTGACAATTTCTTTCAACAAAGTCATTAATTGCACCTGCCATAGACCAAAGGCACTTCAATATACGAATCATGATCATAATCATACAAATCAAGAGATATATCTTTCTGAATATATTTTGTTTTAAATCAAAGCTGATTATGCTAGAGGGTAACTTTGTGTGTGCGCGTGCGTGTGTGTGTGTGTGTGTGTTTGTTGTTTTTTTTGCAGCCTTTTGAGTTACTATGAAGAATGAATCAAAAAATAAGTGAGAATCATCTAAGCGTAACTAGAGAAAAAGCTATCTACTGGAACATTACTGCAATATTAGCCATATTCGTTACTAACATAAACATTCTTATATAGTGGCTGGATAGTTAACATAAAAATTGATATAATGTATAAATGAGACAAGAGTTATTTCGGAAGAATGAAAGAGCCCTCGGGTCAAGGTAAATGATACCCTCTAAGATTGTGACAAAACCAAAGCTGGCATACAATACTGTGTACCCCCCCCCCCTCAATTTTGCCCACGGAGAAATTTTCGATCCACAAAAGGCATTTCTCTTTTTATCTGATAATTTTGGAGTAAAAAAAAAAGCCACAGATATGTAATCACCTTTCCTCTTTACTTCTGAAAAGACATTTTCGGACTTGAGCCCCCCCCCCCCCCCCCCCCTCCTTCGGCAAGAGAATCCTGGATCCGCCACTGCCGGGTCACATCAGTCTCCTTGTAGCAACATCTGAGCTTTAGCAGCTACCAAACCCGCCGCAACCAACCCTAGCCCGACTTTTCCCAGTGTCCACACAAACGACATCCCCCAACTCGCCCATCCGACCTCTGTCCTCCGTTCCACATCACCAAGATCATCAAGCGACCCGAGTAGATCAGAACTGTTGTCTCTCGATTCCTCAGAAGCTCCAAGCCCGTTGATAACCTCATCGGCCGCTCGAAGACCAGACTGTACAGCACCACTCATGAAACCCATCCAGTGGGTGGCAGTCTCTGTACCTGCCCAGTGTATTCTGAAAGTAAAGTTTACATCGAACTTAGAACTGATTGTAATTTTACTCACGGTGCGCTTAGTATAAGGTTAAATAAAAGACGAACTATCATAAGAGCATCCAGTTTATATAGGCCGAGCATAAATCGATTGATTTATGTGCGAGATTATATTTTTATGCCAGGATAGAAATAGCTAAAAGAATGCTCATTACATTGTTGAAGCATAGTTAATGTAGAATTGAATTTGAAACCTCAAAATGACAGTTAGAAGCAATAATAATGAGCTTACAATATTAGATAATTTATTACAGTGCAAATTCCTTCATAACATAAATTTCAATTTACTAAAAAATATCTTTTAAGTCCTTACAAGGTTATAGGGGTATTTTGTTTCACATGAATAGCTCAGATAGTCATGTTAGAAAATGCATTCTTGAATTAAAGTTTAGAGTTTAAATTTAAGAAGGTAATGACCCACTGACCTGTCAAACGGGAGTCTGATTTCATCCCAGTATTGGGCAGCACCAGCCATCATCAAGTTTACAGGACATCCACCATTATAAGGTTCTGTGGCCCAGTGCTAATCAAATCAAATACAAAACAGAATTTAATTAAAACAAACATTATTGTACATGTTACTCACGGCATGATGCTTATGAAAGGCTGATCTGGTTTTCCTTTGATTTTCAATTTATTGCTCTTAACCAGTATTGTAGATTTTTGGGGTGCCTTTCTTTCTACCACGCTGACATTTTAACTACATCAACAACTAGGGAAACAATATGATGCCTGGAATTCTTCCTTTTAATATGGTGTCAGCAGTGGGATATGATGGTGTGCAGTTGACAATGCGGGAGGATCTATTGGCATGATTACAATAGACAAAAGTGCGACATTTTCAGTGAGATCTAGTGATCTTGGGGGCAGAAGTTGGATTAATTGGCACCGTGGTAGCAGTGGGATCTGTTAACGTGATGTGAATGTGTTAGAAGGTATTGCATGTATGGTGGCAGCATCAAGACATATTGGAATTGTGTGAGGTGGTACCTATTGACATGGTGGCAACGGTCGAGTCTGTTTCATGGTGGCACTGCTATAGGATCTATCCGCAAGGGGGGGGGGGGGTACTGGGATGATAATTATTGTGATGACAGCGGTAAAGATCGATACTCTACCTTCTCCATGAAGTCAACTGGTGTCAAAGCTTCAGTTCCCAGAAATGTTGCAAGATGTTCCAGAATGGCGTCTTTTCTCTTGCAATCCTATTTAACAATAGTAATGAGATAATTCTGCATAATTTATCAGAGATTACTGACAATGAGAGGGGTGTCCAAAAAGATTATTCCCTGTCTTTTGCATTCTTCCAAATTCTATTTCTTGCGACCAGCTTTGTATAAACACAGAGTGCCTTTTCGTGCTAATCTTGTGTCCAAGATTCATTCTGGGTAGCGTCACCATTTTCGTGGCTTTCGATGGATAACACAATTACTGATGAACACCGACATCAATAAACTGTCATTGTTACTCAGAAAGATAACTAGAACATTATTGTGTTGGATATAAGAACAAAAATGAGTGGGACATGTCTCAAACCTGTCAATAAGGACACCAATCGCTCCTCAATGAGAAGCAGGTATATATATTCAGACTTTCGGGGAAACGGACAAAAGGATAGTGGTTTGACAAAGCAAAGATATGAGTAGGGTACAACTATGCCGAGTATTCCAATAAGAAATCGTGTAGGAAGCGCTTGAGGCGCCAAGTATACAACCCGCTTTCATTCTTCCATGAAAAAAGTACTGATAATTATGATGATTTAATTTCAGCATCTAAAACCATGGGGCCGGCCATGACCCTTTATCTCACCTCTACATTACCCCAATATAGTGGGTTGTTAATGAACCCAACCAAGGCAGGATTCCCATCCGATGATGTAGCATCTGAAACATACAGCAATGGACCTAGATAGTCACTACCATCATTAGGTGACAGGCTGTTTGAGTTGAAGATCTCACCGGAGTAGCCTTTGTCGCGCCAAAACGCCTGTATGCAGGGAAGTCAGGAGAAATTGTGAAGTAAGATATGCCAAGATGCCCTACACACTCCCGACTTTTCTTATTCATGATGAAGGGTTCCTTCCAATAGCCAGGTAATTCTGCCCTTAAACAAGGCGCAAGTTTTGGTTTATCTGTCTCCATGCACGCGCTGTTCCAGTGCCACGAATCAAAATTACCATTGTAATTCAATACAAATAAAAAAACTAATTTTTTCAAAGATGTATTACACATTTGAAAGCTTCAGAAGCTCAGATTTACTAAATGGGATGTGCATTAATGTCTTCTGAATAATCTGAATGTGTACATATTGATGTAAAGATGAAAGGAATTTTTTATCTCACTGTATTAAATGTTGCGACGAATTTTAACAGGTTCCCGACCTTCGTGTGATCTATAAACTTCTGTCGTTTTGCAGGATGATCTGGAAGATATTGGATGTAGGCTAAAGTGGAAATAGAACAGATTTTCATTTCTAGTTGAAAATAATAAAATACACTTCACTATCCCTAAGATAATGAAGATACATTCTATACTTTATATTGCGGGTCTGTTAATCATTCTTCCAACTTCTGATTCCTATAATGAAATAAGACAGATAGCTGAACTGTATACGAACATCGAATGGAAAAGAAAGGATTCCTCCTAAATCAAATTCATTGAAGGTCCATAGATGAATCTCCAAAAGAGCTGTGTTAATACTCATAATTTAAAATAATAAATCAAAGTGGAATATGCTTAAAACTACTTAACATAATAATAATATTTTTTTCGAATCTCTAAACATTTTAAATTTCTATTTTTACACTTTTCAATACAAGCACGTGCTATCAATACCATGGTGATGATGATGATGGTGATGATAAATAATGATAACAAGCGACAAACCTGCACAGTTAAATGGCATCGAGTTGATAACATACTTGCAGGTGAAGGATTTTCCTGACAATGTTCGAACTTTCACCTCTGACCTCGAGCTTTGGTCAATGCTGACCACTGGTTCAGAGAGCAGGACATTGGACTGACCGAGTCTCTCTTGGAGTTTTTTGCTCACTTTCTGCGCCCCTCCCTTCGTGAGACAACATACAAAAATTTTAATGACTGATTTTCATCGAAGTAAACATAATACCTTCAAAATATAGCTTAACAATTCTCAAAATTACTCATTTAATACACTCAAATCGTAATAAATTAAATGGAAATATCACGCTTTCCCAGTAACGATGAAATATTCAGAACTACGCCTTCAAGGCTGCAAGCATTTTAGGATTAAGTTTCTTTAGTATACCCCCGAGGAATTTAATATGAGTTTCAAAATTCTCTTTATCTTCTAAAGAATTTGGGCAACACAACCTTTAAAATTTCAGTAGCCTTGTCCATCACCTTTTCAAATGTGCGAACATCGCAGTGATGTATTGCGTAATCCGATCATGATTTAGGATATACAATGGGGTATTGAAATTGCCCTTGAGATGATTTCTGGAAAGTCTTTGCAATCGTGTTCTCCATGTACCATTAATTATGCTACTGCTCATTGGTCATTAGTCTTTGATATTGTTCCTACAACCCGTTGGTACTGCTTCCAATCGTTATGCCAAATAAACCTTCAATGGAAAGGGGGACCAAGGAAATAAAATAATCAAATTATATCCAAATGAATCCTAATTCTATCATGGAACAATGGGATATAGGAACAACAGTCCATAACACAAGAGAAATGCTCCTGATAATTCATAAATATGAACTTTAATCATTTTGGTCCTATCTATACAGGGTTGCCACATCTGTATTGATACTGCTCTTCCTGCGGGCCCTGCAATTATCATTATCCCAGCATTGCCAGGTACCCATTTAATGCACCGGGGTCGAGAGGGGCAAATGTGGGCAAAACGCCTTGTCCAAGGATGTATAGCACGCGCCAAGCGGGAGCTTTCTTATGAGAGAATGGAGCCTTCACACCAATAGAGCACAGTGCTCAAACTAATAAACAGAATCTAATTATGACTACACCTTGATCTTGCTCTCCTGCGCACCACCATTCGTGATGTCATAGAGACTCTTGTTGTTGATGCCAGAGTTTACATAGAATAGATAGTTGAGGGCGCTGTGGCCCCTGCTACGGGACCCGTATACAACCTCGAAGGCACCTTCTACCACATCCTTGGCCCCTTTAACAAGACAGGAGAAAGTGAAAACCAAAACAAAATAATAAATAGGGAACAGAACGCCATGTTATTAGCAACATGCAAGCAGGTATTTTGCCTTCATTAAGCTCAATTTTGGTACTTATTTTTGACTGATTAGTTGAAAATTATAGAGCAAGGTGGTATTAATTTTATTTCCATATACTTCATGGGGATTCATAAAAGCTGTGTAAGTATTCAAATGTATTTTCCAAAGGTTCGTAATTCCGAAAAGTTAGTAGGGTCTTTATAGCGTTTTTGGAACTGCGAACCTTCGGAAATATGAACCCTTTTTCATTTTTGGCATTACGAACCCTATTTCATTTTCGGAATTACGAACCTTCGGAATTAACCTTCGGAATAACAAGCCTTCGGAGTACTGCATTAAATGTTCGGAATTATGAACCCTATTTTATTTTCGGAATTACGAACCTTCGGAGTAATGCATTAAATGTTCGGAATTATGAACCCTATTTCATTTTCGAAATTACGAACCTTCGGAGTAATGCATCAAATGTTCGGAATTATGAACCCTACTTAGTATTTCATCTTCGGAATTACGAACCTTCGGAGTAATGCATCAAATGTTCGGAATAATGAACCCTACTTAGTATTTCATTTTCGGAATTACGAACCTCTGGAATTATAAACCTTCAGAAGAACGAACCTTCGGAAAAAAGAGTATTCCCCCGATGAATCATACCTAAGTCAAATCATTCATGTACACAATTACTTTACATCGGTGTTAACTAACCTTGTGTCCATGTTTCTCTTGCAATAAACTGTTCAAAGGTGATACTATCATAGTAATCTGCGTCTTTTGCTTTCCATGGTGCACTGCAAGGTACATCTCTGGCAAGTTTATCTGCCTGCATGTAGAAATTCAGGAAAGACAATAGTCATTTACTTAAAGAACTTCAGAGAACCTTACATGACTTTATGAATAGATGAACTGATGCAGTAAAATTTTAATTTATTTACTTCTACTATACTGCATGATTCGAGAACTTCCTCCGGAGTACAAAATATTATCTGAAGAAAATTTCCTCACCAGGACAACTACCCGTTTGACAATTATCCAGGTTGGAGTTGCCAAAAGTGTAATTGGGTAATTATCTAAGTAGGTAGTTCCGGGATGGATAACTGTCCCACGGATAGTTGTCCGGATAGGGTATAACTGACCCAAGAGGTACTTTTCGAGGTATAGTCTAGGAGTTGACGTCTGCATACACTAACCTAATGATATCACATTCAGAGTTTGTGCATCATTTTCTGTGTCAGTTGCTAAGTAAAAGACTAAAAATCTGGAAACATTTATTTGGTAGGTGAAAACCTTGGCATGGTATAGACTCTATTGGGGTCAGCGGTGGGATATTCTCTGTGAGTCCTGTGACATTCGGAGTCATCGTAGTAGACCGATGACCAACGAGACAGACAGAGTCCTGGAATGACAGCCCATGCACGAGATCGACAAAACAAGGAAATACATGAGGAAATATAGAAAAGAAAAAAGTTCTGAAAGGTTGACAACACCAACTGCCAATAGGACTGGACCGACAGAACAAAGAAATACATGAGGGGAGATATAAAAATGTCGGTCTCGTTGGCCGTCTGTCTAGTGAACCCTCAAAAAAAGTTGTCAGAAGGTCCATGAAACAGATATTGTTCGGTCTCAAGGGCTGTCGGTCTAGTGGGCTATTGGTCTCGTGGCTTTCTATGAAAATGATTTCAACCTTGAAATCTGTTGCAAATTTATTACACAGAGATAAAAATGAAGTGGGTAGGCTCTAACCTTTGAATTTTGTAGGTGTCAGTTGTGACGGAACTTATGTCAGCAGTGGGATAATTTTCTGAGTTAAAGTTTTACTAGAAAAGTTACATGTATCTTACCTTTCTTTCAAGATTCAGTAAATCGAGAAGAACATAAAGGGGCAGGGAGGGTATTTCACCCTCGTAGGTTCTGACTCTGGAACTATTTCCGCTTTGCTGGAGTTTAGTACCCTTACTGTATTGAGGGCAGTGCTCCATTCCTAATTCTTTTAGTAGCCAGAGAACATGGTGTTGGGTTCTGTAATGATGATAATAACAGTAATGATATTGATAATGATGATGATAATAATAATAATAATAATAATAATAATAATAATAATAATAATAATAATGATAATAATAATAATAATAATAATGATGATGATGATGATGATGCTGATGATGATGATGATAATAATAATAATAATAATAATAATGATAATAATAATAATAGTAATAATAATGATGATGATGATGATGATGCTGATGATGATGATAATAATAATAATAATAATAATAATAATAATAATAATAATAATAATTTAAAAAAAATAACTATGATAATAATAATGTAGATGATAACAATGATAATTATTGACAACAACAACAATGATAATGATAATAATATTGATAATAATATTGATAATAATATTGATAATAACATTGATAATAATATTGATAATAATATTGATAATAATGTAAAAGTTTCGTCTCTAGCTTGGCAGGAAAGAAATTTGATTTAATTGCCTACAAATTACTCAAATGGTCTCACTGTATACAAACTGACCTGCAGACCCACTGGCCTCCTAGATCCCAGTAGTCTATGCCATTGGCACCTTTGAGTGGCACTGTTAAGGTTCTCCCTCCAACCCTATCTGTAAGACACATACCATCATTTGAGGTAAAAAGTTCGAATGAAATCATTACTGCCCATATTGGACAAGGTTAATTAATAATGATGATGATAATAATAATGTTAATGGTGATGATAATGATGATAGTTGTATTAATAATTATAGTGATAATAACAACCATTATTGTTTTAATGACGATAGTAATCAAACGACCTTGTTTAGCTGTTATATAGATATTCCAAAAGCTATTGAAATTTCTGTATACCATGCAAGAGTTTAAAAGTTGAGCGAAGGAGATTCACAAAATAATGACACTAGACTGAATAAAATACTCCGATGAGGCTTCTTCTGCGAATAAAGAAACCTTATAGGTGAAATATCGAAACAAAGATATAATGTGTTTAACGGATTTTCTTTATTCAGTCTTGACAGTCTAGTGTCTACATGTACTAGCAGAAGCAACCCGTGACATCCACGGGCGCTAGCCTCAGAGGCGTCGCTAGCGGGGGTGTGGGGGTGTCACACCCCCCCCCCCCCCCCTCAAAATTGTTGTCGGCAAAAAAGGGGAAAAAAGAGAGAGGGAAGAAGAAAGAGAAAAGGAAAAGGAGAAAAGAGAAGGGATAAGAAAAAAAGAAGAAAAAAGAAAAGGGAAAGGAAAGGAAAACAAAAACAGAATGAAAAGAAGGAAAGGAAAAGGGAAGGAAAGAAAAAGGAGAAACCAGCCAAATTTTTTGTTCACTCGCTTCGCTCGCTCGCAAAATACTGGGATGTTAATCTTCGGGCAAATGGCGTCCCCTCCCTTCGGCAATGGGCTGCAGCCGCCCCTCCAGGATTTTCAAAGTTCCGATAGTCATATTCGGGCAGCGAGGTGCTAGAATATCCACATATTTGGGAAGAAAGGTTCCCAGATAATTATGTAAAATAACTTTTGTATGTAACTTCTGTACATTTTCACTACAAAAGAAATTGAAAAGTTGATATCCGGGCAAAAGGCGTCAGCCCCCTCCTTGCGAAAAGGGGCCCGTATGATCAAGATCTCTACATCTGTGATTTTCTTTTATTATTATTTGTGGGGGGGGGGGGAGAGATTAGGGTGTAGCATTTTTGTCCCCAAATTTGGATATCACATCCTAAAAATTGGTCGGCAGATTTGGATATCACACCCTAAAAATTTGTCGGAAAATTTGGGTGTCACCCCCCCCCCCCCCCTCCATTCAAAATGTTCTAGCGACGCCCCTGGCTAGCTTTGTTTATAATCAATCATTATATTTGTCACAATACATGTAAGTTCAAATTGAAAAACCCAAACAAACATATGGGATATTTTAGAGGTAAACTGTTGGGTTTTTTTTTTACCAAGAAGTATGTATGACATGCGAGATTGTGTTATTCATCCCAATCCTGCATCAATTTTGAAGAAAATACCTTTTCATCTTGATGAATTCTAAATTACAATTGTTTTAGATCTGATAATTACGAATGGCCCCAGTAGTTATTTATTTCATGTCGACCCTGTATGACCTGTGGACGCCGCACGACCTCAAACTTCACATCCAGAATTCTCGCCCTTTTTGAGGAACGATTTGATCTTGCCTTGTTTCAATGGTTTTTACTCAGAGAAAGGCTATGAAAACATGATATGCATTGGCCTCCCCTTTTAAAGAACGAAAGAATTAAAAGAAAATTTGTTTAGGGCTCCGTTCTTTTCGGGGGGATCACACGCGGGTCCCCTTGGTCTTGGGAGGAAGTGTATTTATTTTTTTCTTAACCCCCCCCCCCCCCCAGGGGAGACGGGATTTTAGTATCATTGCGGTATCATCAGGGGCGTAGATAGCGGGGGGGGGGGATGGGGGGTATGCATCCCCCAACTTTTCGGGTGGTGGGATGGTGTGTACAAACATCCCTCCCCCCAGGTTTCACCTTATCCTTAGCTTATTATTATGTATAGATATATATTGTACGAAAATAACATATACAACATATTTGACCTCTCGTGGAAAAGCTGTATACAGTTATATGTTATTTCCAGGGTTCGAAAAATAAATGATTTCATAAAAACACATTCAAAAATCGGATTCGCGATATATTTGATTTCTTTTAGTTAGCCCTAAATGTTGCTCCTGTAGAAAAGAAACAGATTATTTTGGTAGATCTAATATCAGATATTGTCTAGAGTACAAAAACTCTCACTTGGGTGATAGCCAAAAATTTGAAAGCATCAAACATTAATTTTTAAATGATATTTCTTTGTCGCACAAAATGTAGACAAAAATAATAAGTCGAACACGAGGTAATGCACTGGAGCCAATGATATTAAAGACTGAACATAATTATCATTGCCTATTATCCATTACTCGAGCGCTAGACTTATTCATTCACTCTCTCGACTTTCCCTGACGATTATAAATTAATCAGGAACTTTGCATAACTTGATTATCGTGATGAGGGGCGGACTGGGACTGAAATTCACTTGGGGAAATTCGATGCGACCAACCTGCTCTCAGACTACAAATCGACCGGCCCGAAAACCAAAATATCGAGCGGCCCTTCGGGGGGGGGGGGGAATCCCCAAAGTCCCAATGGCTAGTCCGCCCCTGATCGTGATTATTACAAAGAACATTACTGAATATTTCAAAGACAAACCTTTTGCTTCTATCACAAGAACCTTACATCCTGGGATAGTCTTGGTGAGGTGGTAGGCAGCTGTGAGTCCGGAAAGCCCCGCCCCTATCACAATCACATCATACTCCCCGTCTGAAGGCCTCGTGGGCTGGGTCATTCTAGAGACCGATCTTGGGGACGCAATTTCATTTAGCTACGAGCAGTAGCATGCATGTTGCAGCACTGAGGTACATGTACAATGATGAAGGCTCTTGACTGTTCAGTTCAGTTCAGTTCAATTTTATTCCACTTTAAGCAAACATACAAATACAAGATACATATCATAAAAGTTCGATACATTGGCATAATATTGACGAGGCTATACTTGTACAAAGTCTATACAATGTGATATACAACGAAGAAAACGTTTGCAAGTGAAGGACCTAAGAAAGCTACCCTTGTAAACATAAGTCCTGCTGGTGAAAAATAAAATAATTCAAAGGGATAAGGAATGAGAATTGCCAAATGGCTCAAGGGAAAAGACAGCAATTCAGGAGAGAAAGAAAGAGGAGAGGCAGAGAGAGAAAGAGAGAGAGAGAGTGTGTGTGTGTGTGTGTGTAATAGATATAGAATATGAAGTACAAAGAGTGTGTATAAGAGAAATGAAGCGAAGTATGGAATACAAGATGAAAGTCACGGTCCATGCTGTTACAAAGGGAAAATAAACGGTATTATAACTCGCTTTAAACTAAGATTAGTCATATATTCTTTATTTACAAGAAAATTTAGCAATTTAGCTGAGTTACCCTGGCCAAACCAAAACTCCATAGTTTAAATAAAAGGTTATCCTAAAGTTGATGATAACCATGGTAACATGAGAAGTACATTAGATTTAGATGGGAATACAAACTTAAGTTATAGATTACACAGAGAAAACGCCTGGTTAACAGTTTTGTGTGTAAATTATTTTCCGCTTATAATCGCATTATTACACCAGGAATTTGGTAATTTGATTAGAGAAGATGCACTAGAAATAACCAGGCAGCGGAGTAAAAATTAACAGATTTTTGTTGGCTAACGGTCAACCCGCAGTAGTAGTTGTAGTTGTGGTGGTACCGTAGTAGTATAGTAGTAGTAATAGTAGTAGTAGTAGTAGTAGTAGTAGTAGTAGTAGTAGTAGTAGTAGTAGAAGTAGTAGTAGTAGTAATAATAGTAGTAGTAGTAGTAGTATAGTAGTAGTTGTTGTAGTAGTAGTAGTAGCAGTAGTGGTGGTAGTAGTAGTACATGTAGTAGTAGTAGAAGTAGTAGTAGTAGCAGCAGCAGCAGCAGCAGCAGCAGCAGTAGTAGTAGTAGTAATAGTAGTAGTAGTAGTAGTTGTTGTTGTTGTTGTAGTAGTAGCAGTAGTGGTGGTATAGTAGTAGTAGTAGTAGTAGTAGTAGTAGTAGTAGTAGTAGTAGTAGTAGTAGTAGTAGCAGCAGCAGTGGTAGTAGTAGAATTAGTAGTAGCAGCAGCAGCAGCAGCAGCATCAGTA
The DNA here is from genome assembly GCA_025618425.1 of Heliocidaris tuberculata. Lineage (NCBI taxonomy): Eukaryota > Metazoa > Echinodermata > Echinoidea > Camarodonta > Echinometridae > Heliocidaris > Heliocidaris tuberculata. The sequence continues at coordinate 11,435,501 of CM046836.1, read as the reverse complement.
GCAGTAGTAGTAATAGGTAGTAGTAGTAGTAGTAGTAGTAGTAGTAGTAGTAAGTGTAGTAAAACACCAGATTTCCACCACTGCATACGAAATTTTGATCATAATCAGTAAACAATATACTCTGGCTTAAGTCAAGCTGCCATTTGCACTTATTCCATTTGTGTATTTAGACATTTTTTTTCCTCTCTATTGTCATATTGTCGGTGGAGGTGAGGGTATGAGATATTCATCATCGTTATCCAATGATGAACAGATTATATATGCATGTCTATAGCACAGTCCACTTACATGAAAAAGGATTGTCAAGAAAATTTTCTTTTAATAATATGTAATCGAGGGTATTCTTTAATATGAAAACTTATGAAATCATTTTCGATCATACAAACGACAGTTTTGTCGCCAAGATCACAATGTAGTATCTGTATAATTTATAATAACATCGCATATAGGTAAAGACGTAAAGTCATATTTTGCACGATGCAAAGATATAGAACTCATACTATTTTCACCCTCTTCTTCTGTTTCATTTGCCTGCTCCAAGATATTACGGTGGCATTACTCTCACCGCTGGATTGATAATTATGATAAATTAGAGTCAATAATAATTACCTTAATTGCTAGTCACTGCAAAGAAGTCCACAGTTCCATTTACACAGATCAAATATAACTCACACGCAAACATCTTTCCATTCTTGTTATTATAACTTGGCCAGGAATTCAAAAGTACCAAAGGACAGAGTCAGAGATAATTCAATACTGTATACAATACATTTCCATTCCCTTTGTCGAGAGTTAGTCAGCCAAGAAATCCACCTCACACACCCCCCCCCCCCCCCCCCCCTTAGTCAACAACCGTTCATCAATAACGAGATTGACCATTTGTCGTGTACTTCTCTCCTGCTTCATGTGCTGAATCCATTCCGCCTTGGCTGTCTGCGGAATAATGATGAACATTTTCAAGCAGATGCTACTATAGTTTGTTTATATTCTTCTCCTCTTTTTATTCACGTTTTGTTCTATCTCTTTTGTCTCATATGTTTCTGTCCTTGGTTCCTTTTTGTCTTTGTAAGTCTTCATCTTTTTGTTCATTTTCTTTTCTCTTCTATTTCCTGTTTCTCTCATTCTCTGATTTTCATACGGCACATTCGTTTTCACTTAAGGATCGATTTCTAGTTTTTTTTTCTATTCTTTCTTCGCATTTTTAAAATCTTCATACTCTTCTTTCCCTCTGTCTTTCATTCCCTTTTCTTATTCAATCAATCAGATTCTTTGTATCATTAAACTCAGTTATCTTGAATTTATTCCAACTATCTCATGTGTAATTTCGTTTTCGCCTCATCCTTTTATCAATCTCTTCACTTGTTTCTTTTCACTTGCTCTCAGTCTCTGTAACTTTTTGCTCTTTCTTGATACCGTACGTTCTTTTTGTTTTTCATTCCAATGACATTTGTAACTTGTAACACTTTATAAAGAGACACAAACAATGACGATCACTCTTCAATGAGACGCGGTGCTCCATCTTGTGCCCAACATAATCTTTTGAAGCTCTCTGCACCGGGTTGGCGATCAAGCTTCGTTGATAGGTCGTAAGTAGCGTTCTCCGTCGAGATTTCCGTGGAAGAAGAAGTGTCCGATCAACGCGCCGTTACCACAGAGTGTCAAAAAAAAAAGAAGAAAGAAAATGAACTTAACAATAATGCATATAATAATATGTCATGAATTGTTTCGTTGCACCGGAAAAATAACTGACCGTCCCTGTTTCCTTTCTTCTGGGACGCACTGTATGATGCATAGTCATCGGTCCGAGAAGGCAAAATAGGCCTACCCCTATACCTATACCCCGAGCATAGAATTTCTAGTGAAGATGTAATTAGTGTGCACATATTTTTGGCCTTAACTTGTCAAATAGTGGAATAAAATATAAGCATTATTGTAAGAATAATATTTGAACGAAGTAGATGAAACTTACTCCAAATTAATGTGATATCCAAAGCAAGAGCATTGCATTGCGAAAAGAAGACTGAGAAAGAAATAGAAAATGAGCTAGAAAAGGAATTGGACAGATTGGATAGGAAGAAGGTAAAATGGGGAGGGGGAAGAGAAAGGCGATACATATGTGTGTGTATATATAAATTATAGAGAAAGTGTGAGGGGGTGTAGTAAAGCTTTCAAAATCAAAAAGCCACTTGAAGCAAAGTGATTGGCAATTTGCTCTGGTACAAATATCTAGATGTACCAGGAAAACACGTTCTAACTTAATCAATGATTTCGACCAACAATGTTTTTAACATTTAAATGATAACTAATAATCTTAAACGATGCATTGCACAACATTTTCCACTTCATTATTTGGAAATTAAAACAGAAATATTCCCATTTTGAATCAACAGTTGTATCCATAATTTTAAAAATACACACAACATGTGTTAAAAAATCTCACTGAACAGAAAAAGTCATGAGTCGTTATTTTATAATCTCTTTTTTATTTCATTGTTTAAAAGGCATAGCTGACACAATTATCGCCTCTGAAGAAAATTTTATTAAATCATTCATTGTTGCTGTTGTTTTTTTCAGTAGTTGAATTGGCAAACTTGTTTCAGGTGAATAAGATATCTCATAGTGACCGAAACATAATCGTAAATTCTCATTAAGGTTTCAAAAGTTGATTACTGTAATGGTAATAGATACCTGATATTTGTATATCATTATCTTAAACTGATCTCAAAAAGTTACTTCCTTAGAAAAATAGGTGAATAAGGATTATATAAACAGATAAAATCGGGAACTTGGGATGATGATGAGTGGTCGTCTATATCTGAAAATGGTACATATACATGTACATTTAACATGTTTAATGACAATATAATGTCAAGGACACATGCCAACTTCTTAAGTATATCATATCAATTTCAGCTACAATAAAGTATACCTAAGGACACTACATACATATATCAAATTGATTATGATAGCTCTGTTTCAATATCAACGTTACAAAATAAAAGATAAAAATGAATAGAAGAGTAGGAAGTAAAAAGAAAGAAACTCAATGAAGGAAAAAAATTAATGGAAGAGACTGAAATATTTTCAGTGAATATATATGCTCCATCTTCAGTCATCTCATACCATTTACAGTATATCAGCAGGGATAGTAATCAATAATAGTTGCAGTATGTTGCAATATGCATGGTGCTGTGAATACAAGCAGTAAAAGACAAACAATTGAATGAAAGTTGCATTCATGAAGATCCCTGCACAAAATTGCCAGCCTTTTCTTTTGTGAGCTACTCTTCAGTTGTTTGTTTTTCACACACTACATAATAAATCACCACTTTTCTCCCAAGAGTTATTTCTTCTCACACATGTGCCTAAAATATATAATTAGAAACAAGTTCTTATAATGCTCCCCTCTTTAAAGTAAATCTATTCCTCATCAACAGACAAGAGGTGAGTATTTTCGGGAGGCGCTTGTTTTTCCGAAGGTTTCTCATTCCGAAACACAAATTTCCCTTACCAGGGGGTTCATAATTTCGAAAATAAAATAGGGTTCATGATTCCGATATGAAAGAGGGTTCATTATTCCAAATGTTCGTAATTCAGAAAAAGATTCAAGGTACTATTTCATTTTAGGAATTTTGAAACTTCGGAATTATGAACCCGCCTATTTCATTATCGGAATCACGAACATTCGGACTAACGAACCTTCCCAATTATGAACCTCCGGAAAAACGACATGTAACCATAATTATTTTCGACTATATTAGGCCTAACTTTTAACAAGTATTGGTGATTTAGTCCACCGCGGACAGGATCGATGAATATGTTCATCATGATCATGCACATCAAGGTTCACACGTTCCCTGGGACAAGTTCATATTCTACATATTGATGTTGGTATGCATTCTTATTCGCTGTGCCTGACAAAATTCAGGGAGGAAACCTCTTATCAAATGGATAATCTTTTTAAAAAAAGTTTGTTTGGAATTTCCATGGACTGGATGATCTTCAACGGCCTGCTCGCTATAGACTTCAAATTATGGCTGATATCCTAAGATGCAAAATCAATTATTTCGTAGCAACATTTGAGCTCTAGCAGCTACCAGACCGACCACAGCCAACCCCAGCCCGACTTTTCCCAATGTCCAGACAAATGACATTCCCCAACTCGCCCATCCGATTTCAGTCCTCCGCTTCATATCACCAAGATCATCAAGCGACCTGAGTAGATCAGAACTGTCGTTTCTTGATTCATCAGGGGCCCCAAGCATGTTGATAACCTCATCTGCAGCTCGAAGCCCAGATTGCACAGCCCCGCTCAGGTAGCCCCTCCAGTGGGTGGCAGTCTCTGTACCTGCCCAGTGTACTCTGAAAGTCAATTTCGCATCGAGGTTATTAACACTTGCAAAGAAACTCGATGGGTATGAATCTTAGCATGCTACTTCAAGACGAGCTGTCGTATAAGAAAACCCTGCTTGTATACCTTGAAACTAAAAATTCATATGCATATATATGCTTGGATAGAAATAGTTTTTAAAGTAATCGTCTTTTTTAAAAACTGTTATTACTGACCTTGGATGATTCAAACTTATGATTAAAACCAAAATGACAATGACATAATCACTTAAAACATAACTTGATGGACACCATAGACATGATAGACAGGCCATTTAAAATTATTCTACCATACTTTCATAACATAGATTGTTTTACTTTTTTTTTTAAATCGTTATGAATCATCACAAGTGTGTTTGTTTTACATCAAATGTACAAGCTTTCGGATGAATAATTTTTTATTTATTTATTTATTTATTTATTTCTGATCTTTTGTCAGGGTAGCCCATTCACCATTAAGTAGTGGTCTTCCATGGGGCCCTGAATAATAATAAACATATTTACATCAAAATGCATAACGTATATACAGAATAGTTCAAAATAAAAATCCTCAGTAAAATTAGAGAGTGCAAACAAAGCAATAATAGACGTGGCGCAAACGAATACTCATTTGAAAAAATAAACAAATATCAGTAAACTAGCTCAACTGTAATGCCAATATGAAGATATTGATTCAGTCGCAAATATGTGCACAAATCATACTAATATTACAGAATAAGCACTGAGTGTATGTTAGGCTGAGTTATTCATAAATTACAGCTTTGTTTAAACATCCTCTTAAATGAACTGACAGAGGAGGCTGTTCTCATCGAATTATCGAGCTTATTCCATTCAAATATAGAAGATACAACTGGGCTACACTTATATCAGTGTGAAATCTGGGCACGCGTAAACATCCACTGTCTCTTTGTCTAGTATGATGCTCATGTACATCGTTAGGATTGATTAAGCCTACCTGAAGGTAAGAAGGTGCTAAGTTATGAACACATTTATATATCATCATAACGCGACTTAGCTCAAACCGTTTGTCTAGTGTCATCCATTTAAGACTAGTGAACAAATCAGCCGACGGTGTGTCATATGTTTTGTTCAGTATTATTCTTGCGGCCCTCTTCTGAATTTTTTTGCAGCTTAATAATTAAAATAGTCATAGTGATAAAAATGCAGTGTTAAGTCTACCGTTTAAATTCACGACTGAAATGGTATACTTACCGCTGGAAAGGTACTCTGATTTCATCCCAGTACTCGGCAGCACCAGTCATCATCAGCTGCGTTGGACATCCTCCATTGTAAGGTTCCTTGGCCCAATGCTAATTAGATCAAAGACAGAGTATAATCAAAACCGGCTCTTCTGAACTTAACACTTATGTATCATGATGTCGGTGCTCATGGTGTTACCTTAATACATTTGAGTCAAAGCAGTATTGTAGATTCTATTGGTTAATTCTTCTCTTATTTGATATCTAAGTTCTACCAAGTGTTATATAAACTATTTGATGCGGAATTCTCCCCTATATTGATATGGTGACTGCAGTGGGCTTTAATGGTATAGTCTCAGTGGTGGGATCTACTGGCATGGCAGTAACAGCTGCGATTTATAAGAATTGTCGCTGCAGTGCGGCCTTGTGATTGGGGGCATAGTGAGTGAGATCTATTGACAGAGGCTGGGATAGGATCTATTGGTATGGTGGTCGTATGGTGGGACCTGTTGCGCAGTGGCAGAGGTGGAATCTGTTGACATGGTGGCTAAAGTGGTGGCTAAAGTGGTGGCAGTAGTAGGATATGTTCACATGGAGGCAGAAGAGAGATCTATTGACATGGTGGCAGTAGTGGGATCTATTGACATGGTGGCAGCGGTGGGATCTATTGACATGGTGACAGTAGTGGGATCTATTGACATGGTGGCAGCGGTGGGATCTATTGACATGGTGGCAGTAGTGTGACCTCTTGACATGAAGGCAGTTGTGGGATCTGTTGACATGGTGGCAGTGGTGGGATCTATTGACATGGTGGCAGTAGTGTGACCTCTTGACATGATGGCAGTTGTGGGATCTGTTGACATGGTGGTAGTGGTGGGATCTATTGACATGGTGACAGTAGTGGGATCTATTGACATGGTGACAGTAGTGGGATCTATTGACATGGTGGCAGTAGTGGGATCTATTGACATGGTGGCAGTGGTGGGATCTATTGACATGGTGACAGTAGTGGGATCTATTGACATGGTGGCAGTAGTGGGATCTATTGACATGGTGACAGTAGTGGGATCTATTGACATGGTGACAGTAGTGGGATCTATTGACATGGTGACAGTAGTGGGATCTATTGACATGGTGGCAGCGGTGGGATCTATTGACATGGTGGTAGTTGTGGGATCTATTGACATGGTAGATCTATTGACTTAGTTGCATTGTGATGGGATCTACTGGCATGGTGTTAAGGGCATAGCAAGATCATTAGTATGATGACAGCTGAGAAAGATACTCTACCTTCTCCATGAAGTCAATTGGTGTTAATGCTTCAGATCCCAGAAATATTGCAAGATGTTTGAGAATAGCGTCTTTTCTCTTGCAGTCCTAAAAAACAATAGTAATACGAATTGTATGAACTAGAGGAGACAGAATATTCAGTGTTGCTTTAAAAATTTTATTTTTCATGAATTTTCTATTTCTCATTTTTTACACAGAACTCTACGAAGATGCAGGGCTTGGATTAAGGGAGAAATGGACAAGAAGAAGACCTATGTTAGGGTGGTACGACAGACATTACCAAGATATGGGCCGGGTAGAAGTCTTGAGAGTGTTTCATTAGATATGGAATGGCTGGAGACGGATAGTATGACACCTCTTTTTTAAAGACAGTACCTGATGATTTGGGGGAGATAATGACTAGAAAACATTATTATCACCTCTACATCACCCCAATATATCGGGTTGTTAATGAACCCAACCAAGGCAGGACTTCCATCCAATGATGCGGCATCTACAACATACATCAATGGTCCGAGATAGTCACTACCATCATCAGGTGATAGGCTGTTGGAGTTGAAGATTTCCCCGGAGTATCCTTTGTCCCGCCAGAATGCCTGTAGGGAAGTAAACATGCATTGTACATTAATTTTATGTTTGTCATGGAACATTGAGGATACTGCATGCGAAATGTGTATTTTTTATAGGTTGTCGAAAATCTACAAAATCGATTGCTTTCTCTTTTATTATCCTTTATCTATTTAGCACGTTTGATTATTGATATAAGTCGATGGGATTCTTTTTTTGTATTTTCATTCATATTTGATTACGTTGAAGTTCGAGGTCAAATTCAGATTTAGAGCTTTAAATATTCTTTTTAATTGTAGGCCTATACATATTGTAAAAGAGAAGCTTTCAATGTAAATCTTACTGTGCTGTATGTTGCGATGAACTTCAACAGGTTCCCGACCTTCGTGTGAGCTATAAACATCTGTCTCTTTGCAGGAGGTTCTGGGAGGTATTGGACGGAGGCTAAATGTGAGAAATAAAATAAAAATTTATAAGAGAAAAAGAAAACATCAAACTACGTGCATTTAAGTATTAATACAATGCACTCCGACTCATAGTAGCTTCCATAAAGCACTTCTATGTAGCTTATCCGTACTGAAAAGTGAAGACAGAGAAATCAAGAAGTCCGATATACCTATTCCTGTCTAATTTCCTTCATCAGTAAAGAGAGAGACAGAGAGAAGGAGACAATCGTAAGTTTCAAAGCTACTGTCAATAATTAAAAAAAAACAAAAACAAAAAACAAAAAACAAAAACAAAAAACAAAAATAGAGCAAACAATGCCCCAAAACACATATAGAAGTACTGTATAAACAAGCATGCACTCTCTTTAAATTTAGTGACAGCCACATTTGCAATGGCAGTGCTGAAAACACAAGGCATTTTGTTTCTCAATTCGACTAAATAATCAATCACTTGCAAAGTTTGTTGATCCTTTTTTAACACATACTTTGCAAACAATGGAGAGAACTTGGCTAAAAACATTCCTCCTATAAACAAATCATTTTTCAATTATCTGGATAACCCAGTCTCAAACACGATCTTTTTCACTCCCGTCACTGTTTATGAAGTATGTAATATAATAAATGATCTACCAAATAAAAAAGCCACGGCCACGATAGTCTAGACAACTGTATACTAAAACAAATAGTATTTCAAATAGCAGAACCCCTAATGCACATTTTTAATCTGTCTCTAAACTCAGGAGTGGTTCCCATCAAAATGAAAACTGCAAAAGTCGTCCCTATATTTAAAAAAGGAAATAAACTCAGCTTAAGTAATTACAGACCCATCTCACTCCTAACTTCACTATCGAAAATCCTTGAAAAAATTATATACAAACGTACGGTATCCTTTCTTAAAGACAACAATATTTTTTGCAACTTCCAATTTGGATTCAGAGAAAAACGCAGCACTTCCCAAGCAGTCTTAACTCTTATTAACACAATAGCCAGCGCCATCGATAAAGCATCACACACGGTTGGAATCTTCCTGGACTTCTCCAAGGCCTTTGACACTATTGATCACACTATTTTATTATATAAATTATCCCATTACGGGATCAGAGGAAAGGCCTTGGAGTGGTTCAGGAACTACCTTTCTAATAGAAACCAATATGTATCACTCAACGGGCACAGTTCTTCTATTAAACCAGTAAATTGTGGAGTACCACAGGGATCTCTCCTTGGTCCCTTGCTTTTTATCTTATACATCAATGACTTTTATAAATCTTCTTCCATTTTATCTTACATATTGTTTGCTGATGATTCCAATCTCTTTTTCTCCCATCGAGACCCCGCAATTTTACTTTCAACAGTCAATTCCGAACTGAAACTTGTTACGGACTGGATAAAGGCGAATAAGTTGTCTCTAAACATAAAGAAAACAAATTAAATGCTCTTCAGCAATACTCTTCAGTCCCTGCCTGGTAATATTCTTTTTGATAACATACCTATCGAAAAAGTGAAAACTACAAAATTCCTAGGTATAATAATTGACGATAAGCTCTCCTGGAAACCACATACTGATAACTTGTCAAAACTGATTTCGAGAAACATAGGAGTGATTAACAAGCTGAAATATCAATTCCCATCCTTTATTTTGTTGTCTCTTTACTTAACCTTATGTTTTCCATATCTTAATTATGGAATTTTAGCATGGGGCAACTCTACCGCACAACAATTAAACAGATTACTACTACTCCAAAAAAAAGGCCATGAGGATTGTATCTCTTACAGGTTATCTCTCACATACTGACCAGCTCTTTCATAATAATAAAGTTCTCAAAGTATCTGACTTATATCTTTATAATCTGGGTCAATTTATGTTCCAACTAATCAATAATGAACTTCCAAATGCTCTCTCAGACCTTTTCACAACTAACAATACACTCCACAACTACCCAACAAGACAATCAAACTTTTTCCATCTTCCCCGCACGAGAACGCTCTTAGCGCACAAAACATTCGTCTTTACAGGTCCCAAATTTTGGAACAGTCTCGATCCAAACCTTAAGGAAATAGAGAGACTGCACCGTTTTAAAAAAGAACTGAAATCTCTTTTGCTAAAACCATATACTAAAATGCTGCATGGGTGCTGATCACGATCTGCACTTCGCTTCTCTCTTCTCTCTTCTCTTTTCTCTCTTCTCTCTCTCTCTCTCTCCCTTCCACTCTCTATAATTAGTTAATCCTTTTATGTTCTCTTCTGTTTCCATCCGCTGATTTCCGTCCTCTCTTTGTTTCTTCTCATCTTAATCTCATAATTCTACTTTCCAGCTCCTTTTCTTTGTTAAATGGGGACCTAACTCGACAAGCCTCGCTTTTAATAGGTTCCCCCACAAGTGTATATACTGTATGCGTTTATTACCTCTACTGGAAGATGTTTATTATACTGAGCTGTTATTATGTATTATCCTTTGTATTATGCCATTTGATTTATATACTTATATTTTGCTTTCTCATGTACAAATGTAAACCGATCGTGGAAACAAATAAAATCAAATCAAATCAAATCAAATCTGGTATTGATCAAAGCAATGCAGATACGGTTATCAAAAAATAATATAGGAAGTGGACTTTTAAGACCTTGCACTGGTCTCTTTATCACTGTTTATAATATCGATCAAGGAGTAGTGAATTTCCAAAGTTCATTCAACCTATTCTAATATCTAATGTGTCACCATGATGAATTTGTTATCGTTTGTATGGTGCTTACTGCGTGTACAAATCAGAAATCATGCACATGTATACAATTTTCGCCTGAAATAAGAAAACACAATGGAACGTAGAACTAAAATTGATACTAATATAACACTAATACTATAATTTCCAGACATTAAACAGCATACCTGTACAGTTCATGGGCATTGAGTTGATAACATACTTGCAGGTGAAGGATTTCCCTGACAGGGTTCGAACTTTAACCTCTGACCTCGAGCTTTGGTCAATGGTGACCACTGGTTCAGAGAGCAGAACATTGGACTGACCCAGTCTCTCTTGGAGTTTCGTGCTCATGGTCTGCGCCCCTCCCTACATTGTGACATGAAATTAAAGGTAGTGTCTTTGGGGTTTGAAGATTTAAAAGGCAAAGTAAAAATTAAAAGAGGAATATAGAGTATAGAATAGAGAAAAAAATGAATAGAGGAACATTCGGCAATGATTTCCACTGAATTTATAAGCTAGGCTTTCATACTGAATTGAGGGGAAATATCTAGTATCTTAAGTGAAGCAGTAAAATATTGGTAACTACCAGCGTAAGGTCGATATAACAATATTCGGACTCAATGCAGAGTTCGGGTCCCGGTCCTTTAACATTGTACTCGACCCTTCAAAATCACACAATCTAGTTATCATGGTTATTGAATAGCAAGGAAATTCCTCCTCTTCATATTTACGGTAAAAGCTACTTCATGCCAATAGATTCAAATGGCACTCTTGTTTTCTGGACTCGACTTCATACTGGTATATGCATTGTTTAAGTGATTCGAGATAAAAGATACTTCACTGAATCACAATTTTGTGAATTTTACTACATATTTTGCACCTAATTTTGATGGAGGCAGATGCAATATAAGAATTATAGATAATTATGAATAAAAGGGGACTTAAAATACAGATACTAATTCTGGAAAAGACAAGGAACTTAAATTACAGATGCTAATTCTGGAAAAGACGTGTTTTTTAATGTTTTTCTTTTTAAATGTGGGGACACCGCCTGGTGGAGGAGGGGTGCAGTAGTTACAATTGCCCCTGATCAGCACTGGTGCAGAGCCAAGTAATTATACATTATATGGTTCAGACCTTTATCTTGCTCTCCTGTGCTCCAGCATCCTTGTTGTCATAGAGACTCTTGTTGCTGATGCCGGAATTCACATAGGATAGATAGTTGAGGGCGCTGTGGCCCCTGCCACGGGATCCATTGACAACCTCAAAGGCACCTTCTACCACTTCCTTGGCCCCTTTTATTAGAAATGTGAGAGAGTGAAGATGATAAGCAGATTAAAAGATCACTATGGCAATGTATATAGAAGTATTTTTTGGGGGGGGTTGGGGGGGTTGGGGAATATTCATTACTTTTAGAAAATATTTTAGTAGTTGTTTTTTTAAACTTATTGATGGATAAACTTTATTTTGCAAATGTGGCTGTGTCTTCTTCTTCTTCTTCTTCTTCTTCTTCTTCTTCTTCTTCTTCTTCTTCTTCTTCTTCTTCTTCTTCTTCTTCTTCTTCTTCTTCTTCTTCTTCTTCTTCTTCTTCTTCTTCTTCTTCTTCTTCTTCTTCTTCTTCTTCTTCTTCTTCTTCTTCTTCTTCTTCTTCTTCTTCTTCTTCTTTTTGGCCAAAGAACAAAGTCATAACATACTTCTTAATCCATCTGAAGTATTGAAGTATCCATATTGCAGAGCAATGGCCTTTAATTCCAGTCGTTACCATGAATGAGACCTGTGCCGTCTTGCATAAAAAGTTGCGATTAAACGCAACTCAAAAAATTAAACGCAACTCGATTTTCAACCAATCAGGTTCGTGCAGTTGGGACTTGCGTTTAATTTTTTGAGTTGCGTTTAACAAATTAAACACGGTAATATGGTAATACCCAAGTCACACTCCTATTAAAATTTTTTTTAAAAATCCAGTTGGATATACCGATACCCAACTAATTGAAAAATATCATTATCCTTGATTTCATTACACATTAATTTTCACCGAGTTTCTTTGACGTACTTGTATATGTTCCCAAACTGACTTCGATGCAAAATTTCAAAAAATACAAATCTTCTGGATATAACACGCGATAGATTATATATTTCTGTATTAGACGTTATTTGAAAACTAACCTTGTGTCCATGTTTCTCTGGCAAGAAATTGTTCAAAAGTAATGCTATCATAGTCATCTGCATTTTTGGCTTTCCATGGCGCATTGGAAGGTAGATCTCTCGCAAGGTTATCGGCCTGTAATTATAAATAACAACGTTCAGAAGAAATCCTATTTAAGTTTCTTAAATTTCAAATAATTGTAGAGGTGTGTTGGTCTAGTGCATACATCACCGGAGTGTGCATGACATGGTTCGCGGTTCGAGTACCACTGCGGCACTAATGTCCTTGGGTTCTGCTCGCTATTAATAAGGATCGCTACTTATAAAGGACTGCTATTCATTTAGTCATGAGTTATGGATAGCGGTCCTTATAAATAGCGGTCCTTATGAATGGCGGTCCTTGTGAATATATAGCGAGGTAATTTGTATATGGTTTGCTCGCTATTTGTAAGGGCCGCTATTTATAAAGGACCGCTATTCATTTAGTCATGCGTTATGGATAGCGGTCCTTATGAATAGCGATCATTTTTACTAGCGGTCCTTATGACTAGCGAGGTTACCCATGTTCTTTGGCAAGACATGAATATATATTTGCCACTCTTCACCCAGGTGAAGTATATCGGAAGAAATTCCTTGAATGCTTTATCGCCTTATCATGGCAGCTTGGCTAAAGCCGGGGTAATAGTATGATACCTTGTTAAGCGAAGGAGAGTATTTAGTAGCTTGGCGATATAAATGGACAATATTATCATTATCATTAATATTATTAAAGAATTACATATTAAGCATGGTAAATGACATATCATGTCTTGTTTTTTCCATTATATCTGTGAAAGACGTCAAAATACATGCATCTCATCTTGTTTACAAATTGAGTATATCATGAAGAATATGAAGCAATACATGCCTACTTAAAATTACCCCCACATTGTAACTAATAATAATAATAATATTAATAATAATAATAATAATAATAATAACAATAATAATTTGGTCTTATTTATCCAGGGTAGCCACATCAGTATTAATATTGCTCTTCCTGCAGGCCCTGCAATTATTATTACCCCTGCATTGCCAGGTACCATTTACACCTGGGTCGAGAGGGAAACATGAGGGTAAAACACCTAGTCCAATGATGTAAGCACCTGGCGAGGATCGAACCCGGGACTTCTCGTATGAGAGTCAAGAGCCTTCACCAATATACCACAGTGCTTTAGTTTGTTTTTCAGCAGTGGGGTATTGTTTTTCTACATGTCATTCTCGAAAAATCACCCTCGGAGACAACTGTTTCTTTCTGGATTGGGTAGATCAAGAAGAATGTGAATTAGCAGGGATGGAATTCTCATCCTGGCCTGGGAACGATTCCTTTTCTATCTGGGGTGTCAGGAGTGGGATACGTATTTTTTTTGTGTGTGTGTGTGTGCATTATGAGAAAGACATTAACATAGTCCTTGTATCTTACCTTTCTTTCAAAATTGAGGAGATCGAGAAGTACATGAAGTGGTAAGGATGGGACCTCACCCTCGTAGGTCCTCACTTTGGAACTACTCCCACTTTGCTGGAGTTTGGTGCCCTTGCTGTATTGAGGGTATTGCTCCATTCCTAATTCCTTAAGGAGCCAAAGAATATGGTGTTGGGTTCTGGAAGATTAGAAATTAGTTCGGTACTCTGGATATGAAATGAACATTTGATTTACGTTGCTTTCTAGTGTCATCTCATACTATCAGACGGTCATTTGTTCGGTTTATTTGACATTTTCGGGGTAAATATGCGATCATCTATAAGAAATTAAGAAATTCGCAGAAGAAAGACAAGAGAAAAAATTCCCTATTTTGAATTAGCGAAACTTCGTATTACAGAGCACTTCAGGATTTAAACGGTTATAGCCCTTACTCATTAGATTTATTTTTCTTTTGCATTCCCTCCCCCCAAAAAAAAATCCGGGGGGGGGGGGGTTCATACCCCCCCCCTCCTGTTCTCCGGGGATCGCTGCCACTGATTATCATCACCTTTGTCAAAATAGTCTACCTTATAGGCCCATGTCAACATAATCTACGAGTAAGCGCGTTTAATTACTCGCGGAGATAAAACATTAGGCAAAATGTCCTCTTATCATGAGTGTTCTGATGCTACAATTCTTCACTACCATACAATCACATTGCAACTTTTTCAGACCATCTTACCAATCAGGAATTTCGAACATTACGATCTACTATATACATGTACATGATTACAAAATGATTAATGATAATAAGAATGACATTGATCATGATGACATTAATAATGTAATTGCACTATCGTAATATACATGTATTCATTTCCATTACTTTTTTTTTAAATCTCGGTCAAAAAGTGTGTGTGTGGGGGGGGGGGGGGGGGGGGGGTGGGGGTGGGGGGATTACTATATATATCCCACCCCTCTTTCAAAATGTGGTAGATGTATCCTCACCCCTCCCCCGATCTACGCCAATTAAAATAGCACTGCATGATGGGGGACCTAAAGCTACGCACTTTGTTTCCAGCACCTAAAAGACATTTTATTCAGTGGTTTATTCGAATTTCTTTTATATCTCATTTCTACATATAGCTTTGTCGATCCTCGAACGCGCAGAATAGTCTGATTGCGAGAAGTCGACACACGCGGGTCGAGCAGACCAGCAAGACTTCCCGCGCAATAATCAGAGGACTATTCCGCGTGTTTCGAAGATCGACAGAGCAGCACAATCGCCTTGATCAAAGGCTAGGGTAAACACGGTAAATAGCATCTTTAATTTTCTCTTCTCCGTATTTTTCCTGATGGGTGACTATTTACAGTGCTCTTGAAATCATCATCAGGATGATGAGGTCCAGCTTCCAATCAACGGTTTGAACACGAGTGCTCGCTTTGAGCATATTTGCATGGTCAAATGATTCACCGTCACTCAAACACAGTACAACACGTAGCAGAGTTGAAAATGATCATATACAAACTCAATTATTGACTTTTACATTTTAGTCGTTACTGAACCACTCCGAAATGAGCCCAGCAGAAGCATTAATGCGTCACGTACAAATCAATATATACTTGGAGTGCTGGCTACGTTGAATCTAATAACTACAATTCTTTTCATAAATCATATAAATCGGTAAGATAAAGGTTGTTGCGTGATATTGGAACTGTTTATTTTTCACTGTGAATATATTCTGCAGTCATTTGGATTCACAACATGAATGCTTCAACCCCATTTTCAACGGAGATCCATGAAGTCCTGGACGACTCTTCGTCTCATCCATGGTCTATGATCGTGTTCATTGCATTCGGTTTGTTTGGTGTGCTCGACAACGGGCTGGTCCTCGTCATCATGGGTTCCGACAAGAGTCTTCGGAATCCAACCAACCTCCTGATCGCCAACCAATCCGCCATAGATTTGACGACGTCGCTGTTATTACTGACCCTTACAATCGAACCCGGTGTCCTGTATCCAGATCGACCAGTCCTTGCCCGGTTTGTGTGTGTCTTTTGGATGTCTTGGTATCCCTTCTGGGCGACAATAGTCGCCAGTTCCATCAACCTGTTGATAATTACTTATGAACGCTTCTGTGCAATTGTCTATCCTATCCGTTACCGCCAAAGGATGACCACGAAACGAATAGCATTGCTGTCTGCGATTCCTTGGGTCTATGGCTTCTGCGTCAACTCCTACGTTTTAGTTTTAACGCGAGTCGACAGAGACAAGTGTGACATCATTCGGTTTCCTAACAAAGATGTGCAGTTGGGCTTAAGCTTTTTCTTGTTTAGTCTGCACTTCGTTGCCATCATCTTTACAATAAGCATACTTTACATCATCATAGCTGTGCATCTTCGACGCGGTCCTGACGCAAAAACCAAAGTGGTCAACTTCAGGGAGCGCGCTCGAAGAAACGTCCTGCGAACCATGTTCATTGTTTTCGCTTGCTACGTCATTTGTTGGGCACCTAACGATATTTTTCTCCTGAATCACATCGTAAATGACGGTGGAGAGGTACAGGGTAGAGCTTATGAAGTCACCGTCTTAATTGCTTTTGGTAATGCATGGATCAACCCCGTTATCTATTCCTTCCGATATGAAAGGTTTCAGAAAGCCTTGATAAGGTTATTTTGTTGTAAAGGCAGACAAGAACAATCCGATATTTCCATCTATTGATATTAGTTGGGTAAATTGTTAGAAGCAGAAGTATATGAAACATGTAAATCTGTGATGCCTTATAGATAAATGCATTTATTCCGAACTTTATTTAGCATGTAGGATTTGGAACTTACTTCAAGTTATTGCTAATCATGCAGGGCTCCGCTAAAAGGAGAGGCGATGTGACATAAAGATTATTCTAAAACAAAATTATTTCTTGTCACTATTTAAATACACTAATGCAAGTCAGAGAAATGTCTAGAAGACAACGATAACGCATAGGAATATTCCAGAAAGAATAGACAGGAAATAAAGTTGTCTATTTTGAACATCTAAACGGTAGTGGATCGTTTATTTCAACAAAACCGTCATAATTTTAGCTAACTGCTATTAGAAAGCAGGTACATTGTATTATGATTGCAGCTGCACAACCAGCTACGACTTTCCGACAGTCCTTTCCGAGAGCCTTGGTGATACGAATGCTATACCATAAGGTACAAGTGTTCCGACTTTGTTTTGAATCCGGGACCTTTTATGGCTAAACGAGACCATTTTTTCTACCACTGAGCCACAGCGCTTTCTTCTCTCATGTTCACCTTGATTTTTCACATAGAAATTTCACTCACGTGCAATTTTCTATAAAAAAGAGAGAGAAAAATGTATGAGTTGAAGGATTTCGGAGAGTAGCTGGCACATTCAGCCGGGTCCCCGGGTCCCCCCCCCCCCCCCCCCGGTAAAACGAAATTTGCATGGTACACACAAATACACACCTGCATAATGTGTACCTGTCTGTCCATCACACGGCTTAATTTGAGAACCCCCTTTTATTTTGTCACACAAATACACACCTGCATAATGTGTACCTGTCTGTCCATCACCCGGCTTAATTTGAGAACCCCCTTTTATTTTGTCACAAATTTTTGATTCATATAATTATACCTTTGAAATATGACATCGTACGATAACAACTTGTGCATTACAATAAAACCATTTCAATAGCGACACAGTTTGTAAGGTAATTAATACTTTATTCAAACGTGGCAATTTGTAGACTGACAATGTACATGTATTCGAAGGTGAAGAAGTCCAGTGACAACAAAATTCTGCATACATATTCGATTTTTCATAAAGACAGAGAGCTCAGATTTATACCGTCACTTCGATTTGGAGATTATTGGTTAACATGCAATAAAAGTTTCATCTTGGTTGATAAATTTATGTGCATCTCGCATTAAAAATGATACCAGAACACGTAACAGCATATGCATATTTGCAGGGTTGGCACCAGGGGCGGATCCAGGATTTTGTATAAGAGGGGGCACACAAATGCAGGTTTGTCAACTTTTGGAAGGGGGGGGGGAGGAGTCGACAAAAAAGAATTTTCGCCAGACCTCCAAAATTCGCTTTGGGGGGGGGGTCGTTCTAAAATCGAAAAAAGGGGGGCCGCAAATGCATACTTTTCTTTCAAAGGGTGGGGGGGGGGGCACGGGCCGGATGTGCCCCCTAAATCCGCCACTGGTTGGCACGATTTAAATCGCCTTGATTTTTTTTTATATTACCGATTTGAATAAAAAACAAAGAAATAAACTTCAGAAATTCTGTTGTTGATTTTGATATTTCTTGGCTAAAAAATTCATCCGAGTGAGAGTTTCTACATTCGAAACAATGTCTGATATTAGATCTACCAAAATAATCTGTTTATTATCTATAGGAGCAACATTTAGGGCTATAACTTTAACAAATCAAATAAATCGATTTAAATCAAATATATCCGATTTTTTCGGGGGGGGGTTAAAAAAGATAATCATGATTCCCCCCCCCCCCTGCTAATGCCAAGTGTACCATATCTATATTTCTTATATTCATTTTAATTCGTGTGTTATCTTGGTTCGAGACTGGACTTAATGGATATAGGGAATCCACATCGTGCAGTAAAAAAAAATCGGCCGCCCTCTTGAATGAAAAAATTTTTTTTTTTTTAAATCGCTATCTCCCGTGGTCGTGTACTTTCGTAGTTTTCAAATATATCGTCATTCCCCCTCTTATAACAACCCTGGATACGCCTAAGTTTGTTAATAATGTCTAATTCATGGCGAACGACAAATAACTTATCAATTTTTCCCCAAGGTACACCATTACGGATCAGCACTGAATAATGATTGTACCCCAGACTATAAAGAATTTAGCGGACATGAGAAAGCCTATTGAGACGAGTCCATTTAGGGTCTTTTGACATTAATCAATTCAGAGCTCAATGACATAAAATCTATTCCGGGCATATTGACAAAGCATAAGACTGCAATTTTCAAAAAGCCCTTTTTGTGTCAAGTATCATGGTTATGATCGATAAAGGTATGAGTATCAAGTATAACGAATTTCACTTATTGACATCCAACATTATAATTATGAACCGCCGTTGAATGTTGTTAATAGAAAGATGTTGCCGTATGAATGCTGGGAATCATCATCACCATCATCTATGTGGATGTAAAACTATCCTAGTTTGTTAAGTTGGAATGAAGACAGAAAGATATTGAGACTCTGTCGCAAAAAGAAAGAGTGAGAAGGAAAGGAAGTCAGAGAGAGAGAGAGAGAGAGAGAGAGATAGAAAGGTGATCAATCGATGAAGGACATGAGGAAGCGCAATACAAAGCAAGAATAGAGAAAATGATGAGGAGAGAGACAGAGAGGGAGATAAGAAAGAGATAGGGCGAGAGAGGGGGACAGAGAGAGGGGAAGAGAGAGAGAGGTAAAAACAGAGAGTTAGAGGGAGAGAGGCACTAGCGTAGCTGAGGGGGGGGGACGGGGGGGGGCAGAGTTTTCCTCGATTTTTTTTTGATTTTTGATTTTTTGCTTGTCAGAGAATTATGGAGGAAAACATCTGATAACTCCCCCCCCCCCTACTGAGCGACTTTTTTTGAGGGCTGGCGAAAAAAAAATTGTTCACCCCCCCCCCCCCCCCCCCCCCCCCCCCGAGCGAGTTTTGGGGCGCTGGCGAGAAGAAAAAAATACGGGTCTCCCTTCAAGCAGAATTTGCCCCCCTTGTAAAAAATCCTAGCTACGCCACTGGAGAGAGGGGGGACAGAGAGTTAGAGAGAGGGGGGAACAGAGATTTAGAGAAGGAGAGAAAGGGGAACAGAGAGTTAGAGAGAGGGGGAGAAGGGGGAGGGAGGGGTACATTACAAAATGGACTTTTGAAATGCAATTGGATAGCCTACCTGCAGACCCATTGGCCTCCTAGATCCCAGTAGTCTGTTCCATTGGCACCTTGCATTGGCACTGTTAAGGTTCTCCCTCCAACCCTATCTGTAAGACATACATCGTGTGAAGAAAGAAAGTTTGAATGAAATCAGATTCTATCAGTATTCATAAGATTTTAGTTCTCCTCGCTAGATTTGATTTGATTTGATTTGATTAAGTTTTATAAAAACAGGGTAGCCCCATCATTAAACGAAATACCATTCTTCCTAGGGGCCCTGTAGCCTTTAAAGATCAACGTAGTCTACATTCAAATAACAATGACATATAACATAATACAAGATTAAGAAATAGCCTCCCATATACATGTATATATATATATACAAACACGTACTCCTGAGATATAAGTTGAGATATTATTTCATTTGTAAAGAGAAGAAAAGAATGATAAATTAAGCCTAATAGAAATAAAATTGATTGAATGGCAGAAAGCAAAACTTATAACAAATAACAGGCATTGAAAAACAACATTTCTATCACATTGCACCAGTCAAACGCGGAGAAAGGAAGAGAGTGAGATCAGGGATATGTAACTTAGTTACATTTCCCTGGTGAGTGAGAGGAAGACAGAAGAGAGAGAGAGAGAGAGAGAGAGAGAGAGAAAGGGGGGGGGGGCAAAATACTAGATGGGCGAATCTGTCATACAACTTGCGACAGGAGACTGCATCGAAAAGTGTTGCCACCCAGTAGTTCAGCGGTTCACTGAGCATGTGGTTTTATAGGCCCAATAATCACAAGCCATGAAGAGTCTTTACTAATATGATAAATATTGATTAAAAATAATATAAGACTAATATCAAATTTTAACAACGACATACCTTTTGCTTCTATCACGAGAACCTTGCATCCTGGCATAGTCTTGGTGAGATGGTAGGCAGCTGTGAGTCCGGAAAGCCCAGCCCCTATCACAATCACTTCATACTCGCACTTCCTGTCTGATGCCTTCGTTGTCTGAGCCATTCTTCAAGACAACTCTCTGGGATGCCAAGCTCAGAAATAGACTTGCCTTCCACCACTCTATGAAGAATGTATGTAAATTCAAACGCATTGTAACATGTTTGTTTCATGACTGTAGCCTATTTCTACTATACAAAATCATCTCTCCCGATTTAACAAAACAAAACAAAAAAACAAACAAACAAAAACAACAACAACAAACAAAACAAAACAAAACAAAACAACAACATGAGATTGGCATTGATCAATAACTACCTATTCCGCAGGAATTTTCAGCATTATGTATAAAGTTGCAAAAGCATATCATACTGATCACCATGCAGACAAGACCAATAATTATATTCATGACACCGTACAGCAGTTCTCAAAAGTAAATAAATTTAGAACGAGTATCAGAAAATGTTGATTGTGAGCCCACACAAACATTTTTCTCGCCACATTGCTAGTTCTAAAAAATCACATTACCTTTTGAAAGAAGTCACTGAAATGACGTGTATATATATATATATATATATATATATAGGTCAATATCCAAAACTACTGCTTTTCTATTTCACATAGCATGGTCTAGGAAATGAAGATATACAAAAAATAAACAAACGTGGAAAACAAAACCAAACTTCCTGCTCAGCATCATGTGACAATTAACAAACCCTCTCTTTATTATTCATGCTCCAAGTGGCGTAGTGTGGGACTAAGCATTGAGGGGGCAATGGCATCACGGGGGTGGGTGGGAAGGGGTCCTAGTCTTCTTCTCATGTTCCTTTCTCCCTCTCCGTTTCTTTCTGTCTCCGGCCATTTATATCGTCTTCTTTCCTTTTCTGGCCATGCTATGGGGAGGGGAATGTGTCCCGTGCCTCCTAGCTGTAAAGCCTTCTTATAGCTAGGCCACTGCATGCACTACAACCATCCAATGCACCTGGAATTTTATCTCTTTTCACCGCTGACATTATTGCTTCCATCAAATATAAGGATGTGCATTAAACACCATTTAGTGTAGTCGACATAGCGAAGCAATCGGAGCAATATGCAAATCTACATAAAATCCGGGGGGGGGGGGATGTCTCATTGAGACCTGTACAGAGGTGATAAGATGAAGATCCGCGGAAAGGGGTATAAAAATCGGAGATGTTAGACGGGTTTCCGTATTTAGGGTATCAAAATTACTCCTACCCGACTCCAACTGAATCCCCGTTTTGGGTGCTTTTCAGAAAGTGATTTACGCGGATGGGGGGGGGGGGGGGATAAAATCAATTTAAAATGGCATATCATTATTATTAAAGACCAGACGGTTGTGTTCCACAATTCAAAAGATCTACATGTATAACTAGAAATTATTTTCCAAGACGATTCTGTTTATCACAAACCGACTACCGGTATTTCATATAAGTTGTAACACAGTATTTTTGGATCAAGGACACGACGGTTTTAGACAGCGACATTTTGAAAAATCCAGAGAATTTAGAAGTGGAATGATGTATGAACTTGAGACAGAATAGATAATTGTCATCGTTTAATCGTAAAAAGAATTGAATAAAGTCTTCAACGACTTACCTTTCCAGAGTAACATACAGTTAATGTAACCCATATAACGTTTCTGTACACAGTTCTCTCTACACCGCCTTCTGTATGCTATGACAAACGGGTACAAACAGGTACAAACCCTCCGACTGAGAGAGAATAATCATTACACATGTCACTTATACAAGACAATTAAACAAGATAATTGGGAAACCTGAGAAGTATAACTACCTGCAACTAACTTTATACTCGAGATACACGGAGATAACATGACAATGAAGATAAACTTTAGACTCCTTGATTAAATAAAACTCTGAGAGGTATTGATAGGTATCATAAATATGTACAAAGAGAGAAAGGGGGACAGAGGGGGGACAGAGGATATATATATATAGAGAGAGAGAGAGAGAGAGAGCGAGAGAGAGAGAGGGGAGAAAGAGAGGGGGAGAGAAACAGAGGGAGAAAAGTCAACAAGTGAAACAGGAATAGAGAAAAAGAGAGAAAAACGGACAGAAACAGATGGAGGAAAAAAGAGTGAGAGAGAGAGAGAGAGAGAGACTGACAGAGAAAGATAGAGAGAGAGAGAGAGAGAGAGAGGGGGGGGGTGCAGTCATACACTTGCATTTGTACTTCCTGAGTTGAGTTAACAATGCAGATGTCTGGTTCAAAAATGTGAGGGTGAAAACATTGCTTCATTTTAAGCAAAATAAATATTTATTGAAGATACCAGTGCTGTAGTCGAGTCCATCCCATCCGAGTCCGAGTCCGAGTCCGAGTCCGAGTCCCTGGAGTCCGAGTCCGAGTCCGAGTCCGAGTCCAAGTCCAAGTCCGAGTCCTGGCATCCGAGTCCCGAGTCCTGGACAACCGAGTCCGAGTCCGAGTCCCGATGGGAACATCTTAAATTGCATTTTTTTTTAAAGTCACATTATTTTTATTATGATAAATGCCTCACAGTGAACTCTCTATAACATAAATAGTTTCTGGTTCATTGAAAACTTCCATTTGTCAGAGAATTTAATTTATTGTAATTTTTCTTAATACGAATGTGGAGAACTATAAAGGCTTGCTCACAAATGAGTGATTTGTTGCCGTGACATGTCGCTTGGTGCTTAATAAGATTAAGTTCAGTAAGATTTCCAGATATAACACTAAAAAATTCTGACAGAATGGAGGAAACTATTAGAAATGTTGAGATAAATGTCTATGGTTAGATTTTCGGTGATGGTTTGGTGTACTGGTGGAATTTCAGAGGTTTTATTAACCAAAATACTAAACAAGTGAACATGCACTCCTTTGGTGCCAAGGTAATGTCTCGTTGACAAATGGCTCATATGTGAACAAGCTTTAGTATTTTGCTTGTACTCACAGTTATTATAGAGAGTTGACTCTATTGTTTCGATGATACCTCAATGAAGAAAAGTTACACAAATTAATATTTGTTCATTTCAAAGGCCTATAATTTTATCTTTTATCAATTATAAGTCAACAGAACAAAACGATAACTTGAATGCCATTAACATGATTAAAGCAAATATAGAAAAGAAAGTTTCCAACTGAAATGGGAAAAAAAGAGGGAAAAATAATATTTCCCCAAGAACACCAATAGTTCAATCTTATCAAATAGATGATTAAAGTAATAAAAAAGTGAATCGTCAAACCCTAATAAAACCCTTGTACATGTATCGGCTAGTTAAATAAACTGGCTTATGGCTTGTAAAACAAGTACAACATTAGCATTCATTTTGGAAACTGACTACATGACAAAGTGACTCAAGTAAAACGAATGTAATTGTTAAACCGTAATAAAACCGTTAGACACTGCCAAAAAATTTAAATTGCTGACTATGACTTTTTGCAATAGGAACATAGGTTGCAAGTAAAAAGATAAAAAGATTATAAACACTGTAGTTTATGATACTAGCTTGAAATACATGTGGAATAGTAATCTGTTTGAGACTGCCCAAAATATCCCAGGCTGGGGTCTATGGGAGACGTGTGTTATAGATTAATCCGTCTCTAAATGGTTAATATCAATTTCAACACTTGTCTGTGTCATACGTATATAACGAGTGTATACGGGCATAAAACGACTTACCTTAACATCTATCATCTATTTGTGCACATTCTCGTACCGTTACGGCGATCGACGTTTTAAAGTTCATGTTTAAAGTACCGCTCAATCGAGCAAGGTGCGCGAAAATAGCAGGGTTTTTTGCGTGTCCTGGGGTGATTTTTTGAGCTAAAATTAAAAGCGGAAAATTGAAAAAATTGCCGGTCTCGGCCCGATTTCGCCTGAGTCACGAGTCACCACTGGTCGAGTCCAAGTCCGAGTCCGAGTCCGAGTCCCGAGAAATAGGGACTCGAGACCGGTCTCGAGTCCGAGTCCGGACTCGAGTCCTACAGCACTGGAAGATACTATATAACAATTACAACAATTTTGAAGTAAAACTTTAAGTGCATCATGTATTATTTCTTTAAAAAATTATTCTGTATAATTGTGCATTGAAAAGTTCAACCAAAAGGATTTGATGGGTTCAAAAAAAAAAGAAATTCATCCTCTTTGTTTTGCTTTTTTTTCTATTGTGTAAAAGACATTTCTGTGGTTGTCTTGATCCATGTCCAAGTGAGTTTTAAAAAAATGTAACAGTAATTAGCCAAAATGTAAAAAGCACAAAATTCCTGTCATTGTTTACCCAATTCATTTTGGGAGGTAAATATTTAAAGGGTACAATCACCCAAAATTATTTTACTCTGTATGTTAGAGGTTCCATGTCATTCTACTATATTCCAAATATGGGCTTCGAATATCACTTCTATAAAGAGATATTACAAGTTTAATTATACTCTCTATAAGCATAAAAGCGACTCGTGAGTAGACAACTCAACGCACCCGTACGCAACTGGGCGTCATGGCGTGCGCCTGTAATCCAGATAAGTGGAAGTTATGAACTGATTCAGCGGACCCAGGTTCGAGACTGAGTCACGTCATTCGGATGGTGATGTTAAAGGTTGGTCCCCAGAGGTAAATAATCATATCTGATTGATACACGTCTGTAAAAACCCAATTACACACACACACGCGTGCCAGCTCGCCAAGATAAGAGCTCGCGCGGAACCCAACTCAGAGGTTGGGTTCCGCGCAAGCACCTTCATGTTATCCTTTATTTCCTTCATACTCCTAAACTGTTGACCTATAGAATTTCAGATAAAGTTCTTTGAGGTTAATTTTATACTTCCTAGCTGTATGCAAATTTTTTTTTCAGGTGGTTGGTACACTTTAATCTCATATTTCCACATGTACCTCGATGCACTGAACGCCTTGGCAGTACTGTGTATTTTATTTCATTGTCTTTTGTAAATAATTCAACCTTTGTGAAATTTGAAATTTTGACTGACAAGTGACAACATCATCTACAAAGTCACACAAAGGACAAAAATTTTCTTAATAAATAACAAAAAACAAAAGAATATCATATTTGATTGTTTAATCATTCATCTTCACAACTCCACAATAATATTGCAAGTTGACCCCTTCATTCAGTTCAATTTTCAAATACACCAGTCGTGCAGAAATTGTCTAATCACATTCATATTTATATTCAATGTGAATTGAATAAACTGTTATGTTCTTTTAGTTTCAATAGCATGAGCAATAATTGACTTAAAGCATTTGCATTATGATAAGCGTTAGGTAACATTTTGAAACTTACTACATGAAATTTTCTTTCAACAATGTATCGTTAGGGATTTTCCTCCTAAAAATTCTGGAATACATGTAATTCCACAGTCAAAATTGAGACTATCATCTCTCCATCGTTTTCATCCTTTATTTTTTTGAGGAGGGGGTACTTAAGTTAGTGTATACTTTTAAGAGCAAGTTCAAATAGCCAAGAATGGCTATAACTAACCCTTTTGAGTTAATAGACCACATTTTGTGGTTTGGCTCAATAACATTTGATTCAGAGCTCTAAATAATATACCAGATGCATGAGTAGAAAGAGTAAAAATTTCTACACACAATATGTCCATTTTTGATGCATGACCATTATTGCGTTTGAAACCAGGAATTCAAAAAACAAGAATAAGATTAATATTCTTAAATTGGCAACATGTTGAGAGGCTCAAAATCTTTGTTTTTTATCAAAATTGGCTATTTTTTCAAATTTTCGACAAAATTACTGACCATGTATATTGTTTTCAATATTGCACCTTTTTAGAACCATGCTGCACTAAAAAAAAAAAAATAATAATGTTGCCAATTTGAAGAACGAAATGTGATCAATTTAGCCCTTAAATAATTCCTGTCCTGAAAGGACACAGAATCATTTAATGGCTGAAAGGGTTAAGCAGCATCTAAACTGTGCATGACACAAGATCATCCAAAAGGACACTAAATCCCATAAAAAAAAGTATATAACAATGTTTACTGGTATACCAATTCAGCTATATAACCACCTGTTACCGAAACCCTAAGAAAGAATTCACTTATACGGAATATTGAATATAATGATTATAAATGGAGCAGTCATATAATCATGGAATTGCCAATTTGATATCCCATTAGTAATCCAATACTTCTCAGATCAGATGCATTAAATCAATGCTTAATGACAAATTTCTAAGCACTTTTAAAAGAAAATTTATAATAAATGCACAGAGACATAATAGATATGATATATAAACATGCACTCCTTTCAACAACAATGGTTTCTTTTTCTTTGCCTAGAGAAAAGCTTGACAGAATTTTGTTTCATTCAT
Organism: Heliocidaris tuberculata; assembly: GCA_025618425.1. NCBI lineage: Eukaryota > Metazoa > Echinodermata > Echinoidea > Camarodonta > Echinometridae > Heliocidaris > Heliocidaris tuberculata. The sequence continues at coordinate 11,408,126 of CM046836.1, read as the reverse complement.
ATAAGGATACTCCTTTGAGACCCTCCCCCCCTGTATAAATTGAAAACTACAACAAGCTATATGTAAAATATTTTCCATCAAAGCTATATCTTAAGAGTAATAACATTTAAATCTGTTTATTCAAGCAGCTTATGGTATATATTCTAAAGCTCTTCTACTTGACCACTGAACTTGAATACAAAAAATATCTTTGAAATTTTATTGTGAAATTTTTCATAAACACTCGACAATGAAAAACTTTTGCAAAACCACTTCTATAAATGTATGCTACATGAACATGCTCTCATACAATGTAGCTCATTGTAGATACATGTAAACAACGTGCACACGACAAATATTTTAGGAGTGGCAGTTCGTAAATGAGAAGAAAAACACCCAAAAAGTCGTACAGTGTATACAGATTTTTGATATGTTTCTTTGAATTTGCAATTGCTATGTTTGGTGATAACAGAGAATAAACAAGCTTACCAACATACATAATGACTGATATGGACAAGAATTGTAAATCTACATTAGCTTTAAAACATTCAGACTACTCTCTATTCAAAAGAAATCAATGTGTCCTCCCGTTGCTGTTGTGGCGGTGGCTGTTGTTGCTGCATGCCTGGAGCTGGTTGTTGTTGTTGTTGCATACCCGGGGGTACCATCTGCATACCACCTGCACCCATCATCTGCTGCCCTTGTGGTTGATACTGTTGCTGCGGTGCTGATGAGCCATACTGGCCTTGGGGTGGCACCTGGCCCTGTGGTAGAGCACCAGCCATAGCCTGCATGTTGTAGGGGTTGCCAGCTTGTTGCTGGTATTGCGGGGGTTGCTGCTGCTGCTGCTGTTGTGGAGGGGGCTGCTGCTGTTGCTGATAGTCAAGAGAGGAGAGCGGTGAGGGATAGCTTTGATTCATGCTACCAGGCTGTTGCTGTTGTTGCGGGGATGGTGCGCCATATTGCCCGGAAGGATATCCGCCACCACCAGCCATCGGTTGCTGGTACTGCTGCTGTTGCTGTTGTTGGGGTGGGAGTTGTTGTTGCTGAGGTGGTGGGGGTTGTTGCTGTTGTTGCTGGAGTGGTACCTGGTAGCCTGATGGAGGTTGGTTGTAACCCACCTGGGTGGTTGGCTGTCCAGCATCCATCTGGGTGGTAGGAGGGGGTGGACCACCAGGGTAGCCTCCCTGGGGTGGGGCCATCCCATAGGGTGTATGGGAGGGGGATCCATACTGAAATAAATTAGACCAATGCCATGAAATGATTTTATTCAAAGACAATTTGTCTTATTGTTTTTTACGTTAACGTGTTAGAATTAAACATATCCCTTTATTTCTGGTGCTGCATTTTTCTGAGCAGTCTGCCGTCATGTGTCCCATTGGGCTTTTACACTACACAATAACTAAAGAGAACCCAAATTTCAGAATAATATGGAGAGAAAATACATATTCCTAAAGCTTACATCACAGAATTCTTTTCTTCCTCTCACATAGTTCTTCAAACAAAGTAAGCAATTACTGAATGAGCCAACTCTTAATCCCAATGCACTCCTTTACCAATCAATCAGCCAACTCAATTACTGGCAAAACGAGAGGGGGAAAACTGCTGTGGTTCATAAGAATTATTGCAGGAAAGTGGAATTAAAGATTGTAACGTCATGAGCTTATCATTTTCCACTACTATTAAATGCCTCTGAGAATATGAATTGTTAGCAATTTCTTAAAAGTTAATCAAGTCTGTTCATTTTACATCAGACGGTGATCCCGTTCTTCCAATAAGTGATTGGAAACCAATACCCACATTTACTTCTGATGCTTCATTCAATACCCTTACCTGTTGTTGCTGGACATACTGGCCAGGAGGAGGGGGTTGCATTCCACCTGGTGGGGGTGCCATACCACCTTGAGCCATCATACCAGGCTGACCCATACCTAGAAAAAATAGTGTAAAATCGTTACTATAATCATACGTTATTCAGCAAATTAACAAAAACATAAATACAGTTGATGGTAAAAAAAGAAAAAAGAAAAAAAAGAGAAAAACAATGAAAAAAACAAGCAACATATAGAATTCATTTTTTTTTTAATCACTGTGACCATCAGGCATTTCCTCCTGACTTATGAATAAGTAACATGAATTATATCGACTTGCTTACAGCATCTTTTGGCATGACAAAGAGCTACTCAGTATCTATGATTGTAACCGGTACCACTACCAAGACGCCAGTAAAATTGCTAAAACTCTTGTAGACGAAATATGTGAAAAACAAATAAAAACCAAGAACACAAAAAAGGATTAGAAGGTTAACAAGGAATAATATACAAACTTTCAGGAAAAACTAATGAGGGATAATTAAAAATACATATATAAAGAAGTACTGTTGAAAAGTATGGGTAGAGTGAGAATTGAGAGTAAAAGGAAATACAAGAGAAGAAGGAATAAATTATATCATTTTCAGAAGAAGAAAAACAGCACAAGAATGGAAAAATTGGGGATTTAAGTTAGAGAGAGGAACAAATATGAAGAATGAGGTAAATTTGGTAGAACAATAAAGACAGGATTTTTTTTAGAGTAACAAGGATGACTTACCACCCATGCCATAGGCCGTGTATTGTATCTGCCTCATCTGTTGCTGTTGTTTCTGTTGTTCCAGCCACATCTGTCTCTCTCTCTCCTGCTCCTGCATCTTGAGTAGGGCTTGCTGCTGTTGGAACTGCAGCATCTCCTGTATATGGAAAAACACCGCATTAGCACATAAAAGATGGCATTTTATCATTTACTACTTGGGAGAAACAATGGCCAGTATTCATGAAAGTGTAATAACTTTAATCCAGGTTTAAGTGGGCAGGGTCCTGTTTCATAAAACTTGTTATCAGTAACAACTGCCACATTCTATGACAAATTTGCTCTCAGCCAATCAGATACAAGGATTTCAGTAGCTTATAAATTGCAATGTGTTATTGATAACAAGTTTGATGAAACAGGGCTGTGATTTAGTCCGCTGATTTACGAAGTGCCAAGTGTCATCCCCCTCATCCCATTAAAATTACTATTTCTGCAACTGGATAAACAAATAAAAATCATATCAACATATAATAAATTTCTCGTTTTCTTTTCATGATGACTGGATTGATTTTATTTATTCATTTTGGTGTAGCTTAAAATTTGTGCCAAAAAAAAAGAGCTTGACACTTGGCGCTTTATAAATCAGTGGACAAAGTTAAACCAGGTTCAACTTAAAAGTCCACCTTCATGATTACGAGCATTTTGCATAGTGCAATGATCAAAGTGATTAATTCACATGTGATGCAAGAATTGTAGACCACTACCCTATGTACTTAACATATTTAAAAAGACAAGTTAGGTTCAATTGTTCATGCTTTCTCCCATTACTGGTGTTATTGCATCTACATGTAGATGGCCTCTGATAAATCAGAAAGAAAAAAAGGAAGACAAAATGCATTCTCGATATAACATAAGTGGACTTCACAAACAGGGTAAAATGTGCAAACACTTCATGATGAACCACTTATCTTCCAGAGCATTTCATTCCATTTCGCCAAGATATTTTGATTTGGTTTTCAGTAAACCAATTTAAATTAAAGTGAGAGAAAATCATAAAAATAAATATCAACAAGATTAAGCAATTTAACAATGAATGGATGGATGGACGGACAACCCAAACTACAATACCTGGCACCATTGCTAACAGATGAGACATACATAGCTGGTCCTGACAAGCTTTTATTATGCACATATTTTTACCTCAAATGTGAAAAGGAATTATCAAAAAGACATCCCCTCCTTAAATCCTTCTCTTACATGCCAAACAGTCTTGCTTAATGGATTAAAGTATTTTCAAAGTTAACATTTAGATAACGAAACCATCGCCTTTTCCCCTCGATAATTGAGATACAAAAACCTCTTGACATATAACAGGACAATACACTATGGATGAAATATATTACTGAACAACAGTGAGCCCTTGAACACCATGCATATCAAAAGGTCGAAAGATCGTCAGTATGTAACGTTGTTGTCCCTACCTCAAACTTCAGTTTACTTTCTTCCCTTTGTAGCTCCTGTGGCATGCATTAACAGCAGTTTTAAAGGGAACATCCACAAGTTGAAGGACATGGAGCATGAAAATGTGATCACTCTTCCCTTAATCTGAAAACATTCTTATTTCTACAATTTGCATAGATGACTCAATGAAAAGGGTGTGCTATCGTTACTGGTTGATAAACTATAAAATTGAACTTCATGATTATAATTAAACATAGATACAGATTCACAGGCGGTGCAAATCACTGCAACAGATAAATTAATAGATTGAATATATAGAGAGAGGGTTTCACTACACTGGTTAGCGTCACTATTCTACAAGCTCAAAAATGAAATTAAAAAGGTCTACATCTACAAATTAAGTTTCAAAAGAAACAAAAGTAAAAACAAAGGAGTGACGAATGAATACATTAAAATAGATTTTGATCTGTGACTTGGAGGGCAGGGGTGGCAGTTACTCCTGGCAAAAGGGTCTGCAGCACCCAGCAAGCCAAGTCATAGACTGTTGCAATGTGTAATCAGTGACTTGCCTGCTTCTTGCGTCTCATGATCTCCAGCTTGTGAGCCATTTGCATCTGGCGGAGTCGCTCTGCCTCTTCAGCCTCTCGTCTCAGCTTCTCCCGATGTTCCTCTCGGAGGGCATCTAGAGCCCCACGGGCATCTCGGATCTGAGCCAGTTTATCCTGTAGAGCTTCCATTTGAGCTGAAAGAGGGAGAATTTTTTTTTTTTTAAATACAGCTGACTATGCACTTAAAGATAAAGTTGAGCTCAGGTCATGCCATTACATTGTGAAAGAATCCATCTCAAAGCAATTGGGAAAGGTTGATCATGTCTACATAAGAATTGGTGTATACTATGAGGTTTTTGGAATCATCAAAATGATAAGAAATTGATCCAGTCTCATGGAAAAGCACATGCAGTGCATGTACAGTAGGGTCAAATCATGTACTGCTTCCAAATAAGCTCAAATTGGATAACATCCCTCAAGTAACAGTTCAACCACGGACCCCAACTGTCCTCCACTTACTTCTCTTCTCCTCCTTCTCTTGCAGTAACTTGAGCAGCCTTGGATGCATGCTGGACAGAACCTGGAACAGCCCTTGAACCGTGGTGTCGCTAGCGATACTTCGGCCACGGGACGAGTCACTCTTCATCCGATTGACCAGAACATCAATGCTGCTGGACATGTTTCGGACCAGCTCCTCGTTCTCTGGCTCTGGGGCACCGTTCTGTGCCTCCTGAAAGTGTTAAGGAACATTAGATCAATGTTATGAACAGACTAGTGGTCCTGGAACCAACAGTCCCAGTTTTAAAATAAAGTCAGACCCATTGTGCACTTTGCCATAAATCATTAGCATCAGTCAATAGAATAATAATAACAGCTGTTTCTTATATAGCACCTTACCAGTTACAATGTAACTGAACAAAGCGCCTACAGCATTACAGCAATCATACGTCTATTCATCATCCCCTCACTATCAATAGACATTGGATATGTAAATATAGCAGGGGCATAAATCGTCAGTTATTCAAGTCGTTCAGATAAGACTTATCTCTGAAAGTCCCCTGGTTACTTACATGTTACCTTATACTTGCTTTCTTTGCAGCTAGGTAAAATGAAACATTAGCATGACCACAGACAAACAAATCATTACAACTATAAAGAATGAACATGCTACACTGTAAGTGTATAACAAGGTGAATATGCCTATATTGCGACTGGAGCAATTGAGGATTGTCTACCATGTTTAAAACCGGGGTTAAAATTTGAAAGATTTCTCTGCATGCTGCGAAAGCATTCTAGCAAGCGCATTCCAACTAGTGGAAGAATATTGGAATCTAAAGGCATCTTACATGTACCTCAAATGTCTTGCTCTGAGAATACTGGGGCAAAGAGGAGGTGGACTGGGAAAGAGGAGGAGCAGTTGCCGGGACGACATCACTTCCTCCAGACGGGGCAGAGGGCATGGCGCTGCGATTCTCCTGCTGCTTCTGCTCCCAGTAAGACCGGTTCAGGTAGCGAGCAAGCTGCGAATGGGATGAGAACAATATCTCATTCTCGTTCAGTTTATTCTAGTTCAGTGAATACCGTAAGTGGCACTCATGGTTCTGCAATTTCTATCCCAGCTTTTGTTATACGACAAGTGTTTATATTTTTTATATTGTTTTTACAGTGTTTTACTACATTAGCATAATAAGAACTCCTTCCAACCAGGTGCCCATTTGCTACACCGGAGTCTAAAGAGAAAAGTGTAAATGGAAAGCCTGTCTACGGGAATCAGAATAACACACCCTCTTCCTCGAAAGTCATGTGAATGAACACTTCACTTGTATGTACAAAACAACAACCCAAATAAGGTTTGATTTGAAAATCATATATTCAATTTGATAATTGAGCTGTGGTCAGCATTTAATCATTGTGCAGATATGCCAATAATAAACATGTTTGATCCAGGACTGCAATATGATGAGTAATCATAGCTACAAGTACATGTAAAAGGCCAGTTCTTTTATGGTCACAATGACATCACCGATGATATTTATAAACTGGAAGGCATCAACTGCCCATGAATGTCACATTTCATTCACAGTTTCAAACTCAAATGCCTTTTGAAATAATTATTAGGCTGTCAATCCGACAATTCATGTCTGTCTGCCCTAACAATTTTCTTTAACTTTTTTAAACGTCTTTACTCTTTTCAAATGGATGACTCACCTCAGGATCTAGCTCAGGCTCAGGTGCTGGAGCAGATGAGACCTGAAAAGAAGAGAAATCAAATCAAATCAAAGCATCATTCTGATAATACCAGTCATCATCACTGCTATTCTTATCAACATCATCATCATCATCATTAATATCACCACAATCTTGACTGTGATCAGCATGTTCATTACATGGACTCATCTTCCTTATAAAAAAATTATACATCTTCACTTCTTTACATCATTAATGAAACTTACACTAGAGTTGTAGGCAGAGCTAGGGACGGAAGAAGAAGTTGTACTCGCAGCAGGGCTTTTGCTTCCTTTGATCTAGAATCATAACAAACAATACATTGATACATTTTAGGAATGATTTTCACACGCACTGCCCAGTTACTTTAGGGTAGTATTTTGATAACTATGTTATCTTTTGGGTACGTCATAACAAATCTCACTTGGGTCAAGTAATAGCTTAATGTCTTAGTTGAGCTGGCTTCATACACACACTGAAATCTTGCAGGCATGATTTCAATTGTTATGACAATCAATTAATGTATCATTAACATAAAAGATAACAGAGTTCTCATAACATCACCCTAGGATATGAACCATAATATAAATTATGTTCATCTTCAAAAGTCTGCATTAAAACAGAAATAATAATGTTTACATAGTGTGGCAATATCTGGTGTCAGGTGCTCATTTAACGAAATATTCAAATGACATCCTTCCCCTTCAGGGGGATGTAATTTCATTGCTTTGCAGGGTACTTTATACTGGGCCTTTATAAAACTTACTTGATGCCTTTAGATATGCTTGATAAATCTGAAAGCACACTCACCAGGTGTTTATTCTCTGCTTCATCAAGGGATAGAGCCATGGCTAACTGAAGCTCCTCTTCCTCCTGAAGATCTGCCTCATTGCGCTGGGGTGGCAGCTGATTTCAAAGTGGTATAAAGAGATGAGTCACTATTAATTTATATACTTGACCTGCCTGCAGAAAGTTCATTAGGCTGTGCAGTTTTCAAACATCTCTTAAAGATAACTGCCATTCTCCACTGGTAATAAGCACTGTTGCAAACACACAGAGCATCCCAGGGAGGAAATGAGAATTAAAAAGGAAAGGTAAAATCAATGGTTACCTCCCACATGTATACAATCTCTATGGGAGGGTGCTATTTGGAGCTCCATGAAATGACTGACCAATCTGGAGCAACTTCTGGTGAAACCACTACCTCTCTCAACTAGTTATGGTTCTGTCTATGTCTCACTTTGCATAACTTACCTGAGATTGCTGAGCCAGGGGACTGTTCAAATACTCGTCTGGCAAGTCACTCTCTTTGTTACCACTTGAGCTGGATGACTTGCTTCCACTCGACTTCCTGTTACATACAAACAATAAAAAAACATAAAAAACAAAGCAGCAACAAATTGGAATTATAATGCTTAGAAGTCTACAGTATACATGAAGTACTTTAAAGGGACTTAAAACATTCAAAATGAAAAAGAAACAAAAATACAAATTTAAACTAGCACATCAATGATGTGGCGCTCATCCGGCATGCAGCAAAGAAATTGATGCAATTTGTACTTTGAACACAGTAGACATTGTAATGAATCGATGAAATGTACATGTATTGGTTACATGCATGTACAGATGATGAAGTGCCTATTGCAGATCTGGCTAAATGTGGTTTTGGAAGGAGACAGTGACATGTAGATATGAATGAAAGTCTGGAAATTGACAACTCAAGTTGCACGACTTCAGTTAAAAGATTTTGGGGAATGTAAATTTTAATAGTTTTACTGTGTGACAGAGAAATTTGAAATAAAGCATAAAGTTAGTCAAGGTGAGGTATCTCTACCAACTGTGAAATCTTTATTGAGAGAGATTTGAAGGTTAAGATTTGTAATAAAAGAGAAAAGCACTGAATGACATAAGTTATGCATTGGTGTAAAAAAAGAATTTTAAGGTTGGGACATTTAAGGGTGGCTTCAGTGCATTGTCCCTCACTGTTTCAAGTCTTTATTAGCTCATAACCCGCTATTGTTGACCACTGTCACTTCTGGGTTCTCGGTTCTGTCGATGATGTCGACAGAAATCATGTAGAAAGGTATAGCCTTTGAAATAATCCAGCAGCCATGGGTTTCATAATGGACAGGGCAAAGAGTTAAAATAAATTTTGTATAAATTACCATAAATAATTTTCTAGATAAAATTTCAAAATTCCGAGTAGAAGTTCAATGAACCTCATGAAAGTCTTCCTCAATAAATGAGGAAGAAGAAGCAAGTTTTGTGATTTTGTAATAAATTTCGCATAAATTAGCATAAATAATTTTCTAGACAAAATTTCAAAATTCCATGAAGAAGTTCAATGAACTTCATGAAAGTCTTTTAGATGGAAGAAAAAAAATCAAAATCAGTCAATAAATGAGGAAGAAGAAGCAATTTTTGTGATGTTTTAATAAATTTTGCATAAATTTGCATAAATTAGCATAAATTATTTTCTAGACAAAATTTTAAAATTCCGAGTAGAAGTTTAATAAACCTCATGAAAGTCTTTCAAATGGAACAAAAAAAAAAATCGAAATCGGTCAATAAATGAGGAAGAAGAAGCCATTTTTGTGATCTTTTTAATAAATTTCGCATAAATTAGCATAAATAATTTTCTAGACAAAATTTCAAATTTCCGAGTAGAAGTTCAATGAACCTCATGAAAGTCTTTCAGATGGAAAAAAAAAATCGAAATCGGTCAATAAATGAGGAAGAAGAAGCAATTTTTGTGATTTTTGAATAAATATCGCATAAATTAGCATAATTAATTTTGTAGACAAAATTTCAAAATTCTGTGTAGAAGTTCAATGAACCTCATGAAAGTCTTTCAGATGGAACAAAAAAAATCGAAATCGGTCAATAAATGAGGAAGGAGAAGCAATTTTTGTGATTTTTGAGAAATGCGCATAAATTAGCATATTTAATGAGTTTCAAAATTCTGTGTAGAAGTTTCAAATCCCCCACCTAGTGCTATCATATAAAGCAAACGGAATTAAAATCGGGTAATAAATGGCGAAGAAGAAGCATTTTGAAATTGTGGACGGACGACAGACGAAGGACGGACGGACGGACGGACGGACGGACGGACGGACGGACGGACGGACGGACGACGGACGACGGACGACGGACGCCTCGCCACGGCATAAGCTCATCTGGCCCATTCAGGCCGGATGAGCTAAAAATTAGCAAACTAGAACTAAAAATATTCATGAAACAATGTAATATAGACTATTTTGTCCATGATAATGAAATAATAAGTAATCAAACAAATCAATGTTCTTTTCCTTTTTTTTTTTCCAAATTTGCTTTATGTAACACCATGGTCGCAAATCTCAATAGATCGGCAAAAACAAAATTAAAACAAACGAACAGACAAAAAAAAACAACCCTATTATAAGGTTCAACTTTATATTTTGCAGTTTGGATACTGAAATCGCCTATCATAATATCCTCAAAATAAAAGAAAAAGTTATATATTTGTATCTTTTCTTATCCTGCCTACATGGATGTGACAGTCATGCGCTGAAATTATCTAAAAGTTATTGCAATTTGTATAATCCATGAATAATCATTAGAATAGTCCTCTCCATAATCAACCATTCCCCTCCACTTTTCAATGGAACCGTTTCCTTACCCCTGGAGTTTTTCGTGGCAGTTGTCGCAGACCCTCACAGGCTTCTCGATGCCAAACTTGGGGATGGTGCAGTTCTTGGAGGAGCACTTGCTGCAGAAGACCTGACCGCAGTGACGGCAGTGATGCTGTAAGGAGACCATGAGATTCTGATGAGCCTTCAACTATTTCAATAGAGGGTAACTACAACCATGACATGACCACAGGCTGATATACCAAGTGAAAAGGCAATAACCTGATATCTGCCACTTATTTAATGAACAAGGTTATATTATATCTGCTGAAGAATACAGCATGGTGTTAACTATACAGGATGACATTTCAACAGTTTCTCTTAAAATGCGATAGCATTACCAGAACTCCAGATTATACTGAACTCAATATTATCACTAACAACAGAGGCAGCTAGTTACCAACATTTATGACTGCATCTCACCTGTCTCTGTACAAGACCAAACTCTGTCCTACAGGTATAGCACCTCTCTCCTTCTGCCCATTCAGGGGCCTAGTAAATGAGAAGTAAAAACAAACTGTTACATCCTGTGTGTGCTACAGGCAGAAATACAATGTACGAAGTCAAAAGGGGTTTGGAGCTTCAATGGAGCGAGCACAGTGAACAGTAGTTTTGTGTTGCCAATCTATAATCCAAAGGCAACTATCAAAGAAGAAAAACCCTTCGATCACCTAACAAAAGATGCCTTTTGTAGAGTGTCAGCAGCTTGGGAGAAGCAGTATTGACATTGACCTAATGGGGGATTACGAAGGATTATTCAATGACCTTTCCCTGTTGAAAGCCTGCTGCGTACTATACCGCAAGCTGGGCTCACAGTTATGTACACTATTGTGAATGTGCCTTGTAGGGCATGTCTGGCCAAGGTAATTCAGGATCATTTTCTTGAATATGGACTTGGTTGCACCCAAAAAGCTTTGTTGACAGCTGTCCAAGTTGGAGATTAGAGTGACATAGTTCAGAAATCCCATCAAATCAAGTCTCATCAATCAAATCAAGTCTCATCAATCAAATCAAATCAACCCGTAATCTACAAATCAATCTACATAAACACAAATACTTATGAATTGTCTTTTAATTATTATATAATTTTCCTGAAATTTTGTGGCAGAGATCTAAATTACCTTCTCAGCCACAAACATAGCATCACTCTCCTTCAGCTGAGGGAATGAATGCCCTGCAGAAAGATAAAGAGAAGGAACAATATATTCAGTTGTAGGTTTACTGTTGATGGATAAGAGGAGATGGAACAATAATTATTGGACATCTGACTGCAAAATCACGGTATCTATACATACAATGTATATAAATTCTTGCACTGAAACCCTTATATCTATTTAGAGTCACATATAGCTCTATGTTTTATTTATATGGAGCAGCAAAGACCTTGAGCTTAAAGCAATGGTCTTGGAACTGAAAGTGAGAGTTTTTGAAACCAACTTGAGCAGAGCCTTTAGAAGATGCAAACCTCTTTAAACTAATTGGTAAGTTGCAGGACAACTTGATGCTTAACTACATGTACAATCATATGGTTGCTTTTTTAGCACTCGGGTTAACCCTTTCAGGACAAGAATTATTTAAGGGCTAAATTGATCACATTTTGTTCTTCAAATTGGCAACAATAATATTTTTCTTTTAGTGCTACAAGATTGTAATAAGTGGCAATGTCTTTGAAAACAATATGCATGGTTAAAAGAATTGTCGAAAAGTTGAAAAAGTTGCCAATTTCGATGAAAACCATGATTTTGAACCTCTCAATGTGTTGCCAATTTAAGGATTTTAAAGCTTATTCTCCTTTTTAAAATTCCTGGGATCAATTGCAGTATGGTCATTTAACAAAAATGGACATAGTGTGTGCAGAAATTTTTGCTCTTTCTACTCATGTATCTGGTATATTTTTCAGGGCTCTGAATCAAAGGTTATTGAGCCAAACCACAAAATGTGGTCAATTGTCTCGAAAGGATTAACAACAAACATGATACCAGCATAAATATATCTGTTTCCTGAAGGGTACATTCAAACACTGCATTATGCTTATGTGGAATAAACACTATCCCAAGGCTATCAATCATGGTGCCTTTCCCAGTGGTATATGTGTCATGGGTTCATCATGTGAGTTTCTGGTTTCTGGGCTGTTTGGTGGACAGTTTACTGCTTTACTTATTCACTGCCATGCAAGGCATTGCTAGACCATGAAATGGAGCAGATGGGTCTGCCACATCAGATTTGCAGACAGAAAAAATAAAGCAAACAGAACAGATGAGGGTAACAACAGTTTGCTGACCTGCAAAACAAAATGAACTCTCTCACATTTTTTAATTTTGCAATTGAATGTAAATAGGTCTCAAGTTTACAAGCTTGCCTACAAGAGTTATGGATATGCCAATACCCCATCTTGCAATGGTTTGCTGTCATGTCGTTAGCTGTATTACTTTCCATCTTTGACTATAAGATTTCAAGCCAATCTATATATGATTTCGAACGATTTCGAACGATTTCGAACGATTTCGAAGAATATTCTTACCCTCTCCTTTGAGCTGGCTGAAGGTATCACAGACTATCTTGAGACTGGGCTCGTTCCTGAAGGCCTGGGCCCAGGCCTGAAGCAGTTCCAGGGTCTTGCCCTTCACGGCTTCATTGCTTGACTGCATTGAGAGGAATGTGATTCAGATTTCACTGATTTATTGGTTTCTGCATTATCCTTTTGAACATACAAATACATGTATACAAATTAAACAAATACAAAGATAGAATGCAGTATGAACATACATTATACATGTATGCAAGAGGGCTACACCATAAGCAGTAAGCTTGATGTGCCTGCAGCCCTCAGTTCCAATTTCCAATTCATAACTATCATCTGCCAAGCGTTCTTATACCATTGGCCTAATCTTTAAAGCAGGGATATTTTCGATACAATTTTTTTTCACCTGTATAACTATCAAGTAGTTTGATAACTGGAGCTAAATACAATACTACAGAGATATAAATTTGAAAAATATGGAATTATCTACCACAAACACTGTATAATACTTATACTTCAACAAATTTGCAATCAATTGTAAGTTTTTTATTATAAAAATGATATTGAAAAAAATATGAACCTAAGGGTAACAAATCATCTATTGGACTTACAATTACAGGTATTATTTTAAGAAACATCTTACAAAAACCTTGAATCACCATCAATGGTCAAAGTTTACTTACCAATACAAGCTCTTTCACATCATCCATAAACTGAGGGGTCGCGACCTCTTCATGAATCCCTGTCCCACAATTCTTCACACATGACTCCAAGACCTTTCAAAGATATAGAAATTAATGACATTTACTTATGTAAAACTGATATAATTAGGCCTGAGTCGAAACGGTTCCCCCTCCGGTCCTCGCCCGTCATGCTGAAACCCTGGTTTGCATTTTCGGATTTTGGGTATTTCCAAACTAATTTTAGCACTAATATATTGCAATTTAGAACTTTAAACATGCAATTCACAAACTGAATTTCAATGTAATCCAGTTATATTTGCTGCAGTAATAAAATGGAAATCATTTCAGACGATGATAGGTCTTTTCATGACTCTAAAAAAAAATAAGAGCTGCAAGGAAGATTCAAGCTAGGCGGTACCGTGCGCGTTCAAAAATGAAGTCAGAATGGGAGTCACCGGTGCTCAGTGCGCTCGAATACAGCCCTATACCGTAATACACATAGATGAGGGTCGAATCTAACTGACGTGATTGTGTCAAAGTAAGCTTGAAAACAACTAGAAATACCACGTAAGCGACAACAAAAATACAAAATTACCATGAAACAAGTCTTATCTTCAGCAAAAAATAGTATGGGTATCCATAATATCTCAAAGAAAAAAAGATGATGGAGGATTGCGAGTGCACTTCATATTGAGATTAGGCAGCCATATTTGACATTGTTCTGCATAGCAAGACCGCAGATGGCAGCAGAGAGGAAAATAAATGTAGGCACTAGATCAGGTGATCAGCCACAATTGTTCCTCTCTGCTGCCATCTGCGGTCTTGCTATGCAGAACAATGTCAAATATGGCTGCCTAATCTCAATATGAAGTGCACTCGTAATTCTCCAACACCTTTTTTTCTTTGAGATATTATGGATACCCATACTATTTTTTGCCAAAGAAAAGAACTGTTTTACGGTAATTTTGTATTTTTGTTGTCACTTACGTGGTATTTTTAGTTGTTTTAAAACTTAATTTGATCCGATCACGTCAGTTATATTCGACCCTCGTCTGTGTGTATTACGGTCTAGGGCTGTATTCGTGCGCACTGGGCACAGGTGACTCACATTCGGACTTCATTTCTGAACGTGCACGGTACCACGAACCTTGATTTCCTCTTTCAGCCCTCAATTTCTGGGCACAAAGAGACCTGTATTTTTTAATGTTTTATTTGTATTCCGAAATGTTATTTATTTCGGGAAAAGCATCGTTTTATCCATTTGGATTCAGTAACTGCCCTCTATGCTGCATTTTAGTTTAGAAATTTTACCCTGACTCCCGTCACTCAAATACACTCAAATTTTCTGATGGGGGGAATTCCCGTTCGGGTACCCAGTCCCCGCCCGAAATTTTCGGTTTTGAAAAACCTGTGATGACTTAGGCCTAAAATAGATGTCTCAAAGTTTTAGAAGTCTACTTGATTTGATCATTTATGCAGTCCACTAGTAGAGTTTGGGTGCACACACATGCTTTTGTCATCTTAACACTTGTAAATGTATGCAGAAACTATTACAGTATCAAAAAATTGATATTCTTTTCCAATATTTGAAAAGAATAGATTACTGAGAACATCTCTGTAACTTTCCTACATGAAGTCACGATTCAAAATTTCTACCAAGAAAAGTGATGCCTCTTTGACCAAGAAACTTCTCTGCTCTAATCAATGAAAATATATAATGCATGCTTCTGAAATATCTTTAAACAAGATGTGAAAAATAAATTATGCTTACATAGTCTCAAAAAGAATGAAGCCAGTGGTTATCTACCAATCAAACACATAACTTTTTACCCACACGAACCTCTGTGTTATGGAGTGAATGTGCTTTAAAAAAATCAACAACAACAACAAAAAAAAACCTTACCTGGAGTGCATAGAGTGTGACCCTTGGGTTCTTGTCATACAGCTTCTTCCTGATGTTGCCCAAGGCGTACTTGGGTCTGGAGGTATACATAGTGAAGAGCAAAACAAACAAAGAAGATAATAAGTACAATATACATGTACATGTAGGTGGAGAAGATTTAGGTGCTTTATGCAAAGTAAGAAAGAAATGGTGTAGAATCAGTCTAAATGGCAGACCTAAAAATTAGGATTTTATTTTTCTTGGCTTCAACCAATCTGATGAAACTTGTGCAATGTGCAATACTATACTCATTGGGAAATTGGGGGGGGGGGGGGGAGAGATGTGAAAACTTTTTTTCAGGGGGGAATAGGACATTTTTGTACTGAAGATTGGAGGGGGTGGGGTGAAAACTTCTTGCATGGAAGATTTGGATATTTTTGTCCTGATGATTGGAATTACTTACGTGACATCCTTCTGTCTAATGGCATCACATATCTGGAGCGTTGCTTCCCAGTCTGGCTCTAACAGGAGCTGACTTGTTGCTTTATCTGTAGACAAATATTGAGATAATGAAAAAGAAGTAATCAGGGATCTCACTAAACTTTCTAGCTGGGCAACCTCAATGATTATTTGGGTTACCAGTTTTTATCTTAAAGGAGTCACCCGAAGAAAATTCACAACAACTGAAAATTAGTGACAAATTATATATGGATGGAAAGATTACAATTTGAAAAACACGAATGATGTGCTGAAAAGTTCATATAAATATCCTGGAAAGGCTTAAAATGTAATTTTGAAAGACCCTTTTCAGACCCCCAAACCTAGACCGAAAATTCTGTCTCTCGTTCGTTAGCTCTTCGCTTAGAGACAGAAACGGTCGTATCACTCTGCTGTGCAAACCAAATACACATTGACTTACACACTAATAACAGTTTAAATACAGCTGTAAGATTTTCAAATGGAGAATACCTTGGACCCTGAATTACCTGAAAAGGGAACTTTAAACGGATTATTCAGTCAAATTGGTAAGTTGAGCCGATTCCTTAAACAGTAGAGCCTAGGCCTAACCAATTCAATAATAATATGTAGATCTTGATATATGAGGAAAAATCAAATTATTGCGATTTTTCCAGCTACTCGGCGGCACGTAGTCGGTTTGCACAGCAGAGTGATATGACCGTTTCTGTCTCTGTGAAGAGCTAACGAACGAGAGACAGAATTTTCGGTCTACCCCAAGCCAAGCCAAACAACGGCATTAGTGAGGTCTGATTGTGATTGTAAAGAGGTGCAGCACCACCTCTTGGGCGTGGACAGACAAGCAGAGATGAAACTAATCTCGCAAGCTGAATGTAAGCAGCGCGACAAGAGAGAAGCAGAATATAACAGCTTGGTGAACGAACCCATTATTTCTCAGAGTAGTTTCTTTGGAGTTTAGAGTCATAGTAAGAACTCAGATACTACTACATGGTGTCAGGAGTGGTGGCGATATTTGAAGCAGTTATATGCATTTGCGAATCTACTTGACTTTGAGCAGCTCTATGCGAATCTCCGGCTATGGGACTGGGCAAAGTGACACAGTAGAGTACTAGTAGTATGAACGCGAGTACGTAGTCGCTAAGCCTAAACTTGTCTGTCTACATGCATAACTATAAGCCACCAATGAACTAGCTAGACATATGTAAAAAGTGAACAGTGACTAGCTATGATTAAACAGAATTTGGAGTGTCTATGAAAAAGTACCCATTTCTAGAACTGAAGTCTAAGGTGAAAAGCTTGTTGCAATTATGGAAGCGTTAAAGCCTCCTCATCAGCTAGATTTAGAAGCACACAACCTCCCACAGGTGTGGAAGCTATGGAAGGAGGAACTGATGTTGTATTTAGACTTGGCCATGGCTGACAAGGGTGATCAAACCAAGGTGAAGATGTTGTTGTACCTTGTTGGCAGTAAAGGAAGAGAACTATATCAGACAATCAAGCCAGCCAATGAGACATTAGATGAGGTTGTGAAAGCATTTGACCACCACTGCAATCCTCCCCGTAATGAAACGGTTGATCGTTTCAAGTTTTTCACTAGGGATCAACAGGGTGGAGAAACATTTGATACATATTTGACAGCGTTGAAGCTGCTTGCTGCCAACTGCAACTTTTCTACCCTGGCAGATGGTTTGATACGAGATCGCATCATCTGTGGCATTAGAGAGTCTAGTCTTCGAGAGAGACTACTGAGAGAAACAGGTTTATCTCTAGAAAGCTGTATCCAGGTATGCCGTGCATCAGAACTGACCAAAAGTAGGATGGGTGTGCTTGATGGAGATGCAGTGCATGCAGTCCAGGAGAAATCCAGTAAGAATTTTTCTCAGGGGCAGTCACAGAGGCAGAAGAGTGGTGCAGGGAAACTACGCAAATGTCGGTATTGTGGACAAGACCATGAGTTCATCAAGGAGAAATGTCGTGCCTATGGCAAAAAAATGTGCACGGTGTGGGAAAAGCAACCACTTTAACCCTTTCAGGACAGGAATTATTCAAGGGCTAAATTGATCACATTTCGTTCTTCAAATTGGCAACAATAATATTTCTTTTTTAGTGCTACATGGTTCTAATAGGGTGTAATGTCTTTGAAAACAATATACATGGTTGGGAATTTTGTCGAGAATTTGAAAAGACTGCCAATTTTGATAATAAACAACGATTTTGAACCTCCCAATATGTTGCCAATTTAAGGATTTTAGAGTTTATTCCCGTTTTTAAAATTCCTGGCATCATACGCAATATGGTCATGCAAGAAGAATGGACATAGTTCGTGCAGAAATTTTTGCTCTTTCTTCTCATGCATCTGGTATATTTTTTAGAGCTCTGAATCAAAAGTTATTGAGCCAAACCACAAAATGTGGTCAATTGTCTCGAAAGGGTTAAGAGCCAGTGCAAGACGATGCTGACTAATGTACATGGAGTTTGCAAAGAAGATGAATAAGAAGATCCAGAATTCATGCTTCATGTGATCACCCTTGAACCAGAAGAAATAAACTGTATTCAAGGACAGCCAAAGAAAAGGATCTTTGCAAACATGGTGGTCCAGGGACAGTCAGTGAAGTTTCAAGTTGATTGTGGGGCGACCTGCAATGTGTTACCTCATACTGCCATCAACACAAGTACCTTAATGCTCCAGCCTACAAGGGGCTTGCTGTCTATGTACAACTGGAGTACGATGCAACCAATGGGAAAATGCATTTTGAATGTCGTAAATCCCAAGAGTCAGGAGGTCTATGATGTGGAGTTCATCATTGTGGACAATGGAAAGCTGACTCCCATACTAGGCAGTGAGACCAGTCAACTGATGGGCTTAATTAAGGTGCAGCATGAGAAAATCATGGAGTTGAATGACACACCAAGGATAAGCTCTGCAGAACAACTCTGTTCTGAGTATGCCGATGTGTTTGATGATGGAGTTGGGAAGCTACCTGGCCGCTACAAGATAGAACTGGACCCTACAGTGAAACCTGTTGTACACCCACCAAGACGGGTACCAGTAGCTATTAAAGAGAAAATGAAAGCTGAGCTGGAGAAGCTGGTAGATGCAGATATTGTTGCTCCAGTTGATACACCAACAGAATGGGTCTCAAGTCTTGTGTGTGTCAACAAACAAAACAATGCATTGAGGGTTTGCTTAGACCCGCAAGACCTGAACAAGGCTGTCAGAAGGAACCACTACCCCATGAAGATCATCGAAGACATTCTGCCAGATCTGACTAAAGCAAAGGTGTTTTCAGTAGTCGATGCAAAGAGTGGGTTCTGGCATATTGAACTGGACAAAGACAGCTCATACTTGACAACATTCAACACCCCATTTGGGCGTTACAGATGGAAGAGGATGCCCTTCGGTATTGCCTCAGCACCAGAGGAGTTTCAGCGAAGGCTTGATGAAGCACTTGAAGGTCTGCAAGGAGTGAGGACAATCGCAGATGATATTCTGGTGTATGGTGAGGGTGAAACAGTGACTGAAGCCGAGATAGACCATGATGCCAAGCTGAGAGCTTTGATGCAAAGATGCAGAGAGAAAAATCTGAAACTCAACAAGCAGAAGTTGAAGTTCAAAATGAAGGAAGTGGCCTTCATGGGTCACCTTATCACTGAGGAAGGCTTAAAACCAGACCCAGCAAAGGTAACGGCAGTGAGAGACATGCAAAACCCAACAGATGTGGCTGGGGTACAACGATTCCTCCGATTTGTCAATTACCTCAGCAAGTTCCTTCCCAACCTGAGTGAGATCTGTGAACCACTAAGATCACTGACAAAGAAAGATGTAGAATGGTGCTGGCTGGATGTGCATGATAATGCAGTCAAGAGAATCAAGGATATAGTGACCTCGGAGCCAGTACTGAGGTACTTTGACAAAGACACAGAGCTTATTCTGCAAGCAGACGCTTCTGACAAGGGTTTAGGAGCAGCAATCATGCAAGCAGGTCAGCCAATAGCGTATGCGAGCAGAGCCCTTACTGAGGCAGAGACACGCTATGCCCAAATAGAGAAGGAGCTATTGGCAGCTACCTTTGGACTGGAGAGATTCCATCAATACACCTATGGCAGAAAAGTGATTGTTCAAAGTGATCACAAACCACTTGAGATTATTGCAAAGAAAAACATGCATCAAGCTCCTAAAAGGCTCCAGAGACTCATTCTTCACTTGCAGAATTATGATGCTCATATCGTCTATCATCCGGGCAACAAGATGTACATTGCTGAATGCTGATACACTGAGCCGAGCATATCTACCTCTAGTGGAGGAGGATAGAAGACGAGCAGAGATGGAGCAAGTCAACGTCTTGGATCATCTGCCAATTGCACAACCGTTGTTGGAGAAGTTAAAGCAATGTACAGCAGAGGATGACATGATGCAAGAGCTACTTGCAACAGTAATGAATGGGTGGCCAGTGAGGCAACAAGAACTCCCATCAGGTATCACACCATTTTTTCACATAAGAGATGAGCTAAGCATGTCTGATGGTCTCATCTTCAGAGGTGAAAGAGTCGTGATACCAAAGAGCATGAGGAAGGACATGATAGAGCGACTACATTCATCACACCTAGGAGAAAACGGTTGCTTGAAGAGAGCACGTGAATGTCTCTATTGGCCCAATATGAACAGTGAAGTGAAGGACTACATACAGAGATGTGATGTGTGTAGAGCAATGGGTACCAGGCAGCAGAAAGAGCCCCTACAGCAACACGAGGTACCAGACAGACCATGGGCAAAAGTAGGAGCAGATCTGTTTATCCTTGATTCCCGCAACTACCTAGTGATAACAGACTACTATTCCAATTTCATTGAGGTAGACTATCTGACATCTACAACTTCATCAGCTGTCATCCACAAAATGAAAGCCCAATTTGCCCGTCATGAAATTCCAGAGGAAGTGGTGACAGATAATGGCCCACAGTTTGCATCCAGTGAATTTGTCAAGTTTAGGGCCACCTGGGAATTCAACCACACAACAACGTCTCCACTGTATCCTCAGGAATATGGGAAAGTGGAAAATGCTGTGAAGACAGCCAAGTCGCTCCTCAAGAAGGCGAAGGAAGGACACACAGACCCATATTTGAGTCTGTTGGCATTCAGAAATACACCAACACCCGGTTTCTCTTCTAGTCCAGTGCAACGACTAATGAATCAAAGAACACGTACTACCCTACCAACTACTACAAAGCTACTGAAATGTGAGGTTCCCACTGGGGTGAAAGAGCAGATGAAGCAGACCAAGGAGCAGCAAGCATATCAGTACAATCGCACAGCGAAAGGAATGGCTCCATTGAAACCAGGGGATGTAGTATGTATCCTGCCACATAATACGCAACAGGAGTGGCGCAGAGCAAAAGTCCTTCATTCTGCACCAGAGCCACATTCATATGTGGTGATGACAGAGAATGGAGCTACTTATTGTAGAAATCGGAGACATCTTCGCAAAGTGTCTGAAACCTGGAGTTGCCGTGAGCCTGATGATGGGGTGGTGATTGAACCAAGTATGCAGACACAGCTGGCTGACAACAGTGCTGGTGACCAAACTGCAACACCAGGTAGTAGCGAAAGAAAAACAAGATATGGTCGCACCATCCGTCCACCGGCCTATCTCCAAGACTTTATGAAGTAAAAAAACATCAAGTTTACAGTTGTGTGACGTTTAAAAGCAACAGACAACTCTGGATCTACAGTTGAAATATGAACATTTGAACTGAATAACTGGACAAGATAGTGAACAGAGTATAAAGGACTGTTGGACATTTAGTCATTAAACTGGACTCATGGACATTTGTGCCAAGGCTCATTATTCTCATGCTTTGGACTATTGGACACTTAAGTGGACTGTTGAAAGATGATTTCATGATTATTACACTGTACATGTATGCTTAAATTTTGCAAATCAATATAACCTCTAAAGTTATCTGGCATCATTATATAACTGGTTTTACTCATCAGATATTTTCTCACTTTTTCAGTGTTTTGACCTGGCATATTTCAAAATACAATTTTACCCCCAAAAACACAATCTCTTTCGATGGTTGAGCTGGAATTCAACCAAAGATCTTTGAGGACTTTTGAGGACTATATGTTTCTGTTGTTTTTTTTTTCAACAAAAAAAAAAAAAAAAAAGAAGGAAAAGATGTAAAGAGGTGCAGCGCCACCTCTTGGGCGTGGACAGACAAGCAGAGATGAAACTAATCTAGAGATTTAGAGTCATAGTAAGAACTCAGATACTACTACAGTGATGTCACAGCCTTGGCAGATATACACAGCCAGGTGTGCACGAAGCCAGTTTACTCTCGTTTGTTTACCACCTATATGTTTGTTTTCCTCTGCCATTTATTGTCGCTCTTTCACAGTAATTATTTGATATCATTTGACATATCACTCAGGAGTGTGTCATCTTGAAAAGTTATAGGATATATCTGCGTATAAACCAGACATTTTATTCACAAGCCTCAAAATGTCTTTCACGTCAAAACTCCCGAACTGTGTATAAAATGAATGAGTGCGCAGACATGGGCACCACTTTTTTTTTTTTTCAATGTTGAATTTGATGACACGACCGGCGGCCACCATTTCTTTGGAAACTGGCTTTGTTCTTGCTCTAATGTCTAATTTTGATGAGATTTTTTGCATACTTACTCTTTAGAATATCAGGAATAATATAAAAATAAAAATTAAGCATTAGATCTAGAGGAATATTAAAGAAATTCTTGTTCATTTTCAGATCAAAATCTTAGGTGCATAGACATAGGGCTCCCATAGCGACCATAAGCACAGAACTACATCATCATGTATGACACAGACACCCACACACATGCCAGTACAGATCCACTCACACTTACGCGAGGTTATTAGAGATAAGAGTGCCCAAGTCTGCGCAGTGCCCATGTCTGCGCACACGCGTAACTACTGCGCGATTCTGATAAAACAAAACATGCAACGTACACAAACATTTCATCCTTATTATAGCAATCGGTATTCATGCAAAATACGAGTCAAAATGATGTAAAAAGGTCTTATTTCAGATATTTTATTCTCAAGCCTCAAAATGTCTTTCACGTCAAAACTCCCGAACTGTGTGTAAAATGAATGAGTGCGCAGACATGGGCACCATTGTTTTTTGAACACTGAAATGACACAGCCGCCGTTTCTTGTGAAAATGACATTGTTCTTCCTCTAATTCTGATGAGATTTTTTGCAAACTTACTCTTTAGAATATCAGGAATAATATAAAACTAAGCTTTAGAGGAATATTGGAGAAATTCTTGTTCATTTTCAGGTCAAATCTTAGATGCGCAGACATAGGGCTCCCCAGGCCCATCATACAGATCAGACATCGCACAACTTGACACGAGCGAACGTCCATAATCTCTACTCAAAGTCAAATGCCTTAGATTTATACTAAAAATAGACATAAAATGAGACCTACCAATATTTCGATCGAAAGTGCCTTTAGCTGATCCTCCAAACATTGTTGATTCTTAGGGAACAACCTTATTTTTCAGCTGGATAAATTAAAATGGGTTTTGTGCCGATCTGTTGTGTCATACAGTTAACCTACAAATGTGTACTTCCGGGGGTTAATACGTCATCTTCTAAAAAGAGATCACTTTTCAGCAAGCTTCTGCCTCACTCTGCACTGTCCTCATTTCAGTGTAAACAAAGCCTTTTCAATCACGAGACTATGAAAATGCAAGATGTTGAGTAATAATTATCAGAAAGTGTGTATGGTCCATACTTTATGATTTCAGCCATACAGTAGGAGCATAAATTTGAACACTGATGTGTGTGCATATGTGTGGGGGGGGGGGGGGGGGGGGGGATTAAAGCTTGAGGATTTACCTTCAGATAGAGTTAGTTCATTTATTCCACATTTTTGCATTTGTTTGTTTGTTGTTATTGTTTTTGGATTTTTTTGGTGGGAGGGGGTGCTATTAAAACTTATACATGCAATAATATCCCTAAAATGTAATTCACTTTCTTTAAAGAAGGGGTGTAGTGGGGGACAAGTCAACTTATAGAAATATTGTATAGGCCTATACATTCTGTATTAATTCAAGAGATACAGAGATGCACTTTTATCCCTTGCTTCAATTTCAATAGATGCTCCAAATTCCTTATAAAAAACTTGTAAAATCTTTAATCCCTTTCAATGTTCATTAGCTATAGACATTATGATTTAATATTGAAATTATACAAATCTGAGAATTATGAACTTCATTATGATAACTTCTTTCATACCACACTTGGACAACGGACAATTAAGACAAAGTTTTAGATGACAGGTATACATGTTTATGTAAAAGTTTGTTTTTATTCAATTGACTAGTAATTTACACGATATAAAGCATGCCTTGGACAAAAGGTCACAGACATCAGCCAAATGATTAAGCTACCATAATATTGCATTCACACTGTCTCCTATCTTAATAAGGATCAACACCAACAACTATGATATTCCCTTTGTCGGTTTGTTAAGTTTCATTTCCACAACAAGCCAAAATGCAGCAGTCATTTCAAACTTTGCGAGCATGTTTGTTTCGAAGTGGGAGAGGAAAAAAATATAAAAATTTTAAACAAAAATGTATGTTAGCTGGCTGAGAATGTGAATACTTGTAATGAAAACAACTGAATAACTATCTCTATATAGTTTTCTTTGAATCATTGCAATTTCAAAGAAATACCAATAAGATTTTGCGTTCAAAATGTGGAGTAAAATATTCACTGTATTAAGGCTTCACCTGTGCTCTGCTACCATTATAAAAAAAGATATAATCGTGATGATCAATTTGCTACCCCCAATATGTATTTCAAAAGCAAACGAAGGTTGCTATGTATTCATGTTTTTTGAACTCCAAACAAGAAACTTACTTGAAACTAACTCTATGACACAATACTGCATTTCAGAAATATGTTAACAAAGGCTGGATTTCCGACTTTAATAAACATTGCATAAGAACCAAAACAAAGGAATACTCCTAGAGTGAGCACAAAGAAGAATAATTCTCTTTAGTGAGCTTTACATCCTTCTTGCTCTCACTCATCTCTTTTCTTGGTACTGATCCTTGTTTTGAGAAGCTATCACTATGGACCTACGACTATTTGATTCTAAAGCTCGTCTGCCAATATATGTACTTCAACGAGTTTGGCATTTTATCTGAAAAAAGAAGCAACTGCCAGCATTCATAACTCATGAATAAAAAGTATTAGCATCACCTATTATGAAGATTATAATAAGTTATGTTGATAATTATTAAAAAAAACAAAAACAGAAATAAATGTTTCGATTCCGAACAATGGCATAAAACCCTACAAAACTGGCATGAATTATGAAGTCCACCTCGTCAAAATACACGTAGCTGAAAAATCATGATTTTCTTGAAAATAACTTGGACTCATGCAAGGTCTACAGTAGAATTGGATTTTTGAACAGGAGAAACCAGACAGGAACATGTAACAAAACCAAACACAAGATGTTCTGCAGGTGGTAAATTCAAAATGAAGGCAGATTCAATCAAAAGACTATCACTTGTTAACATGATTTCAAATCATCAAAATGAGTAGTTGAATAAATGAAAGATACAGAAGATGTTAACCACTGAAGTCTACGGAGGTATAATAATAAATGTATATGATTAAAAATATTCTAAAACTCAAAGAAATCACTGATATTTGCAGAAGTCGTTTGTAATATTTACTTCTTCGTATTATGAAATACAATGTCCTCATGAAAGAAGTAGAAAAACACAAACTTTAAGGACAATACACACATGTAAGAAAAAAGTTTTTCTATTACACTGGCATTTGATATTTAAACATAACTGGTTTAATGTAATGGCAGCCAGCTCAGATCAAAGGTCATGCAACTGTCTAATTGACTTTAAAGTTTTCACTCTGTACTAATTTGTGCTAAAACTTCAACCCTACCGGAGTCACACATGATAAATAATTTTTTTTTTTGGTACAAATGCAATTTTCAAATCATGAATTCTACAATCAAACCTGAAATAATATTGCCTTAGCCACTTTTTACTACAAAGTTCTAAAAATTTAACTATAAGGGGCTAATCTATTTTGAGTACCGGTATACTATAACCGTATCATTATGTGTTAACGCTATACTGCAACTTTGCACCTCCGCGAGTCTCAAAGCCAGATGTTTTCATATCAGTGCATTTATTATAACTGTGAATAAGCATTTGTATAAATAACATTGTTTTTACATCCACTTTGCTTTACATTTGGAATGTAACAAACTTTAATCTTTATACAGAAATCAGGGAATCTCTTAAAAATTCAATCCCAGTTAGCTACTATCAATCAAATGAAAATCAAACCTCTCTATTCTTCATTTTCAAAACCAGGATATAGAAAATATCTATATGCCTGATTTCAATCGAATTCAGAGTATATGTATCTGAATGATACCTTCTGAAAAAGAAAATCATCTTGAATCACAATCTCAATCATTGAGAAATAATCAAAATAATTCATCAAAGACAACTGTAAGAAATAAATAACATAAAATGGGTGGGGTATATTAAACATATTGAACAGAGGTCAGTTCAGCAATGACTAGATAATTAATTTCACACACAGTTTAACTTCAATTTTATTTTTGTGCAAATTAACACATTTTAATTTCAAATGTGCTGTAAAAATTTCCCACTCAAATTGTTTTCTTTTCTAACAGATTGTTATTCTGATGTGACATTTAATGACCAAATGGTAATCAAAGCATACCACTTATACTACATGCCAAATCAAAATGGTGTCTCAGAAATTTGGCATGCATTTAGATTCTTACTTGCTGTAAAAACATGAACAAGCCCATTCTAATCCAAAATATGCTAATCAAAAGTATGCCATTTTAATCTAAAATATGCTTTTATGAAGCTTAAAATTGGTTTATTTTTTTCTGCTCTTTGTAGGATATACAAAACAGATCATGTTTGATACATGGCTAAAAACAAAATGTGACTTTATTAATCCAATACCTCTTCAAAAAAAAGGATGGTGAAAACGATAAAGGATAAATAAGGAGTCTAAAATAATAAAAAGATCACAAAAAGAAAAAAAACCCCAAAAACCCAGACATGCTTTTTATTTTGTACCCTGTATATGGTTATATATACACACGTATATAGGTATAAGATTATATAAACCAGTGTTGAATTTCTAGCTTTAACTGAGTACATATGTCACATAAATAATTGGTGACCTTAAAAAATATATTCCCCTGATTTAAATACTAATGCAGCAATGACTATACATTGTCACCACCTTACTGATAGCTACATTGACATTAGGTTTAAATTGCTCTCAAAAGGCTCACTGTCTATAAAGTTTTTCTTACAAAATACTCTACAGGTAACCTTTACACACAGGTTTCAACATACTATACCTATAAAATATAATGACATTCTAATTAGTGAGCTATGTGAAGGAGAGCTTAATTTCAAACTGACACAAACTCAGAGGTTACATTAGGATATCAGTCCTGCCATAAAATGAGGCAAAGAATTTTACATGTTGTGTTGCATTTCATGTGGGTTAACTACAGCATTCAAAGTTTATACACAAAAAAACCAACTACCGGTACATTTACTTTGCATATGAAAGGCAAATAAAAAGCAAAGGCAGCACTTCAAAAACAATGGAATAATCCAAATTCCATGCCTCTTTACCTGGTATCTAGGATACCTCCCTTTTCCCTGCATTAAAGGAGAATGAAACCCTGGGGAATAATCAATTTTAATCAAAAGAGAGGATAGAAAGAAGCAATTTTTAAAAAGTTCCATCAAAATTGGTTACGAAATGAAAAAGTTATGAAAGTTTGAAAAGTCTTAATTTACTTTCTATGGCGATCCTCAAATTGGCAATGTTGCTTCAAAGTGACAGGTTTGGTAGTACAACTCTCCATACACTTTGTACACAAAATTTCATATTTTCCCCATTATCTCTCAAGGTGCAGCTTGTCTCCTTATATCCCAAGATATATCATGGGAAAATGCATTTGACACAACATATGTTGAGTTCACAAAAAGACAACCAGCATCTTTAGAGATAATGGAGAAAATATGAAATTTTGTGTACAAAAGATATTGACAGTTGTACTACTAAACCTGCCATTTTGAACCAACATTACCAATTTGAGGATCGCCATAGAAAGTAAATTGAGACTTTTCAAACTTTCATAAATTTTTCATTTTGTAACCGATTTTGATGGAACTTTTTAAAGATTTCTTCTCTCTATCCTCTCTTTTCATTAAAAAAGATATTTCCCCAGGGTTTCATTCTCCTTTAACTTTTATCATCCCCTTTACCCCCCCCCCCCCTTCCCCTCCTCCCTCCTTCCCCTCCCTTCCCCCCCCCCCCCCCCCTTCCCCTCCCCCATAACTTACATCTCACAATAGGTACATGCCAAAAGGATGCGACGGAACAAGCATAACACTATTTTGTCCATGCAATCTGGACATGATTTTCTAGTTTGAGAACCTTTTAAAAACGTTTGGATAAAGTGAAATTTGTATTCAACTGGTAAAGAGTAATTTCCTCTTGAATGAAGAAAATGCATAAACCACAAACACTTAAAATAGGAGTCTATATCTAAGAGGATGCTCAAGCTATATATAAATGTGTTATCAGACTTGT
This sequence comes from Heliocidaris tuberculata, assembly GCA_025618425.1. Classification (NCBI taxonomy): domain Eukaryota; kingdom Metazoa; phylum Echinodermata; class Echinoidea; order Camarodonta; family Echinometridae; genus Heliocidaris; species Heliocidaris tuberculata. Next base: position 11,379,419 of record CM046836.1, on the reverse strand, counting down.
TTCAATTACATCTTTTAAGGCAGTTTCTTTCACAATGCTGTCATTTTCCACCACACATTCAGTGTAAAAACTAAGAAATGCTGGAGGGCAAGTCCGTGGCATGTTTCACTATACTCTCATTCAGTAATTTCACTTTGCCCATTTTTTTTTCTAATTCGCAGTTGGTCTTGTAACTAAAGACCCACTTGCAGTACCCACATGACGAAGTAAGAAAAGAGATAAATACATAAAATATGATACAATTTGCCTGTGCATCAACGATGGCAATATATTCAACATTGATGTCTTCGTATGTACACAAGTAACAAAACAGAGAAACAAAAAGTTTTCTCAACAAAGAAAAACACTGTCGAGTTGCCTCTCAAAATGCACGTCAGGGGGGCCTGCCCCAAAATAGATACGCAAGAAGATTAGAAAACATGCACACAGTATCTCAAAGAAAAGAAAACAGGCATATAAAAATGACACTAATATAAAGGACAATGGTTAACTGGTACATGGTAATCATCACACAAAAAATTTTTGTGCATTTTTGTCAAACATCACATCATCAACAAGGCATTCTAATTTATCAAATTCGCAAAATTGATGGTACTTGTCTGGCCTGTTCGATAGTGAAAGTAGAGTCTATTGTGCCTTTAGGTGTCTTTTAGTGTACAGATGAATTTGAACACTGCTTACCAGGCTGTCCTTACAAGGCATACAAGTATGAATAGAATATATATATATTGCTAATTCTTTGAAATTGATATCTTTACAAAAGCTTTTATTTTATGCTACAAAAACCTATTCAAACCTAACATTTACAGCTGTATATTCTTCAAATTTCAAGTGCTTGAATATGGTTTGATTTGGGATTTACACCACGAGCACGCAATCAAGATGAAATTTTTCTCCTGAATTTATTAACTATGTTTTCTTGAGACTTTGAGGGTCATGCAATGACAGTAAATATTAACATTAGCTGGTATAATATATTTGCAATGTGAGTAACAAATTGTACCAACTGGGAACCAAGTCAACCCATGAGTAGTCCATACATAAATGCAAGGAAACTTGAAACATGATCATTCATTTAGATAGTTCCTTTACATGACCCCCAGGAATGTCACAAAGAAGGTGTTTTTAAACAAATATGTTACACAGAAATATACATGAAATCAAACCGATGACCACACAACATAAAACTGCTTACCACAGGTCAATACAAGTCACGATTGTTAACATGTCTATTTGTTTCCTTGTATAAGACAACCATTCTATTATTACACATTAAAGTATGCCCGTCTTACAGCAATAGAATATTCTTACATGACACAGCCTACTGAACACAGCTCTCAAAGTTTGCTGACTAAAAGCATTTTATGTCCTATGTAAAAATTAATGGCACTTCTTGGACACATCAAAAAAAGACTGAACATCAATTCAAATATCTAGTAAAGTATTAAAAAAGTGTACCAAAATGTTCAACTAGGATATCAAGTTGTGAAAAGGAAACAAGAACTGAAATGAATTGATGTAACAAGACAATTAAGAAGAAATAATCAAGAAAACCAACCAACAAACTATGTAAAATACAGTTTGCTTTTTATCTTCATCTCTCGACACTGACTTTGGCTACTTTGAAGTGTCACTACAAGCAAAAGTTTGCTTTTTGTGTTAACTTATGAATTAATACAAGTATGAAGTCCACTTGCATGTTCAACTTTTATTTTCTACACATTACATATAGACATATTGGACCAACTTCAGCACAATGGCGAGAAAAAGAAGGGAAAAATAAGGGGAAAACAAGAAAACATGACTCTATTTACATGCTGGCATAAAAAGTTACGATTTATCGGGCATTTCGAAAAATGGGGGGGGGGGGAAGTCTTTTAGTATATCAGCCTGTGCTACAGAGGCTTGACATACTTATCAAAATGAATATCTACTGATTAACAAAAAGGCTCTCTATATGTATTGAATTGAAACATGATTATTGCTTGATACTAATTTCAGCTATAATTCTGAGTTTCAAATATATACCAATATTTGCAAAAACTTTGAAATCTACCTCTAATCAGCTGTGGACACTACAACAAAAAACTAGAAGAGCTAAATGACACTTTGATGAGAAGAATTATCTATTCTGACTAGCAAAATTGACAATCTTTAGTACAGTACAATATTGCAAAGATAGGATTACTATAGAAATAAAACAAGAGATACATTCTAAGTGGACATCGAAAAAAAATCATTTCCGCGCATTACTGTCATTCATGATTTTATCATTCTCACTGTTGACCATTCAAAGAACCATTTGACTAATAACACCAATAATAATAATGTGAAAAATAAGAATGATAATAACAATGTGAATTCATATGGCACATACTACAACCTTCTCTAAGTGCTTTACAGATTATATTACCACCATCATTGGATACATTCATTTATATGCATCATCTCCATTCGGTCAAAATAACGATCGGTGTCCTTGCAAAATGTTTGATATGGTAATTTTAACAGAAGAGCAGCAAGGCATATCAACAGCACAAAAAAACAAACATGTGAAGTGAAATCCACATATAGATAAGCAAAGTTGAAAGAGTTGAAAAATCATGGTCCAATAGACCATAAATTTCAGTAGCGTTCATGATATTGCCTCGTCTTTTATTTTTTAATGGTATAGACTCTTCCCTGAATTTTCTGTCCATGAAATATTTGATATAATACTTCCAAAGGGAGAATATTCACTGTCTCTACTCCAACCAACATTTTGCTTGACCTGCCAAGCAAGTGGGATTTATATACCGTACTTGTCCAATGCCAGGCATAACTTAGTAGCCTCAAGGTACCGGGGTAGTAGGTTTGTTGTAGGCAAATTTCTACCACAGACAAAGGGCCTTTACATCTGCAATATACACATATGAGAGAAATCTTTCCAGAAATGACTACAGTGCAAATAAGGAACCTACTAGATAGCTTTATTAACCATTCGCAATATTAATTGTGAACAAATGGCATAAAAAAACACAAGGTCTAAAACCAATTCCTAGTAAATGCCGACTAGATAGCACCAAGATATGAAAGAGTAAAAAAGAAACACAAAAATATTGAAGAATTAGTCTAGGCAATAAATATTGACAGAGATAGATGAGAGATGTTGAGAAAAAAAAAAAAGATTTTGGCACTATGACTCATCTAAAACAAAGAAAATGACGGCTTCTTTTCATCTCCTTTTTGTTCCACTTTAAATAGTCCCCTACTGGCAACAATAACACTATTAAGCATTTGAAATCTCATAAGAAGCAATGTAAATATAGGGTATATCACAACAAGAAAGGAAATCTTTCAGTTCGATGTGCTTTAGAAATTAAAAATATGTTCACCATGGAAAGAATGCTGATTTTCAACTTAAAAATATTGTCATCTTTTTTTCTTCAGAGTAAGTAGAAGTATAAAAAGGAAAAAAGGGGGAATGGAATTCATGAATAATTTTATGTCTTACTTTGGGAGGCACACATATATATTTTAATTATCCTCTGTTGCGATTGAGAGAAAGAAATGCGGTGAAAAGGGGACACATTGTTGATATCACCTTATACTGAGATGAAGAAATGTTTTTGTGTGTGATGTACATGTAGTTTTAAGACTGTCAGTCTTCACTGTGCTTTAGCTCTCATGTAATCTCGCATCAAGTTCCAGGAAATCATGTGCACTTGATTCAGAGGAAATGGCGATAATGGCTTCGGAATGTTATTTATACTATTTAATAGACACCAATTTTGCCCAAAATAAACATGAAATACTTTCTTTTCACATTGTTTTTCCCTCTCTTGGTGACCTGACTGATTTTTGAGTGAGGACATACAGGAGTAAGGGATAAGACACCATAACACAATGCTCCAAGTCTAAAGGTCAACAAAGATAAATTAATGATGTATATGTTGTAGAACATTAGCCTTGGCCAGTGGTTCTTAACCCTTTTGGGCCCATGACCTCTACCCCTCATAGCATTCCTTGTTAGCAAGATTACCAGCATATCTCACGGAGAGTGAATTTAAGCTTTTGCAATTACGAAGAAACAATATTTTCCTACCGCTTTTTCCAGCAGCAACAATGCAGTTATCAGAATTTCCTTGCAACCTTGGGGATGGTAACCTATAATCCAGACTGTCTCTGACATTCAACATTCCGACTTTTCATAGGAGACCTTCCCAGGTGACCTTTTAGAGAAGACCTTTCAGAGAGTCAATGACCTCTTGAAACATTGATCCCAGGGTCCTCAATTAATATATAAAATAAGCTTCTGCAAAGCTAAAATCTTCTGCAAATCTGATGTCTTTAGTAGGTGTGTCACTGTATGACGATGATGGACAGATTCATATTTGTTAGAAAAATATATTTGTTGTCATGGTAACTTCCGTGCAGCCATCCTCCTTGTTCTTTTAGCATGAGGGCTTTGAGCGCCAAGTTTCTTCGTTGTCGATGAACCACTTAAATACAACCACGATGAAAACTCAAATGAAAAAGTTGAAAAGCTTGAAATTAAATAAAAAATGGAAAAGTCAAACCATGCACACACAAATCCTCTTATCTTTTTTTTTTTCATTTTGTTTTTTTCTCCACAATATCTAGAATCGCCTAAGGCTTGCAGAAATCACACGAGAGATGGGGATGAAGAAGTTGAGATAGAGAACAGAATCTTCTCCCTATGTCCTGTGTTCTCGAGATCTTGATGCCCTCTCTTGAAGAATCTGGAAGAAAAAGTAAAATATACATGTAGATTTCAGGGGATAATGTTAAGTTCACAGAGTGTTCTAGGTATAAACAAGAGAATGCAAAATCATTTCATCATAACATTTGCCTAAATAAAGTTTCTTCTGACATCAATTTTGGTAGGGGATACAGTATACATGTAGCTGCAACTATTGAGTGACCATTCTTTATTTGTATCTTTACAACACATTTTATTTCATATCAAAATTATTGCTAGTCATTAACCTAGCAAGGATAAAGTTCAATATTTTGTGGTTTTGAACTGCAACTTTTGATCAAAACATTGTAAGCCTTATGAATTTGACTACAGGGGCCGATTCCTGTACAACTTGAAACATTTTTTTTTATTGTGACATTATCAATATTGTTTGATGGCATGAACTTTTAAAGGCAAGTAATATTTTCAAACTGGCCATGTTAAAAAAAAAAAAATTAATTCTTTTTTTCAAACAAAAATCAGCTTTTATAAAACTATATGTTCTATGCAAATATATTTTCATTTCAGATACTTCATGTGGAATGGTCAATGAAGCAATACAAGAATATACAAGAGTTGCCAATTTGAATAAGAAATGTTGATTCATTTTTTTCCTAGATTGGTTACAAACAAAACTACTTACCTTTGCCCTATCTGAGTTCTCCCCTGTTGATGCACCTGTGTTGTTGAGTTCCTTCGACACCACACACAAAAATTCTGACTGGTCTTCATTGCCATAGTTATACGATGAGCCTATGTTTACCAGCTACAAAGATAAATCAAAGAATTATGTATGAATGTATGAATAGCCAAAGTGCTACATATCTACGGCAATGCTACACAAACTTGAAGTTGTGAAGCTTTTCTGTTTGTTCATGTATGTGCATATCATACACAATTAAATTGTCCTTTTTTTGTTCAAAGGCGGTTATTCACACACAATCTGGAAGGGTACCAGTTAACTTTTCTGGGCAAAATTTAGAGGTTGCTCTGTGGTGTCAAAATGCGGAGGGGGGGGGGGGGGGTTGGGCAGGTTTACCTTTTGTACCTCTTTTAGGGTTAACGAAACATTGGGGTGAATTTGAAATAGACTCTACAGGATGTAATAATTTGCAACCAAACCAAGAAACAGGCTCTTGTATTAAAAGCATTACATCTAATCCTGCAAGTACATGTACACGTACGTACTATAATAGAGAATACTGCCTTCGGTGCATAAACATGTAAAATGACTGTATGTACATACATGTATCACATAACAAAGTCGTATACATGAGCCTAACAGATGAACTGTATGTTAAAGACTTTTGAAGCTAAAGGAAGAAAGAGCATGCCAACTGGAATACAGCCAGGACTAGGGACAGTTTGAACAGTTTTCTGAGTACATGTATATCCTGAAGGGAAGTCAACTCATTTCTCTTTCTCTTTGGCATGAAAAAGTTTGCTGACTTTTCCTCACTGCAGAATGCTTCTAGCAAAAGCGAATTGATAACTATGAGGCAGAATTCCTCCTTCATGAAAATAAAATGCAGTGGAAACATTGATGCCACACTACGCAGCTTCTGTCAGCTCTTCATTCAGTGCAAATTACCATAATTATATCATGAAGTCAATGAAGATCTTGTTCTCATGAAATGAATTTCTCATTCTGAATTATTCATCTTGCTACAGAGTTTAATTTTTTTTTTACTGGAACAAAGAGTTTAACACTTGGTGCACCAGTGAACAAAGTCAAGGCAGGTTCAACTTAATCTGCTTGAATACAGACCCTTAAAGTTCCTTAACCGTTTCAATGCTGTAGATGGTTTAAACTGCCCAAAGTTTGATAGCATATGTAATCTCTTGGACACAGAAAAGCTTATGTTTCTCCTTAAAATCAAAAACATGTTCATGAATGGTGAAGTCAGATATCATGTAACAATCACATGAATATGAAAGATAGAAAAAAGGATTTATGATGGAAAACTTATCTCACTAAAGTACTGAGATACATGTGTGTCTACACATGGTGGCACAGCATGGATTTAATCTGGATTAAATCTGGGTCAGTGCAACACCTTCTCATTATCTCATCCAGGGACACTTATTAGACAAGTTACCTGCTCAAATCGCCAGCCGTCTGACATCGTTGACACCATCTGAGTAAGTTCTTCCTCTTGACATTGTAATACCCGATAGACATGTTTTCTTGAACCCTGCGGGGATGACAGGAAGCCATAAATCGTGTGAGTTTATTTGCGCAAAGAGACACATTATTCTGGATACCAGCAATCCATGCCTCTGATTTGATACATTGCTTCAGAGAGACAAGTCCAAACATGGAGTGCAATTTGAAGTGAATTTCTCATCACGACAGAAAATACATTTTTACCCCTTATTCATGTCTAATATATCCTACATTGATCGAGATAGACGAGACAAAAAAATGGAAAGCTTGAGTAACCTTACATTCTGGTAATGATGGAGTATGAATTCTCACACAAAATACTTGATACAGTTACATGTACCTATAGATTATCCAGAAATGTGAAGTAATAAGCAAATATTATTAAATCAAGCAAGTTATTTAAGGGATGTTTCATGAAATAGATTTTGATATTATGTGTCTTGTCTAAGAACAAATTTGTGCAAGTAGGTGTGGAATAATGACAAAGAATCCAGTATTCATTATTGTTCCAGTTATTTATTTCTCTAATAACAATATCACTACATCCAACAAATGTTGGATGCCTATAGATGTTTAGATATTTTTAATAACACACACTATAAAATTATTTCATGAAAAATCTACATAATATGAATTCTAATTGTATTAAATCAAATGAAATCAAATCAAATCAAATTACATCAATTCAATGCTAACCTGAGAATTTCTGGCTTCCCTTTCTTTCATTCTTTCTTTGACAAGCTTTATTAATGCAGTGATATTGTAGAATTCTGCCTCCTCTAGTATACCTGAAAAAACAATAACAGGATACACTTATATTTACAACCATAACCGAAAGATGCATGTATGTTTTATATCTAGAACATATCATTTTACATGGCACACATCTAGAAAGTGTATGGCTATGTGTACAGTGTAAACAAGACTAGCACATCAATGATGTGGCGCTCATCCGGCATGCAGCAAAGAAATTGATGCAATTTGTACTTTGAACACAGTAGACATTGTAATGAATCGATGAAATGTACATGTATTGGTTACATGCATGTACAGATGATGAAGTGCCTATTGCAGATCTGGCTAAATGTGGTTTTGGAAGGAGACAGTGACATGTAGATATGAATGAAAGTCTGGAAATTGACAACTCAAGTTGCACGACTTCAGTTAAAAGATTTTGGGGAATGTAAATTTTAATAGTTTTACTGTGTGACAGAGAAATTTGAAATAAAGCATAAAGTTAGTCAAGGTGAGGTATCTCTACCAACTGTGAAATCTTTATTGAGAGAGATTTGAAGGTTAAGATTTGTAATAAAAGAGAAAAGCACTGAATGACATAAGTTATGCATTGGTGTACAAAAAGAATTTTAAGGTTGGGACATTTAAGGGTGGCTTCAGTGCATTGTCCCTCACTGTTTCAAGTCTTTATTAGCTCATAACCCGCTATTGTTGACCACTGTCACTTCTGGGTTCTCGGTTCTGTCGATGATGTCGACAGAAATCATGTAGAAAGGTATAGCCTTTGAAATAATCCAGCAGCCATGGGTTTCATAATGGACAGGGCAAAGAGTTAAAATAAATTTTGTATAAATTACCATAAATAATTTTCTAGATAAAATTTCAAAATTCCGAGTAGAAGTTCAATGAACCTCATGAAAGTCTTCCTCAATAAATGAGGAAGAAGAAGCAAGTTTTGTGATTTTGTAATAAATTTCGCATAAATTAGCATAAATAATTTTCTAGACAAAATTTCAAAATTCCATGAAGAAGTTCAATGAACTTCATGAAAGTCTTTTAGATGGAAGAAAAAAAAATCAAAATCAGTCAATAAATGAGGAAGAAGAAGCAATTTTTGTGATGTTTTAATAAATTTTGCATAAATTTGCATAAATAATTAGCATAAATTATTTTCTAGACAAAATTTTAAAATTCCGAGTAGAAGTTTAATAAACCTCATGAAAGTCTTTCAAATGGAACAAAAAAAAAAAATCGAAATCGGTCAATAAATGAGGAAGAAGAAGCCATTTTTGTGATCTTTTTAATAAATTTCGCATAAATTAGCATAAATAATTTTCTAGACAAAATTTCAAATTTCCGAGTAGAAGTTCAATGAACCTCATGAAATTCTTTCAGATGGAAAAAAAAAATCAAAATCGGTCAATAAATGAGGAAGAAGAAGCAATTTTTGTGATTTTTGAATAAATATCGCATAAATTAGCATAATTAATTTTGTAGACAAAATTTCAAAATTCTGTGTAGAAGTTCAATGAACCTCATGAAAGTCTTTCAGATGGAACAAAAAAAATCGAAATCGGTCTATAAATGAGGAAGGAGAAGCAATTTTTGTGATTTTTGAGAAATGCGCATAAATTAGCAAATTTAATGAGTTTCAAAATTCTGTATAGAAGTTTCGAATCCCCCACCTAGTGCTATCATATAAAGCAAACGGAATTAAAATCGGGTAAGAAATGGCGAAGAAGAAGCATTTTGAAATTGTGGACGGACGACAGACGAAGGACGGACGGACGGACGGACGGACGGACGACGGACGCCTCGCCACGGCATAAGCTCATCTGGCCCATTCGGGCCGGATGAGCTAAAAATGTAAACGTATAGCTGCAGGAAGCATTTCACAAGTTTGTATGTGACTTTTATAAGCTTGATATTTTTCCTTTAAAACATCATTCAAATGCATTGTATTGAAATCTATTAAACATTACAAGAATTTTGAAGGCATTTCTATCAAAGCAAAACATTGTATTTAGATCTGACAACATCATATAAAAGTTACCCATGTATAGCCCCCCCCCCCCCCCCCCCCCGGAAAGAAAGAAAGAAATAGAGAGAGAGAGAGAGGGAGGGGGAGACAGTGCATATAATATGTGCTGTCATCATGCCCTACACTGTACATACAATTTATGTGAAGTCCATAGAAACTGTGTTAAGATTCAAAGATTGTAGTTTCTTACAGCATGATAAACATTATCATTATAGTAAATGTATGTACTAACCCTTTCGAGACAACTGACCACATTTTGTTGTTTGGCCCAATAACTTTTGATTTAGAGCCTTTAAAAATATACCAGATGCATGAGTGGAAAGAGCAAAATTTCTGCACATACTGTGTCCATTTTTGTTGCATGATCATATTGCTTTCGATGCCAGGAATTTTAAAAAGGAGATTAAGCTTGAACATCCTTAAATTGGCAACACATTAAGAGGTTCAAAATCATTGTTTTTTTGTCCAAATTGGCAACTTTTTCAACTTTTCGACAAAGTTCCTAATCATGTACATGTATATTATTTTCAAGACATTACAGTACATCTTACTAGAACCACGTAGCACTAAAAGAAAAATATTATTGTTGCCAATTTGCAGAACAAAATGTGATCAATTGAGCTCTTAAATAATTCCTGTCTTGAAAGGGTTAAAGAAAAAAAAAATATTGTAAAGAAACAGAAATACTGTACCTTCTTCTGCTAAGTCTTTATTGATAACTAATTTGCCATGTCTGAGATAATTTAATACAGGACCGAAGTACATGGGATCCCTGTCTATCAAGTAGGCACCAGTTTCATCCTACAGAAAAAAAGAAGAAAAAGAAGAAGAAACAAAAGAAATTGAGAGAAAATGTTATTTTGATTGCATGAAAAGATGATGTATCCACACATAGTACACAAATTGTAAAAATGTACACATATGATAACGACAATATCCATATTCACAAACTATGTTGTTGGGCTGGACACTAACAGGGGCCTGGTTCACATCGACTCTTAAAATTCTATTCGAGAACCCACAAAATGTCAAAATGTAAACAAGAGCCTGGTGCACTAATATCATTTTGAAACCCCCAGCAATGAGGCATCTACACTTAACTATAATTAAAGTAACCCTTTCTATTCATTTTGTGATATCTTCCAGTAGGCCCCTATAGATGGAATGTAGATGTTTCTCATTCTCACACTGATTTTCCAAAAATATGGACAGAAGCATCAGGCATACTCAGTAAGAAAGGTCAAATGAAATATTTAAGGTCCATCATGAAAGCTCTGCATGTATTCATCATCATGTCATGTATGTATCATCATGTATTACATGTACTGTATGTATCCATAGAGTACGGCATACAACATGTGCAACACACACAAAAGCAGAGTAAAATATTCCAGTAACATCAAGAGAAATGCATGCAAAACAGTGTGTTTATAAAAAAATATTTATAAAACTGATATGTCCCACAATTGGCAGAGCTTACATGTAATCACATTGGTTATGCAGTACATGTCATACATGTACATGTACATTCATTTAAAGAACAGAGTACATGTAGATGTCATTTTTTTTTTTTTTTTTTTTGGTTGTTGTTGTTGCAGACATTATCAGCAGCAAATGTATCTCAGCTAGACTCAGCACCAGGTAAATATACTGTACGTATATGTAAGCATGCCTGTATATTACAGTAACCAGTAAGCCTATCAATACACGTGCAAAAGAGAGTTTTTAACAATGGCACCGAGAATATTGATCTAAGGCATTATAACTTATTTGCTAGCTAGCCATTAAATGAATCCATAAATGTACACCTCTTCATCAATCATGACAAGCACTGACAAGTTTTTATGTGATAAATAATGGGCATGTCCAATAAAAAAAAAGGAGATATATTTACAGTTTCATAGTAGGTACCAGCATACTTAATTTATCATCAAGTTCAACCTGAATAAACCTTTTCACAAAGTTATTCAAATTTATGGATGTTTTTTTCCTGGGGATCTACATGTACATGTAGTAACGAGGTATTCCATTAACCTGTTATTAATGAATTAACTACATGTATAATACTTGGAATCCAGTTTGCATACATTACTTGTTGCTATGTCTGACAAGCCGCTGACAAGCTTTCAGGTTGTCTAAAACAACATTTGTTTTAAAAGTATGCATAAAATTTGAATATATTTGTGAACAGGTATATTGAACCAAATCAACATACCTACATGTACATGTAGCCTATACAATTACCGTAATGAAAATTTAGGATCATGAGCTTAAAATTCTCTTATAACTTCTGGGTGTTTTAAAGATAAAAGTTGAGTTCTGGTCATGGGATTACTTTGTGAAAGAAACTGTTTCAACCAATAGACCACTTCGGTAATGTATGCAAATTTTATACACACCTTTCAAACAAAGATTGTTCTTGACAACCTGAAAGCTTGCTGGAGGCTTGCCGGACACAGCAACAGATAATGTATGCAAACTGGATTGGATTCCAAGCATTGAGGCCCATTTATAAAAAGCAGGTTAATGGAATAGCTCGTCACTAGGTGCTCAGAGAATTATGTGCATAAATTTGTATACATTACAGAAGCGGTCTATTGGGAAAGGTTGATCATGTCTACATAAGAAGTGGTGTATACTGTGAGGTTTTGGAATCATCAAAATGAGAAGAAATTAACCCACTCTCGCTGAAAAGCACATGCACTGCAGACAGAAATGTGTATATGACACATGTGGCATGAATGTTCAGCCCAAACATTTCAGCTATTTCTTTCCATATTTTTAACATGAGGGCATTTCAAGAGCACCCCTTTGCAGGGGACATTTCTTTTAAATGATCATGTTCTTCCAAAAAGACATGAAAATAATGAAAATAGCTCATAATTTTTTTTAAACCTTTCCCAGAACTCAACCTTCTCTTTATGGGTACCAATCACTAAAAAATATTCTGCTCTATACATGTATATATGTTATAGCCTGGAAGCCTGTCCTGAAATAGTCACCCCATTTTACATATGAGATTTGAACCCTTTAAAGTTACTTCCTAGATCATTCACAAAAAAGCTTGTCAGTCTGAACGAAACCGTCGGGTTTGGCCCCAGAGTCCCCCCCCCCCAAAAAAAAAGGGCTCTGTATGTTATAGCCTGGGAGCCTGTCCTGAAATAGTCACCCCATTTTACATATGAGATTTGAACCCTTTAAAGTTACTTCCTAGATCATTCACAAAAAAGCTTGTCAGTCTGAACGAAACCGTCGGGTTTGGCCCCAGAGCCCCCCCCCCCAAAAAAAAGGGCTCTGTATGTTATAGCCTGGGAGCCTGTCCTGAAATAGTCACCCCATTTTACATATGAGATTTGAACCCTTTAAAGTTACTTCCTAGATCATTCACAAAAAAGCTTGTCAGTCTGAACGAAACCGTCGGGTTTGGCCCCAGAGTCCCCCCCCCCCCCCCCAAAAAAAAGGGCTCTGTATGTTATAGCCTGGAAGCCTGTCCTGAAATAGTCACCCCATTTTACATATGAGATTTGAACCCTTTAAAGTTACTTCCTAGATCATTCACAAAAAAGCTTGTCAGTCTGAACGAAACCGTCGGGTTTGGCCCCAGAGTCCCCCCCCCCCCCCCAAAAAAAGGGCTCTGTATGTTATAGCCTGGGAGCCTGTCCTGAAATAGTCACCCCATTTTACATATGAGATTTGAACCCTTTAAAGTTACTTCCTAGATCATTCACAAAAAAGCTTGTCAGTCTGAACGAAACCGTCGGGTTTGGCCCCAGAGCCCCCCCCCCCCCCCAAAAAAAGGGCTCTGTATGTTATAGCCTGGGAGCCTGTCCCAAAATAGTCACCCCACTTTATATATGAGATTTGACCTCTTTAAAGTTACTCCTCTAGATCATTCACAAAAAGCTTGTAAGCCTGAACAAAGCCGTTGGGTTTGGCCCCAGAGCCCCTCAAAAGGGCCCCAAGTCGGGTCAAAACAATACAATTTTTACAATTTAATATCTTATTATTGAAATGATCATTTGACACCAAATTGCACCCCAAGAAAGTTACAATACTCAAGATTGTGCTATACAAAAAGTGACCTGCATTGAATGAGACAATATTGAGTTATTCAGGTTGTAATGTAAAAAAATGTTTTTTCTATACATCCAGAGCATTTTGGGCAGCAAAGCTTGGTCTAGGGGCGTTTGTGGTGTTTTTTCAGGAGTGTGCTACACCCCCTTCCCTTCCCAATGGAAATTTTTGTTAGTTTTCATATTTTTGTAATATACACCAATACCTCTTCATTCTGACAAATTTGGTCCATGAGCCTTAAGGGAAAAATTTACCCAATTTTTAGGGGCCGACAGGCAACCCATCCCGATGGAAAATTTTGTCAGTTTTTGCGTATACATTAGTCACACAACTTCCTTTTGACAAAGTTTGGCGCATATATGTTAGATGGGTTGAAATCAACTCGACTTGGGGGCCCTTTTGGGTACCTTCATGTCATCCTTTATTTCCTTCATACTACTTACATGTAAAGGCAAAGTCCACTTCCAGCACTTCCAGCCCGTGCTCCCCCCCCCCCCCTTTGAAAGAAAATCCTTCTAAATTACAGGGAAAATGGGAGAGGAGCTTGCAAGATATGAACATCACGCAGTTCCCATTTTTTGTGTTTTATTGATTACAACTTCAAAAATTCATAACTTTCTTATTTCTTATTGTATTTTGCTCAAACCTTCACTGATCTGTGTCTTTAATTTTTCTGCTTCTTCCGTGATCAGGGTGGACTTCCCTTTAAATATTGACCTATAGAATGTCGGATAAAGTTCTCTGAGGTTGATTTTATGCTTCTTAGCTTCTTAGCTGTATACAAATTACCTTTTCAGGTGACTGGTACACTTTAGGCCCTAAATGTACATATGGGTACTAACTTACATGTACTAAGATCGGAAGTCTATGTAATTATGTAAAAGCAAATTACAGCCTATTTCTCTAAAAATATTCAAATTTAAGTATGGCTTTGATTAAAAGCTTTGCTTAAATGGCACTAAAAGAAGTAATTTCTACTAAAAATATACAAAAATACACATTACTTACACAATGCTCAGACTATTACTCTACACCTGCAGCCACATGGCTAAAGTGCTGAATATCTTAAATAAAGATACTTGTAAAAAAATATGTTATCTTTGCAGTTCATTGCATCTCTAGTCTCTACAGTCTACATGGATGCAAAGTAGCCAACAGAAGACAACAATTTCTAACTTTGATATTTCTTTTTCTCCTTTAGTTTAAATCAATGCTACTGCCTACTCAGAAGCCATACAGTCCCTACATGGTATCAAGAGGAAATGCGAGACCGAAATAACTGGAATCAATAACAAAATGCCTCCACTAGCACTATTTATTACATAACCACCGCCACTTATTGATTTTTGCCATCCCAGTGTGACTAGAAACAAATGACCCCCTCAACCACAAAGCATATACAGTGCCTCATTAAGCTGATACACCCAAGTGATTGCTGTACAAGGAAGACATGCATACAGTCTTTATTTCACTGTCAAGTGTGCAATGCTTTCCTTTTCCTCCTGTTACAGGCTTTGATTGCTGTTGGTAAAGCTTGGATTAGCAGGCCCACTTGGCAAGAGGAAATATGCCTTCTTGTCAAAGCTATAGATGAAAAACCAAAATTCATGCATTCAGGAAAATTTACTGATGAAAAAGATGTTCTTGGTATTAAAAAAAAGATATCAGGCAATCAGGCATGCTACATGCACATGTAACACTACTACTCGACATACTGCAAGACTGGCAAAATTGTGTGGCTTTATAATTTCTAAAAGAAGACAGTAATAGCATTATATGATCAAACCAGTTTTAGCTTAAAATGCTACATGCACATGTAACACTATTACTTGACATACTGCAAGACTGGCAACATTGTGTGGCTTTACAATTTCTAAAAGAAGACAGTAATAGCATTATATGATCAAACCAGTTTTAGATTAAAATGCTACATGCACATGTATGTAACACTATTACTTAACATACTGCAAGACTGGCAACATTGTGTGGCTTTATAATTTCTAAAAGAAGACAGCAATAGCATTATATGATCAAACCAGTTTTAGATTAAAATGCTACATGCACATGATGTAACACTATTACTTGACAATTACTGCAAGATTGGTAACACTGTGTGGCTTTATGATTTCTAAAAGAAGACAGTAATAGCATTACATGACCAAACCAGTTTTAGATTTAAAAAATAGAAAATTAAAAGAAACTACCATTGCTGCCTCTGATAATATGATATTGTTCCATATAGTTAATACAGGGCTCGACACTAACTGAAACTTTTGGTGGTCCAGTTGGTCCTCCAAATTTGACTTATTTTCATTTTTGGTGGACCACACTCAATTTTGGAGGTCCAAATTAGATAATAAAATAAATAAGATAATTTTTTCTTCAAACGTTTAGAATTATTTGTTTGCGGTATTGTATTCAATTTCATGACATGTGCTTGACCTTTCACTTTCACGTACAGTACTGTATGTAAAAGCCGTAATTTTCGCTTATTTTGCGAGTTGATGTTGGGATGCAAATTTCACAGCTTGCGAAAATATTCCCAGTTGATTAACGACTGCACTAATTTGCGCCGCAAAAAAAAGTGAAGCCTGAGAAACTGGACCTCAGATCGCTATGATCAGGGGGGTGATGATGACTGAAGCATACATGTAAATATGCGATCGCGATCGCAAAATCTGTTTGAGAAGGAAGGATATTCAGAGAAATTCAATATTTTGACACCAAAACCAACTTTTTGAAACAGGAATCTAACAAAAAATCAAATTAAATAAAATAATACAAATTTCTTTTACTAGAGATCGAATTGTGGCATGAGGTTTCAGCTTTGAGCTATAATTAAAGTGAAATTTAAGCCAATTTTTTGAAATGTCTAACCAACTTTTACATGGCAGAGTTTATGTTCAAATTAAATGCAAGACTTCAAAATTTAATTTTGAAATCTACAGATTTTGGCGCAAATATTCTTACTGAATGAGAAGCGCCTTTAAACACAACCAAACAAACAAACAACAAAATTTAATTTAAACAGTCATGTTACATAGTACATGCACATCACTAGCACTCGCTGTTTATCTTCAACACGCGTGTTTTGTGAAAATGTGTGATGCATTTGAACATCGCGTTGAGCTCTTTCCTCGATTTGGGAGGGGATCAGCGATTTAAAATTTTTGGTGGTCACCATGGGACCTCCATTTCCTTGTTTTTTTTAAATCTGGTGGTCCAACACATCATTTTGGGGGACTTTGACCTCTGGACCTCCGCTAGTGTCGAGCCCTGGTTAATAGCGATTTTGCAAGTGAAATTTGTGTTCAACTTAATCAAAGCTGACACCTGTTAGCATACAACATATACATGTAATAACAACATAGGAGTTGTCAGACATGCTGTAGCATCAGCAGGAAAACAAAGGCAATGAGGAGATATTGTATGAAAGCAAAGTACATGCAATTCTATTATGAGTGTGTGCTGAGCTGGGGGATCACTGTCTATTGTATTGTAGAATAGTGGAATATAACTTGATTTTAAATTAATTTTGTACATTGTTTTTAGCAACATTGAGCAGTAGAGGTGCACGGCTGATTTGGGAGACTCTCTCCCACTTGGGAGACAGTCTCTGATATTGGAGACTTTGCTAACAAGAGGAATAAAAAAAAAAAAAACACCAACAACAAGACATATTTCTCTACTTAATTTTTCCCCCTCAGAAATCAGAAGCCCATTTGTTTTGTATGTGGATCATAACAAAAAATGTTATGAAAACAAAAGTAGACTGCCAAAAGGGGTACTTTTTCATGAGGAATCTGCTTATCACATTTTCATTTTGAGCCAAGGTAGAGGCTAATCCCTTTGCCGCAAAGGTAAACAAAGAAAATTGGTCTCCTACATGGGAGACTGTCTCCCAAACAGGCCATCAAAAATGTTGACATAAAGCTCTGATAATAGAGATGGTCTCCCAAATGGGAGACCGTCTCCGATATTGGCCATGCACCTCTACTGGTGAGGGGAGTCGCATAGAAAGCCTAGTGCGTCCTTGTCACTTCGCACGGCATCTGGTCGGGCTAGATCTAAGTTAACTGTTCACAATTAAAACTTAAAGTTAGACCAGTAGACCTACTAGTAGTAGTCTAGACCTAGGTCACTCACGGGACCATCACTATATGGGGCTGTGTCAATTTCGGCCTGTCCCACGACCTCTAAGTTGAAGAGGTAAAAACACCAGTGCTAATGCACTTTCGTATCCATGCGCATTGGGTACCCTACCCCTACCCCTAACCTTAGGCCTAAGCCTAGTAGGGTTAGGGGTAGGGGTAGGGGCACTCACACTTATGCGAGGTTATTGTAGATAACTTTGCATAAGTGTGAGTGGGGCAAGGTATGGATACGAAAGTGTATTAGCGCCAAAACACCAATATAATCGGCAAAAATTTTGAGAAAATACTTCCTTCTACATTTTAGAATGAGAGAATATCTAATTTCATGCCAGATCCTTTGATAGGATCTTTATCATCTTGATCAAGTGAAATTTTCAGGCTGTTTTTGGTCGGTGATCTTGATTCTCTCCTGCACACATATGGGCAAGATATCACACTTGCCTATGCATGCATGCATGGGAGGCAATTGCTCATGGTATGAAGGTACAGAGTGCGAAGTTATCTCCAATAACCTCGCATTAGTGTGAGTGGACCTAGGCCTAATATTTTAATAAAATGAACATACAAAAAACTTCATCATTCATTCATTTCATTGACTAATATCATATTCATTATTCATAATGAAACTTTTATCGAACATGGGAAAAATTACACATTTAGAGACATTCAATCAACATAATTATGCACAAGACAAGCATCAAAATCAAAGCAAGTCAGATCTGAAACTAATTTAGAAGTGTCACTGTCACTCTCTGTCAGAGCTGACGGCCCGCAGCCCCGCACCACCATTCAGGCGGACGGTACAGGGCCAAACAAAGCCCGCATTGCGCTAGCCAACGTTTGAAGGGATGGGCTCACTCACCTTATCGCTGCTCAAGTCGGGATCATCTTGACATAATCTGCATAGAAATGACTTGGGATCTCGGCAAAGCGTCGTCCTCGTTGTCAAGAAATATGTTCCACCAACGTTCAGCCGAACCCATTTCGCCTTAGAAGAGCAATGTTCATGTTCAAAACTATTTTCGAATCCGTTTACCATTCCATTTTCCTCGGTCTCCATCGTATGTGTAGCACCATTCGACTCCTTCCCATTCGTCGCCATTTTTCGTGAATATTGCAACTTCAAAGAAAACGCCCTCAACAGGTTAATCTCTATTTTCTACCATGGGCAAAAGTTGCTTACGCATCACTAGTCACATAGCATGCGCATATGAGGAGAGCTAGAGATCCATGACATTTCACGGGTTACTATACGTTTGAAAAGGCCTAACCACTGGCGTAGCTGGGGGGGAGGGGGGCAGACGCCCCCCTGACAACTCTTTGAGAATTATTGAGGAAAACTGAACCGCTTAAAATCTGAGGGACCAACCAACCCCCCCCCCCCAATTGAGTGACTTTTGGATGGCTGGCAAAATAAAAAAAAAGAAGAGAAAATTGCCTCTCCCTCCCCCCCCCCCCACCCCCACTGAGCGACATTTGAAGGGCTGGCGAGAAGAAAAAAATACGGATCTCCCTTTAAGAGCTGAAAACTTTTTTTTTTTTATGGAGGAAAACATCTGATAACCCCCCCCCCCCCCCCCCCCCCCCCCCCCGCCCACTGAGCGACTTTTTTGAGGGCTGGCGAAAAAAAAATTGTCGACAACCCTATTTTTAAGAGGCGATTGCCCCCCCCCCCCCCCCCAAGAAAATATTGGGGGGGCAAACATATCATTTTGCCCCCCCCCCCCCATAAGTCCGGAGGTGAAAAAAATAAAATAAGGAAAAACTGATGCAAAACTCAGGAAATGATGCCTTCCAAACAATGAAATACAAAGGTTTTACAAGATCAGACTTCAATTTCGCCGCGCGCTCCGCGCGCAAATTCTCTATTCTTTAGCTTTACTGTGTCATTTAACCGTGGAGAAGCTGTTTTTAAGAGGCGTTCCAAAAAATCATGACGCCATTAAAAAACGTTCTGAACATTCATAATTCAATTAAAAGTTTAAATTTTCATATTTATTTAGTTTTTTCTCTATTTTTTTCATATTTTATTAGTGTTTATTTTTTCTATTATTTTGTGTTATATCTTCTCTACTCAATTTGATGTTATATAAGATATATTTTCCCATCATTTTGTCGTTTCATGATGTGATCTTTAATTCCATTTTCTGTTCATGATATCGATATGCATATTTTTACTTAAGTTCAAATTAAAATATATCTTTATCAATGCTATGATGATCAGAGGCAGTGCTCAGGGGGGGGGCACAGTGCCCCCTCACTTTTTCAAGTACCCCAAAAGTGCCCCTTTTCATAGCTGATAAGTGCCTTTTTCTTCGTATAGTGCCCCTTTTTCTTTCTAATAAGTGTCTTTTTTACCTTCTGATGAGTGCCCCTTTTAACCTCAGAAATTAGTGCTCCTTTTGTTTTCTGATAAATGCGACATCAGTAAATACTGGTATTTTTAAGTATATATATGGGTATGTATAAAGTCCACAAAGGAGCCTTATACATATAGCTCCAAATAATCAGAGAGGCTTCATAATAATACATTCCCCTACTGATATCAGCACAAAAGTGAGGCAGTAGAGCAGGGGGTTAGGAGGGGCCCAATGCCCTAAATTATACAAGAATGAGCAGTGCTCCTAAATTATAAAAGGAACGAGGACAATTTTTTTCTAAAACTACGCTCGCTCGCATTTACTATTATCTACTTTATAGGAAAATTGCTGTATATAATTCAACACCCGTTGCCTTCAGAAATAAATAAGAAATAAATCTGAAATCTCTTCGCTGGCGCCCGCAAATGAATGATCAGGCTATTACACTCAATTGCAAAGTAGTTTTTTTTTATCTAGAACCATGTTAAGATAGAAACAATAGCGTGTCGAAAATGATCCTCGGTTGTGTATTGATCAGAATGTACCGGTATACTAATGTCTCGAAGTGATATTTTCCGCCTTGTTTCCACCCTTTGTAGGTGCCCCTTTTTGTTGGTGCCCCCCCCCACTTTGAAAGACGCACCGCCGCCCCTGATGATGACTGAATTGAGTGCGAAATTATCATCGTTACGATAGGCTGTCTTGCCCCCCCCCCATCCGAAAAATGGATCGACGCCCCTGCCTAAAAAAGGTTATCTTTCTCTCAAAATTTGCTAAAACGTCAAAGTTTTCGCGCTTCGCGTTTGAAGGTGAAAACTCACCCTCCCTGCGCCTACCTCTGTTACATGTACAGTGCAGTATTGCGTCCAAATAAGTGAAAAGCAGTCAGGGCGTTGAACTAACTTTCCGCCTAAAAAAGGTTCTACGAGCCGTTAACTTTCTCTCAAAATTTGCTAAAACGTCAAAGTTTTCGCGCTTCGCTTTTGAAGGTGGAAACTCACCCTCCCTGCGCCTACCTCTGTTACATTACAGTGCAGTATTGCGTCCAAATAATTGAAAAGCAGCCAGGGCGTCGAACTAACTTTCCGCGGCCGCCTAAAAAAAGGTGCTACGTGCCGTTATATTTCTCTCAAATTTGCTCAAACGTCAGAGCTTTCGAGCTTCGCGCGCGCGGGAGGGGGGGGGGGGGCTCCGAAACTCCCCCTCCCTGCGTCTACCCCTGTTACATACAGTCAGTATTAAATATTGTGTCCAAAAAATTAGAAAGCAGTCATAGTCTGGGAGCCTG
This sequence comes from Heliocidaris tuberculata, assembly GCA_025618425.1. Classification (NCBI taxonomy): domain Eukaryota; kingdom Metazoa; phylum Echinodermata; class Echinoidea; order Camarodonta; family Echinometridae; genus Heliocidaris; species Heliocidaris tuberculata. Next base: position 11,357,859 of record CM046836.1, on the reverse strand, counting down.
TCCCGAAATAGTCACCCCATTGAAATGATTATTTGACACCAAATTCACCCCAAGAAAATTAACTTACTCATAGAAAATTGTATTATGTAAACCTGAATTGAATGACACACTTTGTAGTTACATGGAAGGAAAAACAAAAGAATACATAAGGAAAGGGGAGAGGATATAGAAGAGGAAAAACAAAGAAAACATAAGGAAAGAGAAGAGGATAGATTGAGGAAAGAGAAGATGGAAAGAAAAACAAAGAAATACACAAGAAAAGGGAAGAGGATAGATCCAAGTAAAACAAAGAAATAAGCTTTTTATTTGGGCATCGTGATATTTTCCTTTTTCCTTCCTCAAAAGATGATTCACCTTGTTCTTTAGTTCTTTGTACTTTTTCCATGTTGAGTTATCAGCCCTGTTTAATGCAATATCATGGGCATGATCTCTTTTGTGCATCGCTTCAATAATCTGCTCATTAATCCAAGGGCATGCATTTTTGCGAATTCTTTTCTCGCAAAGCGGCATATGTTTATTAACAATATTCATGAAGAAAACAAGCCATGTTCCCCATGCGATGTCAATATCGTCTGTATTGAAGCATGTTCGCCATGGTACCTTTTGTAAGTCAGATAAAAAAAAAATCATCGACAATGAGGTTTTTAAAGGAGCGAAACTTAGTAGACTCGCCTTCAGTTAATGTTCGGATATCATTGAAATCTCTCACAGTGTACACTAGATAATGATCACTGATACTAGTTTTAAACACGCCCGTCTCTTAGTAGAACTCAGGATCGGAGACAAAAACTAAATCAATAATTGAACATGTACTCTGCGTGATACGAGTAGGTAGCTCAACCAATTGCTTGAAACCATACAATTCTGGCAAGAATGTTAATTTGTCTGCATTGGCATCTCTTCTTTCATCTAAGACGTTACAGAGTCACCTAATATTCGTACAACTAATACCATCGCCCTTGCTAGGCATAAATCAAGCTTCTCAAAATAATCTGATGTCGAATTTGGTGGTCTATAGATTGATCCTACTAACATAGGAAGTTTGTGAGGACAATAGAGCTCAGTAGCCACAAGCATTCCATATCATAGCTATTATTGGATATGTAAACAGCAATTCTTGGACATTTTTAACACAACTGAGTAAATGATGGCGAACATTTATTTCCAAATAGCCATTCTATCTACTAATCATGACACTTGCTAGTGGGGAAAACAAGGTAGTCATGTGGGTTGTTGCGAATTGCTAAAGCTCATATATAGGTTCAATTTAATAGTGTAATAGTGAGTGGAAGGGAATACACGCCCAAAATATGGGGAATTGGAGGAATTAAGTGTTCGCTCCGGGGACTCCCGCCATGCACGTGGAGCTTGCATAATGCCTCGCAAACAAAACAAATTGACATATATTATACTTATTAACATGGCAGTACTCTATCAAACAGAGAATATCATGATAATGCCTCCAGCTCCCTGACTCCCCCATGCGGAACTGCATGTTTTTGTTAATATATATATATATATATTAAACAACAGTAATATAAACATGAAAGATAAAATATAACATTATTAATCAAAGTACGACAATCTGGGTTGCCAAGTTCAACTTTTCAACTGGTCAAGCGGGTATTGTTCGCTCCCTGGTCTCCCTCAACGTGGAGCTGGCAAACGCCTTAATTGCAAACAAAAACAAACAAATATTGACTAAACTGTACAGGTTTCTTTTCATTTCTCTATAAGCTGGTCATAAGTATTCCTGGAACCAGCTCCCCGGCTCCTGCCGCGCTGAGCTGATGTTGGCTTATTAAGACCAAAAAAAAACAAAAAACAAAACAAAAAAACAAAAAACAAAAAAAAAAACAATCAAACAAAACAACAAAAAAAAAAGAAAAAGAAAAAAACAGACAAGAATCAGAGCAAACGTCAAGCGTATGGCAGCGAAAGCAAATTTAAAAACCTCCAAAGGCCTATGGCGTATTTGGGGGGGGGGACTCGTGGCTGTGTCCTCCCCCTTTAAAAACTTGCCGTTGGTACTAGCTACAATGCCCGTGTCGAGGAGCAAATGTCGCATATATATTCATTTCTATCTACCGAGTTTATTGTCACGGAACAATTGTCGCATATTCATTTTTATCGAAGGAGCAATACAGTAATCGATTTTTGGAGCAAATGTCAGCGGAGCAATTATTGTCGCTGCTCGCAGGAGCAATTGACGTCGGAGGAATTATCGCAGGAGCAATTGCCGCGGATCAATTGTCGTATTTCTAGGAGCATTTGTCGCAGGAGCAATTGTCGCCGGAGAAAATGTCATACATCCACTCAAACGTATACCACGTACTAGCACTGACGACGACACCACATACCGTACGGTACACGCGACACACGTGGGGAGCGAAGGCGATCTGGAAAGTTTGCGGGAGATGTTACTCGTGGTAGAGTCAATGATATGGCGACCACATTAAAAACGAAGTAAGATTTTATTATGGACAACCGTTATGTATGTAATGTGGATGATATTTTTGGTATTTAGAGGTGCTATTTGATGTAATCGTAAAATAATTTCTTGTCAGTGATGTTGACTACAGTCCCATGTGTATATTTTTGTGTTGTGTTTCTCTTTTTCTCGTGTGAGAGAGAGAGAGAGAGCGACCAAGGCACACTACATGGAGACCTACATGTTTGATCATGATGATGCGGGGTGGGTCGGGCTAACTCGGCACTAGGGCGATGTGGGGAAAATCTCCAATAACCTCGCATAAGCATGATAAGTCACTCATAGCGACTTTACTATATCTATACTTCGTGTGTAGACTCTAGGCAGTCATCCACCTCAAGTACACTTTCAAAACACCACTGCACAAAAGTTACCAATATTCACTCATAATCGGCATTTAATTTACAAAAAACGACACCAACATATACATGAAATACAATAAATTCAACTCACCGATGTTGGAAAAGATAATTCCAAAAATGAAATCCGTAATTTACTGTCACTTCTGGTGAAACGGGGTATCGCAAGTCACGGTGTACATTTCCTGATCGACGCGAGCGCTGACACCTCGCGCTAAAAAATTCGGTCGTTAAAAGTTCGGTTCCTATCGCGCACACGTAAGTCCCGATTTTCCGTGTGTTACGATCGTCTGATCGTAGAGATCGATGTGCACGCGATACCGAGTGTCGTTGTGGACAAAATTTTATTGGCCGATTTAGTCTAAAAACATCGGAAGCTGGAAAACAACATGCGATCGCGAAAAAAATTGGCGGGGATTTCTTAGGTTTTAGACATGATTTTGACTTTGGATATTGCTGGAAATATCAGAAGTTCTTCCTAACGACCATTTAAGGTAGGAAAGAGATTTTAAAGCGCTGAATTTGAAAGGAAGTATTTTAAACGTTTATCTTACTTTCCCCCCATACCTTAAGTACATGCGATAGAAAATGACTAGTATTTTTGCATTCGTCCCGCGTAGTGGTCAATATGACCACTATAGTTGCGTGGTGTGTGATAAGTGTGAGTGGGGAAAATGTATTTATTGAATCATGTAATATTGTTAATACACTAGATCGTAACACCATGATGAACACCCTGTCATTACACGTAAAGAAATGGGAAGCTTTTGACTTTGGATGAAGGAAGGAGTCTTGGATGTGAAGCATGCAAGGTTATCTCCAATAACCTCGCATAAGTGTGAGTGGATGTGAAGTGCAATAGATAGAAAATTAGAATATGTTAATTAAAGGGCAATCCAACCTTGGTAATAAGATGATTTGTGTGCAAGCAGAAAAATAAGAAAAACAAGATGGTGAAAGTTTGAAAGAAATCGGACAAGGATTAAGAAAGTTATGGATGTTTGAAAAATGAAATCACTACATCTATGCGAATTTCAAATTGGCAATTTGGTGAGTCAATTGTGACATTTTTGTGGACAACTCTCCCATTTGTCGTACACAAAAATATCATTAATTTGCGGTTTTCTTCAAGGCGCTTTTACCCTCGGGGCAGTACTCAAAATATATTGGAGATAGCATATTGTTATAGGTCCTCATGAGCGAAAAGATCCTACTGAGTAATGCATTTTGAAAAAAAGTGACATTTTAGTCATTTTGTGTGTTAGAGCGAATGGGGGAGTTGTCCACAGCTACATCACACTGACATTACCTATTCGGCCAATTTGAAATTCCCATATGCATAGTGATTACAACTTTCAAAAATTCATAACTTTCTTATTGCTTGTCCGATTTCGTTCAAACTTTCACCAATCTGCTTCTCTGATTTTTCCTCTTTCTTTCAAAGCAACTTGCTATTAAGGTTGGATTTCCCTTTAAGAACTATAAATGGATTGCACTTCATCCCTCCCAGGGGACTTTCCTTTAATTTTTGTTATTGGTTGTCTGCAGATTCTTACGCTTATTGCAAGTCACGGAGTGCTGAGAGGAGCGCTCAGGGTTTGGGGTGGGGAAGAGAGAGGGGGGGGGGGCTGGAAGGGGTGAGGTATTGTGTTGGGATGTGCGGGTTTATCTGTCTTTTTTTTTCCTTCTCTCATATTTCATTTTTCCTTTTTTTCCTCTCTTTTCTCTTCTTTTTTATCATTATACATTTTTCTTTCAGTGAAAAAAAACAACAACATTATAAAAGGAATGATGTTTGAGGTACATTTTGAGTTGTATAAATTCCTTGTGCGTCCATGAATGTATGTACATTTTTGCAGATGACGCAAAGGTATATTATTTTTCAGTTGTACACCTGTATAATTTCAAGTAAGCTGAGATATTAAGTGAATTACAAGTAAATGTATGTGTAAATTCTTTGTTCTTCCATGAATGTATACATTTTTCCATATATATATTTACTTGTAATTAATAGTATTAAGTTTCTGTTTATACTTTATTTCATGATTGTAAGGTTTCTACTTTTGTATATCTGTTGATTTCACTGAAAAGAAATGAATAAAAGAATACTTAAAACAAAAAAAGAACTTGGCGCTGCATGGTGACTATGTTTCAAGAGTTGATGCCCCTGCTACTTTTAGCCTTAAATTTCATGTTTTGTATAATTTTACTTCTTGAAATTTTCAACATTACTTCTTTGCTAATCAATTTACACATTGATATCAAATAATTTTGAATTTAAGTGTTTTGAAATGTGTAATTAATGCGAAATTCAACACAAGTATTTGCGAACAATTCAACTCTCTAGGCTCACTCGGCTGCGATTTTCCGCCAAGGCCAAGTTCGCCCTAGTGCCGAGTTAGCTCGGATCCATGATGGGGGACCTAAAGCTATGCACTTTGTTTTTCAGCCCCTAAAAAGTAATTTTATTTTTAGGCCCACTTGTACATGTAACTTGTTACAAGCTTATCTGAAAACATTCACAGAACCATCACTATGTGGGGCTGTGTCAATTTTGGCGGTGGTCACGAGTCACGACCTCTAAGTTCATGAGGTAAAAACACCAATATAATCAGCAGAATTTTTGAGAAATACTTCCTTCTACATTTTAGGATGATAGAATGTCTAATTTCATGCCAGATTCTTCAATAGGATCTTTATCATCTTGATCAAGTGATATTTTCAGGCTGTTTTTGTCCGGCGATCTTGCTCCTTTCCAGCACATATGTCCAAAATATCACACACTTGCTATGAGAGGCTGTTTCACAAAGACATGATAAACGACAACTCAGTGATATCGATACTCATCGGCAAAAAAAACAGGAATTATCGTCAATTACCCAAACAGATTTTGAGGCTCACTTTTTCCCAAACTATTCCAAAATGTCAAAAATGGCAGTGAAGATGAATACTGGTGATACAAACATCCCGTTTACATGAAAAGATGTGTTACTTATGGCAAGTGTTACTTAGATGTGTTACTTAGGCAAGGGCCACTCATAGGCCCTTGCCTATGTGGGACTGTGTCCAACATTCACTTTTGCAGTATCAAAAACAGACAAGAAAATTGCTCTAACCAAATTTAATTTACCTGATTCAGGGACTCCTCAACTCTTACTATCCTACAAATTTGAGGTTTCAGAGTTGAAAGTGAAATTTTAAATAATTATTTTCCTCTCATGTATGAATTATCTAGAATGGATCATAGCCTGCTAACACACACAAAAGCTATTGAAGCCCATTCACCCATAAAAGCTACTGTGGAGTACAAGGTTATCTTCAGATAAGCTTGTACATGTATAAGTTGGCAAGGGCCTATGACACTCATAGGCCCTTGCCTATGTGGGACTGTGTCCAACATTCACTGCTGCAGCAGTCAGAAAAACAGACAACAAAATTGCTCTATGCAAGATTTAATTTTCTTAAATTTGCTAGATTACCTGATTCAGGGACTCTTCAACTCTTAGTCTTACTGTGCCACAAATTTGGGGATTCAGAGTTAAAAGTGAAATTTTAAATAATTATTTTCCTCTCATGTATGAATGAACTAGTTAGACTGGAAAATGGCCTACTGATACACACAAAAGCTATTGAAGCCTATACATGTACTTGTACATGTATAAGCAAGTCTGAAGTTAAATCACTGAGAAAGTTATGATTGAATATGACAATAACATTCATTTTTTTTCAAGTCGATGTCGATGCCTGTGGTCCAATTTAGTTCAACAAAATGATAGGGTCCTAAAGCTTTTCAACCAAATTAATAACAGGGTGGACTTTGCCTTTAATTGAGCAGTGTTGAGTTATTCTGTGGAACGAATTTGCAGCTGTCAGACCAGAAAGCATATTCATGTGCATGCGCAGTTGTGTAGCAGAGAAAGACCCCCACCAAAGGCAATACTAGCTCACTCTAGCTCTGGGGGTATCAACCCTCCCTCTCGCTCTCTTTGCTATAATGCTGCATTGTGTGTAAATATAAGTTTAGTTTTACTTCAATTCCAGTCTCTGTAATATAGATAATACATGATTTTTTAAAAATGGCCTATATCCTCTCTGAATGCTAATGTTCATGGTTGTTTTGTATTTCCTCTCAGTTTCAGAATAGCGAACAGGATTGAAGCATTCTACACTGGAGGGAAAGTCCACATAGCATCAGATGGCAGTCATATTTTCTGTACACATGGAGATAAAGTGAAGATTTTGGATGCTGGGACAGGCAGGACAGTTCACAGTATCAAAGATGTACGGCCTGATAATTTGTATTTTTTAATGAAAAGGACAGAGTTTGGACTTTAGATCTAATCTGTATAGTACTGGATGGTCCACAAAAAAAAAAATTCAAACATGTAAAATTACAAAGTTCTGGGAAGGATTATAAACTGATAATGATGTGTGTATGAAGCGCAAAGTCCCTAGCAGGCTTGCAGGTGGGGTCCAATGCCCGCTTGAATGTCCTTGAAGCTCTGTGGTTCTCAGAGGCTCTCTTGTGCAGGCTCACCCATATTTTGAAGCATTTACAAACCAATTTTATGACTAATATTTCATAAATAATTTTAGTTGAAGATAATTTTCATGGAATTTTTACCTTATGCTGATTTTCAAACCTGTAGTTTCAAAATTTAAACCTGTCGCTGTTACTTGTTAAAACTCCTCGTGGTCCACCCTGATAAATAGTAGTAGGAGAACATCTTTTTCAGGAATGTATACTAGAGCTTTGGGTAATGTTCACCGTAGCATTTTATAAGAAGCCTCTCCAACGATGTTTGTGATAAAAGGCTTCATCTAATTTTTGTCTTTAAACATGATATTCAAAAATTTGTTTTGTGTTCACAGGAAAAGAAATTCTTATCTTTGATAATTTTTGTACATGTATTAGCTTGTCTTTTTAATGCTTGAGTTTGGACATACATTTGTTGTGTGCGATATGCTTTGCAAATTGAAAAATGAAAAAAAAGGACAGAAGAATGATAAGGTTTGGCATTGAAATGACTAAATACATAGGTGAATAAGTAAAGAAATAGAAATTATGATTAGATTAAAAATAACTGATGAATGAATAGATAAATACTTATTTGTTCATGAGACATTCTTCTCTTTTGACAGGAGGGAGCAGACGAAGTCACATGTTTTGCTGTCACACAAGATGATGAGGTATGTAGCTAGTTTGAAATGCCTGAAGATGTAAGACCGTATTGTATTGCTTTTTTAGCACTTGTTTAAGCCTAAAAGGGCCTGGGGGGAGGGTTGGCGGATGTTTGCCGCGACATGTTCGAGGATAATTCTTTTTGCGACGTGAGCTTTCATGACTTTATTGCCTACAGTCTTATGCATCCTTTGATACCAGATATATAAAATTTTGACCAACACATGGATAAACTATCATTTTCGCAGCGCTGCGCGCTGCGAAAATGATAGTTTATCCATGTGTATTGTACACAATGCAGAATTTTCAGTTTGTGAATATGTAAATAATCAATTAGCGATAATTAAAGAACTGTTTGAGATATAGATATGAAACTTTACAGGCTTATTCTTTATAAGATAATCTATCTGTGTACCAAGTTGCAGAAATTTTCATTACCCCACCACCGAGATTCCATCCCCCGGCTGAGAGAGTGCCAAAATAACCCGGCCTTTTTAGGGTTAAAGTCCCCTAAAATGTCTAATATGCAGCAGGGTCCTTCTCATTTTAATTGTTTAAACTTATAATCAGAAAACAAACAAAACAGTAAAGTTATTAGTTGTATTAATATTAAAATCGTACTTCCAATAGCAGATGAGTAAAATGTTTATGTTTACCCAACAATTCACATAGAAACGTCAGATCAGGATCTGTGTCATATACTCTGCTTGAACCTTGATAAATACCTTTTTGATAGACGAATTCAAGGTGAATTCAACAGTATTATATTTTATGGGTCCCAAATTATGATTTTATGTTGTAGTCATCCTGAGCCTTCCTTATAATCATATACCGAGCAGTATGAAATATTATTCCAAATTCTACAGTTCCCCCAATTTTCATTTTGGTTTAGATTCTCGTGGTGGCCTACAGGAACTCCTTACTCAAGCAGTGGAACTGGAAAGATGGGACATGTACCAGAACATGGCAGGTAAAAACAGGAATCCTGGTTGATTAGATTAGGGTTTCATTGTGTGAAAAATGAAATATCAACATGATGTACAGATATTCTGAAAGGCTAATGGCTGCTATGCTATGCAATCATTAGAAAACACTGTGATTACATGCTTTTTTAAAAATAAATTTTATCTCCAGTGCTGATCCGGGTATGACATTTCAAAGCGCCTTGTATTTTATCTTTACCCAGTCATTGCACAGAGGTCCAGTGGTCAGTATGGCCTTTGACTCAACGTCCACTCTCCTAGCAACAGGAAGCAGTGATAGTACTATCAAGCTCTGGGACATCGTTCGTCAGTACTGCACCCATAACCTTAAGGGTTCCCAGGGTGTGGTCAGGTGAGGCATTAACCATTTGAGGACCGGAATTACTTAAGGGCTAAATTGATCACATTTTGTTCTTCAAATTGGCAACAGTGCTACATAGTTCAAATAAGGTGTAATATCTTTGAAAACAATATACATGGTAAGCAATTTTGTAGAAAAGTTGAAAAATTGCCAATTTTGATAAAAAAAAAACAATGATTTTGAGCCTCTCACTGTGTTGCCAATTTAAGGATTTTAAAGCTTATTCTCATTTTTAAGAATTCCTGGCATCAAACGCAATATGGTCATGCAACAAAAATGGACATAGTGTGTGCAGAAATTTTTCTCTTTCTGTTAATGCATCTGGTATATTTTATAGAGATCTGAAACAAAAGTTTTTGAGCCAAACCACAAAATGTGGTCATTTGTCTCGAAAGGGTTAATGGATTCAAGTATAGCTGTAAAGTCACATGACAATTTGCTAATTTGAGATTACAATGCTGATCACCATATTTCAATGATCTTTACAAATGAAATGTCAAATTTGTATAAGACTGCCATTGTAATACTGCCTGTACAGTTACATGATAAAACAGGAGCTTGTGTGTTATTAATGCTGGAACTAGATAACCTAGTATCATTTAAAAACTGTCCTGTGCTGTTATGATTAAATAAAGAACTGCCTATTGTCTGCTGATCAACAGACTTGGCAAACTTGGAAAGTGCAGGTTGCTTAATGTAGCATTTAATGAGTTCAAGTGAGAATCCTTTCACAAGGATAATAATGATAATAATTTGACCTCAATTTTAGAATATTACATGTACTGTAAAAGCACTCTTAAAGGGAAGCTCGAGTTCTGGGAAAGGTAAAAAAAAATAATTTGTGAGCTTTCTCATTCTTTTTATGTTAGTTTGGAAAATTATTATAATAGATATGTCCCTGAAAAGGATTGCCTTCAAATGCTCTCATATTCAAAATATGACAAGAAACAGCTGAAATGTTTGTGTGTAGTCCCATATACACATTTCTGTGTGCAGTGCAAGTGACTTTCAGCAGGATTGAGTCAATTTCTTATTTTGGTGCTTCCAAAACCCTACAGCATACACCAATTATTATGTAGAAATGATCAAAATTTCCAAATTGCTTTGAGACAGTTTATTTCACAATTCAATCTCATGACCAGAACTCAACTTTATCTTTAACAGTGCATAAACCTGGATTCTTTTTGTCTATACAGTCTTGTACAGTTTCATCCAGACTCTGAGAGACTCCATCTATTCTCAGTATCAGATGATAATCACATCAGGATATGGGATCTACAGACCAGCAGGTAAAATTATGTAACTCTTTAGTTACCAGAATCCCCAGATGTAATTAGCTTTATGCATAATATGCCTGCCTATATGGCAATAATTGGGTTAAATGCTTCAAAAGAAGTCAAATTCTTAGTTGATGGCTTGATTTAATGGAAATGAAGGAAGGAACTGATGAAACGCTTGCAAGGATTTCATCGAACATGACATCAGGATATGCTGCATTTGATGCTTGTATAAGGGCTCTTTAATGCTGAAGTGTTTCGAACTGTGGAACTTTGGTCATAAATAATGATGTGTTAAATAGTATATCGATCACTAAGGATTTCTAATCAATGACATCACCTTTGAAAGAGCATCTTTATTTATTTATTTTCTTTAATCCAGCTGTGTGTCTGTGCTTGAGACCCACTATGGAGCAATTACCAGTCTTACATTCTCACAGGATGGTAACACACTGCTGTCCAGCGGGAGGGACAGTGTGGTGGTCATATGGGATCTGGTCAAGAACCAGGCCAAGAAAACCATCCCTGTCTTTGAAGTAAAGTTTGCTTTATTTTGAGTAGTTTTCATCTTCTGTTTTTAGATTCTACATTGTTGATAGTTCCCTACTGCCTCCTTCCCTATCACTCTTTCCCTCTGCGTGTTGCGTTGAATGTTCCCATTGCTGCCAAACAATAACGAGGCTAAAACATAGTTTCCAAAGCACATAGTTGACTTGTGTGGTATGTGATGAACAAAATATCAGTAATTTACATGTTCATGCTCTCTGTTTCTCTCTATATTTGTTTAACCCTTTTGAGACAACTGACCACATTTTGTGGTTTGGCTCAATAACTTTTGATTCAGAGCCCTGAAAAATATACCAGATACATGAGTAGAAAGAGCAAAAATTTCTGCACACACTATGTCAAATTTTGTTACATGACCATATTGCGTTTGATCCCAGGAATTTTAAAAAGGAGAATAAGCTTTAAAATCCTTAAATTGGCAACACATTGAGAGTATCAAAATCATTGTTTTTTATCGAAATTGGCAACTTTTTCAACTTTTTGACAATTCTTTTAACCATGTATATTGTTTTCAAAGACATTACCCCTTATTACAATCTTGTAGCACTAAAAGAAAAATATTATTGTTGCCAATTTGAAGAACAAAATGTGATCAATTTAGCCCTTAAATAATTCTTGTCCTGAAAGGGTTAAAACAAGGATTAAAAAGAGAATTAGAAGTAGATATGTGGAGAACTTCCTGATAGTATAATCTAACATTTTCTTTGTTGTCTCTACCGAGATTTAAGTATAACATTTATGCTTTGAAGTGTATGGATTATGTTTTGTAATTACTTTTTAATGCGAAATATATGTTTTAGTGATAAATTTTAACCTAAATGAATCCATCATCTTGTAAACATGCCTATGTTATGACTTGCAATGATATATTGGATTTCCTTCGTAGCCCCTTGAAGCTGTGATTCTCCTACCAGAGGATAAGGATTTCCCACAGATCACTTCCAAGAAGGACCCAAAAGATTTCTGCTTTTTAACAGCAGGGACTAAAGGTAAGAAACAAATATCACATTTTTCATATGAATGCTCTTTGAAAGGGTATTTTCGCTGAAGGACCAAAATTGCTCAGATGTCAGCATTGATAGTTTAGTTCTTGTTTTAAACACACTATTCCTTCAGTTATAGAATTGTGTGAATGTGATAATACTAAAATGGTGGTGTTTCTTTTTGTCCCTCAAATATTGGGGCTGTATGATGAAGTAAAATTTCTGGAACAAATCCTTGTTATTATTGCACAGACAATCAAATGCTTTGGGTATCTCTGGGAACTCTGGGAAGATAGGCACATTTATTTGAATGTGTCATTGGCTGGTACAAGCAACTGCATTATTTCAAGTACTAGTTAGACAATTTCAAACATAGCTGCTTCATGTGTAGAAAGCAAACAAGGATTTCTGGCTGTGGGGCTAAAACCCACTAGTACTTTGAATTGATAAAATGATACAAGATTATTCATCAATACATTGATCTTTCCATTGCTATTTTATTCATATTATCTGCTTGCAGGTGTGATGAAAGTCTGGTCCTCTGCTGGGCGGTGCATGTACGAGCAGCGAAGTAGCCCTCTACAGTCCGTGAAGAAGCGATCGTCAGAGGACCAGGAGGAACCAGCCATCATCACCAGTGCTATGCTATGTGAGGCCATAGGATGCGTTGCTGTTGTTACCTATGACCATAACATCATCCTCTTCAGGCTTGAGGATATGAAACTGGAGAAGCAGGTCAGAATGATGATGGATGCTTAGAATCCAGATAAACTTGACTGTGTACTTGTTTGTCGTTGGGATCAAAGTTGATTTCAATATTGTGTATCAGAAATTTAATGTCATTATTGTTATAAGACTATTAGGATGTAGGAAGAGGAGACAGGACTATTTTTTAGGGAGTCAGCTTTCAAGTGATAAATTTAAGAGAAATGTGATTTAAAAGTGTGAATAACAAAAAGTATACATATAAGTAAAGAGATGCAGAATTAGTTATTACAGAAGATTTTTTTTTTCTTGTAGCTATTTTGCTTTGATTTTCTTTGTCCATCACATTTTGTCAGTAGGAAAAGTTTGTGAGTTTGGGTTTTTATGGAAATCCTGAAATATCCTATATATCTATACCTTGTGTCTGTTCTGCAGTTTGTAGGATACAATGAGGAGATCCTGGAACTTAAGCTAATGGGGAAGAATGAGTCTCACCTTGCTGTGGCTAGTAACAGTGAACAGATCAGAGTCTTTGAGCTCAGCTCAGGTAGCTGTCAAATACTCACTGGACACACAGGTAATGATGGTTTCTTCCTCTTTCTCTCTGTCTTTCTTCATCTTATCTCTATTGACATTATTGTCATTGTTATTGTCAACATTATAATTGTCTATCATTTATCTTAATCATCATCATCATCATCATCATCATCACTAACATTATCCTCGTTTTCATCATCACCATCAACATCATCACTATCACTGTCATCATCATCTTTATCATCATTATTATCACTATCAAAATCATCATCATCATCATCTTCACTATCAAAATCATCATTATCATCATCATCATCATCATCACTATCAAAATCATTATCTGCACTATCGAAATCATCATTATCATCATCATCATCACTATCAAAATCATCATCACTATCAAAATCATCATTATCATCATCATCATCATTATCTTCACTATCATTTCTTTTGACAGCAGTTAGGGAAAAACATGCAGAAGATACAGGCTTCATGGTAAAGGAGAATGAAAATAATGTACCACACATACATTGCTGGCTTGAATGACATTTAGGGGAAAATTGCAAGAAAATCATGGATGTTTATTGGGATAGGGAGAGAGGGGGAGGTGGATGTGTAAACTCTTTTATTCTCTCCTTGCTGTAGATTGGTGGTTTACTGGATGTTCATTTTGTTCTCGCGCCAATTTACTGATATGCGTTGTGTCGTACCATTTAGTGTTTACTCAAAATTGAATTAGGATGTGAATCATTTTTCAGTGTATTACTTCTTTATTTTATTTGTGCAGATATTGTCATGTCTTTGGATATATTCAAGAAGGGTCTGATGCTGGTCAGCAGTTCAAAGGTAAAACAACCTGCTACTATACTGGGAAAGAGGGTGAAAATAGAAAAAAAGAGACAAGGAGAGAGGAACAGAAGAAGGATAGGGAGAAGGAGAAGAAGAAGGATAAGGAGAAGGAGGAGGAAGAGGAGAATGAGGGGGAGGAGAAGGAGGGGGAGGGGGAGATGGAGGAGGTGCAATAGGAGGAGGAGGAGAAGGAGAAGAAGGGGGAGGAGGAGGAGGAGGAAGGGGGGGGGGAGGAGGAGGAGGAGGAAGAGGAGGAGGGGGAAGGAGGAAGAGAAGGAGAAGAAGGGGAGAACGAGGAGGAGGGGGAAGGAAGGGGAAGGAAGAGGAGGGAGGAGTAGTAGGAAGAGAAGGAGAAGAGGGGAGGAGGAGAAGAAGGAAGAGGATGAGCAGGGGGAGGAGGAGAAGAAGGAGTAGAAGGAGGGGGAAGGAGGAAGAAGGAGGAGTAGTAGAAGAGAAGGAGAAGAGGGAGAGGAGGGGGGGAGGCGGATGAGCAGGGGGAGGAGGGGGAGGAGGAGGAGTGGGAAGGAGGAAGAGAAGGAGAAGAGGGGGAGGAGGAGGAGAAGGAGGGGGAAGGAAGAGGAGGGAGGAGCAGTAGGAAGAGAAGGAGAAGAGGGGGAGGAGGAGAAGAAGGAGGAGGATGAGTAGGGGGAGGAGGAGAAGAAGGAGGAAGAAGGAGGAGTAGTAGAAGAGAAGGAGAAGAGGGGGAGGAGGGGGAGGAGGAGGAGGAGGGAGGAGGAGGAGGGGGAAGGAGAAAGAGAAGGAGAAGAGGGGGAGGAGGAGGAGGGGGGAGGAGGAAGTGAAGGAGTGTTAAGTGGATTTATAAATAGTTATGATATCATACCCTTCTATTCTCTTACAGGATAACACAGTACGTGTTTGGAGTATGGATGCAGAGAGTTGCTTGGTAACTTGTGTGGCCGTAGGCCTTGGCCACACTCACTCTGTCGGGACAGTAGCTGCTGCCAGGTAAGATGTTGTAAAGTGTTCATTCTGTAACATGTTAACTTCTGCAAAGAAATGATTGTATTATTAAGATTTCATGATGATATTGATAGTTATATGTGTGTTCCTCCACCCAAAAGGAAATGTACAAAGAAATACAGATGATTGACCAAACTGTGTCACCAAGATTCAAAGTTTCAATTTATGAAGCTCTTTTGAATTTCAAGAAGAAAGGTCACCTTTTTATGCCTCCGCCCACCAAAGGTGTTTTCGGGTTGTCGGTCTGTCAGTCCTTCTGTCCTGCTTTCTCGTTAATGCGATATCTCAAGAACCATTTGAGTTATCAACTTCAAACTTGGTGCTAGTATGTATCACCATAGGAAGATGATCTGATTAGATTTTGGATTACATGGGTCATAGAGGTCAATTTCTGAAATTTCAGGTGTTAGCTTCGTTAACACAATAGCTCAAGAACCATTTGAGGTATCAACTTCAAACTTGGTACTAGTAGTATCACCATAGGAAGACGATCTGATTAGATTTTGGGGTACATAGGTCAAAGGTCAGAGGTCAAATATGAAATTGCATGTTTTAGCTTTGTTAACGCGATATCTCGAGAACATTTCAGGTGTGAATTTCAAACTTGGTGCTGGCATGTATCACCATAGGAAGACGATCTGATTAGATTTTTGGAGTACATAGATCAAAGGTCAAGTGTGACAGGTCAATACTGAAAGTTCAGTTTATAGCCTCATTAACGTGATATCTCAAGAAACATTTTAGGTATGAACTTCAAACTTGGCATTAGTGTACATCACCATAGTGAGATAAATCGATAAGATTTTGGGGTAAGTAGGTCAAAGGTCGAAAGTCACAGAGGTCATTTACCATGAAATTTCAGGTTTTTAGCCTTTGAAATTTCAATACCTCTCAAACAATTTGAGCTATTAACTTTAAACTTTGTACTAGTATGCATCACCATAGTGAGACAAAATTTAGATTTTTGCTTACGTAAGTCAAATGTCAAAAGTCATAGAGGTCAATATGCATGAAATTAAAGATTTGTTAGGTTTGTTATCACCATATCTCAACTGTTTTCTATGCATGACTAGGAGGATATAAACTGATCAGACTCCGGGGTTGTTAGGTTAAAGGTCAATAAGCGTGTAATTGTAGGCTATTCTGGTTATCACAATATTTCAAGAACAGTTTGAGTCATGAACTTAACTGAATTTTGGCGAAGGCATATACATGTAGCAGACGCAGTTGCATTCATATTGTCTTCTCTTGATAGTTTCAGATTCAATATGAAAATTTGAGCAATGTAAATTTGACCTTAGTGCTTGTGAATCAATTTTTAGACATTTAAGTATGCAACCAGGATACTTATGGCTAAAAACAAATCTGAGGGACTAGGTCTTTGTCAAATAATGAATTTTTACAGAGGAGCACTAGCTCACTGACTCGATTTACATCCATCACACTTAATTTTTTTTTTTTTTTTTTTTTTTTTTTACTGTACTCTATCTATCATGTATGCTGTATGTTATTTGTTGCAGACTGTCCTCCAAGTTCTGTGTGTCTGGTAGTGAGGACTGTACACTGAAGGTATGGAAAATACCAGAACAGACACCAGAAGAAGGGATCAAGGAACCAGCTCACATGAAAGTCACCTTCACAGAAAAAGCACATGACAAGGTTAGCGTCTTTTAAAGCATCCACTGCTGCTAACATTAGTATATTTATTGATCCACATTTTGAAAAAAATGCATCTACAAAAAAGAAATCACAAATTTAAATAGATTCTATGTTCATATACTATAGAGTAACCATTGAACTATGTTGTTCTCCATGTACAGATTAATAGATGTTCCATAACCTGTTGGCTAGTGTTCAATATTTTCTGTTGATATTAATTTATCTGACATTTATTAAAATTTCAAATTTATTAATTGACCTCTTTGACCTTTCCCTAGGACATCAACTCAGTGTGCTTGTCTCCCAATGATAAGCTGCTGGCTACAGGATCTCAAGATAGAATAGCCAAGCTGTGGCATATGGAGAAGGAAGTACTTCTGGGGTCATTTAGAGGTCACAAGAGAGGCATCTGGTGTGTCCAGTTTTCGCCTACGGATCAGGTGAGTATAATGTCAGGGTTTGTTTGTTAAATCTCATCTGCTGTTATTGTAGTTCAGTTTGATGCATTTATAAGAAGCAGCTGATAAGGATGTTCTCGGTCTGTGAGCAAAAAATTGCAGTCGTAGGTGAAAAATATTAGATACTCTGTCCTCTTTTTTTTGAAAATCTGCTAAGAGAATTTATGGTAGTCATGGAAATGTTGATAATGAATTCTATGGTGATTATTATGATATAGATGGTGATGATGATGACATTGTTGCTAATATTGATAACATTGACTAGTTCAATTAGAGAATGAGGGAAGTGGGAATGATGATGATGCTAATGATGATATTGATGAGTATGGTAAAAATAATGTGAAGGGGTAAATGATAGCTCAGGTAGTGTAAAGTTATCTGACATGAAAGGAATTGGCTTAACCTCACTTTTTGGCAATGCCTTATGTCACTTTATCCAGGCTCTAGCAACCAGTTCAGCTGACGGGAGTATCAAGATTTGGGCTCTATCTGACTTCAGTTGTGTAAAGGTAAGGCTATTGCAAGATCGTTACAAATGGCCGTGTTTTGGGGTTATTAAGAAAATAAGGAATCAGCACTGTATAATCTAACAACTGTATTACATGTATCATATACTGAAGACACTGGGACATTCATTCCATTCTTGAACTTGAAATGTTGGGAGCAGTTCTTCTAGTTCTGTTATTTTATATTAAACACAGATGACAAGGGCATAATCAATGCCAATGCTATCTGTTTCATGTGCATTTGTGTAGTTTTGATTATTTTCTCTGGAGTATTGTGTATAATGTATGTTTTCATTTTCATAATGCAGACATTTGAAGGACATGATGCTTCAGTTCTGAAAGTGATATTCCTGACTCGAGGAATGCAGCTTTTGTCAAGGTATGATATAATTTTTCTTCAAACTGAATGAAATCTAATATGGTGGTATTGAAGGATTTCATGATCATAATACTATTTAAAAAAAAAAAAAAAAAAAAAAGGCTAGATAATTAGTGGATGGTACACATGATCCCAATATGTATGTGCACATGCATCTGTTTAGTTGGACACACTACTTGTAATAAACAACTTATATCCTACCGGAATTTGCACACTGTGACAGCATGTTAAGCTCATTTGTACTTTTAAAGAAAAAAATTGAGTTACATTGTGAGAGAAACTGTCTCAAAGCAACTGGAAAAGGTTGATCATGTCTAAATAAGAATTTGTGTATACTGTCAGGTTTTAGAATCATCAAAATAATATTAAGAAATTGACCAAATTTTGTTGAAAAGCACAAGCACTGCACACAGAAATAGGTACATGTGACTGCACACACATGTGGCATGAATGTTCGGCCCAAACGTTTCAGCTGTTTCTTGTCATATTTTGAATGTGAGGGCAATTTAGGAGCAACTCTTTTCAGGGGACATTTCTGCTATGATGTTCTTCCAAACTGATATAATAGAAATGTGAAAGCTCACAAATTCGAGCGATCGCCAATAGGGTAAAAATGCCCGGATGCAGGTATCGGGGTGCGTTTGCTATGCAATATGGGACAGCTTTTGTGACCTAGTTACTTCCGGAATCTGACCGGTCGGTGAATGACCCGGCGACCGTGCATAACCTCTCAAATCAGCTTTCCAAGATACGGCTTTGTCATTTAAGTCTCGAACAGAGCCGTCCGCAGCGGGCACCCGTCGCCGCTTTCTGCCGGACGCCTCCCGGTCGCAAGGCTCAATAACGCTGTAACATTCAGCGGCTCTCCGTACTAGCAATTCCAATTCGAGTTTGCGTTTTCCGTTGCATGGAATGCCTCTTTCTGTCAGAAAAGCTTTCAGCTGCAGAACGGTCATATTCTTGAAGTCTTGAGAAACGCTCGCCATGACAATTCTACGATTACCTTAACTTTTATTAGATAAGTTTGAAGAAAAATTCCTGAAGTGTGTACCGCGGTTACTGTAACTTAGCATCCGTATACACCGGAAGTACACAGGTCCCGGAAGTTGAATGAGAATTCGCCAAAAACGGTACATCCGGGCATTTTTACCCTATTGGTGATCGCTCAAATTATTTTTCACTTTTCCCAGAACTCAACCTTCTCTTTAAAGTGCTTTGGAAATAATTACCCTGAGTAAAAAACAAGATTACTCAAATAGCTTCTTGAGCATTTTTAATTGTAACTTTTTATACCTCCATCACCAAAGATAATACCAGAGACATTATATGTGTATGGATGTTTTCAAAGTCTTTGTTTTTTAAATTCCTCAGTGGTTCTGATGGTCTTCTAAAGCTGTGGACCATCAAGACCAATGAATGCGTAGCCACTCTGGATGAACACAGCGACAAGGTGTGGTCAGTCACCATTGACCGGTCTGAGCAGAAGGTTGTTACGGCAGGAGCTGATTCCAACATTCTCATCTGGGAGGTCAGTAAAGATTCTTCCTTTCATTTTGTATAATTTTTAAGACGGTATTGTGAAAGGCATGCAGCAGGAAGTTACAAACCTATTGCTTTCTGTGAACGTCATTCTGTGAGTTTTTTCCCCCTGTTTTACATCTATCCAAAGCTGGATAGTGCGATATTTGTTTGTAGCAAATTTGGGATAGGGGAGGAATGGGGCATAATCAGTCCCCATTTACCTATGCAAGGACATATATATTTTTTTTTTGGTCTACAGGCTGTCTCTACCTCTATAATCATGGGTTTTTCTCATCTTTTTATATAAAATTTTGTTAGATTTCAACAATGGGTTATCATGTTTGTATTTTATGGAGAATGGTTTGTGTGAAGCATGTTTTATTTACTTTGTGGAGACCTTACAATATAAATTGATTCAAACTTATTTGATCAGGATGTGACTCAGATTGAATACGAGGAGAAAGCTGAGAAAGAGGAGGATCAAATTCTCAAGTAAGTCCTTCATTTATACTACTTTTTCCAGTGGATGAAATATGTACAGTGCTATTGGAAAAAAACAGATTTCAAAGTTCACTTACTTTGTGAACTATTGTAGTATAATGACCAGTTATATACAGTTTGGTAAATGTTTATAAAAAAATGGATTTGATATTGGACCCTAATGCACAACACCTTTCTGTACTGATCATTCTTCAGCTCTAATCTCTTTTGTGCGTTTTTAGATGTCATCCGTCCCCCTTGCTCTCTATTTCTATTTTTCTTCTTCTCACAATAATTGGTATTTTGTCTGTCTATCTCACTCTATGCAGGGAGCAGCAGTTGTCCAACTTGATGCATTCCAAAAAGTTCACCAAGGCCCTTAGACTGGCAATCACACTTGACCAACCTTTCAAAGCTCTAGGCATCATTAAGAGTGAGTGCTTAAAACTCCTAGATATTGAAGGGTTTTATTGTAATTCTCAGGATTATATTACATTTGGCTGACCTTTTGAAGGAGTTCCATTTGAAAGAGGCCATAGGTGTTTCATGTAAGATAGAGCTGGAAAGGGAAAGTCTCAGCCGTTTAGGCACCCCTTTATTGAATTATGATCAACATTTCAAATATTTACATATGTGACATAACTACAATATGTAGATCAAAGTCATATTTTCTCATGCTCAAATGTTCATGTATTTTTTTAATTGTTATTCTTTGGTATTGTATATTATGGAACTGGTAATTGTTATTAGGTGTTGGTTACTTGTACCCCATCATCAATTTCTATCAATATGGGAATCTGTGTGTGCATTCTAAAATGCAATGGGTTAACAAACTGTTCGATTTTAATTCATGAAAATATAGGTATATTTACATCATGCTGGTGATGAATATATGCATACCATTCCATGTCACTACACATGTATGTCCTATACAGCAATACTAGAAGAACCAGATGGAGAGACTCAACTAGCAATCACAATCACCAAACTTCGACCTGATCAAATAGGTGAGTAGGAGAATCAAACATATATTTAACCTCATACAGGGAAACCTCTTTACAAATTTATACTAAGCGACAGTTTAACATATATTTAACCTTATACAGGAGAACCTCTTTACAAATTTATGTATTTATGTTTCTGTATTTTTAAATATTTTGTAATCCACCTTGGTAAAGCCTTTTGAGTTTGCCTTTGGACTTTGTCATAATGACTGTATGCAGAGAGAGTTACTACAGCACTTAAACCCCTTTAGGTCAAGAATGTAAATCTTTGCTTGCTTTTTTTTGGTCAGAATCTGTGTTGAGATTTGCCCAGACATGGAACACCAATTCCAGGCACTGCCACGTTGCCCAGTGTGTGGTGGGTATCATCCTTTGCTCTCAAGACCCTGATGACCTGGCCAAGTTTCCTGGTGTGAAGGACATCCTTGAAGGACTCCTTCCATATACAGGTATTTACATTGGAAACTCAGTATAACAAGGTCCTTGGGACCATTAAAATTACCTTGTTATAGCAGGAATCTCGTTATATCAGGATAAAAAAAAAACCCAATAGAATATAAAGAGTTGGGACCTGAATATTACCTTGTTATTAGGCCCGTTTTGAAAAGCCATTTTCGGTAGTCGTTTACACAAACATTTTTTCGGACGAGTAATTGACTACTCGGTATAATGATTTTGCCAATAAGACAGGCCGACCGCTCCGGCCCCCAAAGCCTGCAACCTTTTTAGGCCGGAGCACCAGCGTAAAGCCATGAAACCAGACCCAAACAGCCTGTGCAACAGCCGTAACTAATGTCAGATTTCCGTGTTAAAATGTTAAAATTAAACAAGTTTAAAACGATCAGTGTTGGTTATAAAATTCAGAGCAATGTAAATTATCTCCTACCTACTTTCGTGAAGACTAAAATAAAATCAAGGTAAAATAAAGCGAAATAAATCGTCATTTCCTTCCCCCTTTTCATCACAGTTGTAATCCTGATATTGCAGTTGTTTACCAGTCGCCAAGAGGTGACGCTCGTACCTGGAAGTACAGTTGGGTTCGGAGCGTTTTAGTACACAATATCCCATTCATCTTTCTCCGTATTGTAATTGTGCACATTCTTAAAGCGTGCGATCGATATCAAATTCAATGCCCTCGTCAAATCGACATGGGCATGCCCGTGCATGACCCGTTGGCAATGAACAAGCGCGCTAGCAAGTAAGAAGTATTTCAGTGTTGTTTTGCTTTCATCTATTACTATCTTGAAAATATTCTGCGCTGATACGCGTCATTTAATTTTTACAAAAACTTGATAGGAGCTCGCTTCCACGGTGAGCTATATAGTGTAGATCGCGGTGACTGATGTGTGCGCAGCTGGCTCACACACCTGCTTATAACTGCAGCTTCCGATGTAGCAGGAGTATACACAGCCAAACTTTGTTTTTACTGCTCGATCCTCGAGAACTTAGCTACCAAAAAGAAACGCTCTCATGTGAATTTTATTGATTCAAATGACATTGAAATATCTTTGAACTAACAATTAAGTGATAAATTTCTATGTTTTATTCTGAATTAGAGGTTTTGGGGGGTTATTCACAAGTTTCCAACTATGTTACCGAGTAGTCGATGGAAATTTCATTAGTCGTGTAGTTACCCTATCGGGCAAGTACACGGTTAATCGAGTACTCGAAACGGGCTTACTTGTTATATCAGGAATATTGTTATATCAGACCTCTTTATACCGAGTTTCCACTGTACATGTATGGCACTCACTGTTTATGACCAGGGGGTGTTTCACAAAGAATTAAGTTTGACTTTAAGTCGCACTTAAAGTCCTAGTTGCGTGTGTTATATGACCCATCACTGCACAGGTCAGGTCATGCTCAGGGGACGCGCGCTATTGTGTAATCTTCCAATGAGATTAGGCGTTTAATACCGTATGCGCATTGGGACTTATGCATGACTTTAAGTCAAACTTAACTCTTTGTGAAACACCCCCAGGTGTATTATGATATCTGCTTTGAAGTCACCTCTGGCTCTGCAGACTGTGTGCTGGGCAAACATGATGATTTAGGGATGATGGAGAATTTCATTTTAAAAAGCAAGGTCTGAATAGCAAGCTTGATGGCTTGATTTGGGTTTTATGAAAATGCATTTTTTTTGCAGTGTTATTTATCTATCAAAGTATATACATCATATAAAGGTCTTCCATTGTTCCCCTTTTTTATATTCTTTTCCTGCAGAGCGTCACTTCCAACGTCTATCCCGGATGTTACAGCAAGCCATGTTTGTCCAATACACCTACCAGGTCATGCGCAGGGCTTCAGGATTACAAGAGTGAGTTTAATATTTTCCTTAGGATAGGGTGTAGAATATAATTCTGGTATGAAGACAAGCTGTATCCTGTGTTGCTTGAGAAACCATGTGTGAAATATTGCTCTGCCTATATTTGCACTGTTTGCCAAGGTTCCTATTAAAAGTTTGAGAGTTGAGTATGAATGATCGTAGATGCACATCCCCAAACTTGAAATATAATGGGAAAAAAATTGAAGAAATTATAAGTAATTTTCACCTGCATTGTCAAGCTGTATTGATAATACTGGAGCAGCAGGGGTGTCATGCATGACATAAATCAGTGCTATACAAGAACCCACTGTTTTATTTATTATTATTCTCTTTACAGTACATTTATGGAACTCAGCTGTGGGCCTTTCCTCACTATTTGAACAAATTAATCAATCAGTGAACAGTGTACTGCTTTTTTTTTTACTGAAGTACCCATTTGCTAGTCCAGTACTATTTACAATACCACTTCATATTGTTCTAGCATTATTAGTGGCATACATTTGATATTTGTCTATGTGATTATGGTCATTCTAGGCTTGCAGATGATCAGGAAGCCTCCACATCAGATGCAGCAAAGGGAATGGAAGACTTCTTTCTGGATAAAATAGGGGATATTGCACAAGAGGAGGATGATAGTAGTGATGATCAGGATGAGGATGATGATGAAGAGGAAGAGGAGGAGGAGGAGGAGGTTGATATGGTGGTAGAGGAAGAATCCTCAAGGACATCAAAAAGGAAAAACAGACATGAACAGTCAAAATCAAAGTTTCTTGAAACTCTAGTGACAGGAGATTCTGACGATGAGGATGATAACGAGGAGGAGGAGGAGGAGAAAGAAAGGGTTCTGGCATTGAAAAGGACTGGTTCTGTAAAGAAAGTTGCTTCACAGGACAAGGGTCATCTAGAGGATGATGAAGAGCTGCTTGAGGAGGAGAAGGAGGAAAAAGACGAAAGTGAGATGGAGATGGACGATGAGGAGGAGGAAGAGAAAGAAAACAAATCAAGACCTACAAGAAGGTCAGGGAGGAAGGAACAGAAATCAAGGACTAGTTCAGTGAAAAAAGTGCAGAAAAGGACTTTAAGAAAAGATCGTCATGGTGAACATAAAGATGATAAGGAAGAGTCACCAAGTCCTGTGAAGCGACAGACAAGACAGATTGCTGAAGAAAAGGTATGTACCACATGAAAACATTCCCTAGACAGCTAACCTCCAGACAGCAACTCTGTAGAATAACTACACCCCAAGGAAAAATTCCACCAGACAAATACTCTCGGACAAATACCCTCTATGTTCATTACCTTCTACGCTGTTGTCTATTGGGGGTAATTAGAGTATTTTTTTAAAAAGAGGAGGGGGTAGTTATGCAAGGTATTGTTATTCATGAGGTAATTGTCCTTTGTACAGTTGGATGGTGGGGGGGGGGGGGGGGGTGAGGTCAGACATACACACATTGACAAGCAAAAACACAAATATGCACATGCATGTGGGATTAGTGACTATATCTGAACGCTATTGTATTTAATAGCATTTGTAAGAGCTCAGATATTCATTAGACAAATCGTTAGAAAATTTCTGAAGTAATTGTTTTTTTCTAGCTTGCAAGGGAATATTTTTTCCACATGTTAGCATATATGGTTAAACAAAAAGTTTACATACTGTAATATACATGTACATGTATATGATTTTTTTTTTTTACCTTCTTTTTAATAATAAGAATCAACCTTCAAAGAATATATGATTTTTTTTTGTTGTTATGAGTTTTAAACTTGTAGTGAGTACAATTTATTTACAATTTTCCTGCTTCTCATGCCATTTCTCTCCCTGCAACTCCCCGGTGAAAGATTTTAATAAGAATCTTAAATAACCTGCTTTAGGTTTCCAAAGATCTGCATGAAGCTGAATATGTAATACTGCTTTGTTTCTTAGACCTTCAACCCAATTTAGTTCAATTTACTTAACAAGTACATGTAAGTTCATGTTTTCATGGAAGTATAAAAAACTATTTGTTTACCTGTATGTACATTTTCTTGCATATACAGTTTGCAGAAATTTGTAAAATGATTCAGTCAACATTTCTCTCAGTGCATAGTACATGTATGCATTTACTGTCATTGCTGATTAATTCTATTTATTAATTGAGATCGATGTCTTCTAAGGATAATTATGATAATACTTAGCAATGAGATAATGATTAGACATAGTACATGTCCATACATTATGCATTCATCATTCCTATTAAATCATAAAATGACCTTCATCCAGTCAGAATGGAGCATGTAGTATTAATATCATACTAGTAAAAATTGTATTTAGATATCAAAAGGTTTCATGGTGATGCATTCAGATAAGTATGGTATGTACCTGTAGTCTAATGTTAAAAGCTGCTAAGAAACACCATTATATTGGATCCAAGAATTATGCTATGTAGATACATTGTATGAATCTACATGTAAATATAACTTTGACATACAAATAGCAGGATACACATAGAAATTTTGGCTTTGCATCTATATGCCATCTAAAATACTAGAAAAAACATAAACCGGGAGGGTTATGTTGTTGTTTTTTATGTGAAAAAATAGTAAATTGTGTCTTTCAACAACTAGCTTTATTACTTGAGACATGTCCTTTTGTATTAAGCAGTGTACATGTACAAGCTGCAACATAAACAAGGTTTCGAAAGTACTTGCATTATCAATTGTCTTAGAATGAAAGGAAATAAAATCTCTAAAAGTTTTTTAAAAATAATTAATGTATGGTATTGAAATACAGGCAAATATTTATAATGAATTTCAATTGGAATAATGTTCATACCAAAATACAAATAACTCGTTATAGATATAAATGGAGGAGTCATTTCAGTGGAATTCCATGCCACCATCACCATCCATCTTTAAAGGGCAATCCAACCTTGGTAATGAGACGATTTGTGTGAAAGCAGAAAAATAAGAAAAACAGGATGGTGAAAGTTTGAAAGAAATCGGACAAGGAATAAGAAAGTTATGGATGTTTGAAAAATGAAATCTCTACATCTATGCGAATCTCAAATTGGCAATTTGGTGATTCGATTGTGACATTTTTGTGGACAACTCTCCCATTTGTCCTACACAAAAATATCATTAATTTGCAGGTTTTCTTCGAGGCGCTTTTACTCTCGGGGCAGTACTCAAAATATATTGGAAATAGCATATTGTTATAGGTCCTCATGAAAGAAAAAGATCCCACTGAGTAATACATTTTGAAAAAAGTGACATTTTAGTCATTTTGTGCGTTTGAGCGAATGGGGGAGTTGTCCACAGCTACATCACAGGGACATTACCTATTTGGCCAATTTGAAATTCCCATATGTATAGTGATTACAACTTTCAAAAATTCATAACTTTCTTATTGCTTGTCCGATTTCGTTCAAACTTTCACCAATCTGCTTCTCTGATTTTTCCTCTTTTTTTCAAAGCAACTTGCTAGTAAGGTTGGATTTCCCTTTAAGCCAGTTCGTAAAAAGTTCATGGTACAAATGGCCCTGACATGACCCTAACTTGTATGCGCAGCTTGTTTAACATGTAAAATCATACTGACGTGCGCATCGTGGTGCGCACAAAATGACGGTATAGAGGTATTGTACTCGGTACAAATGAACTTTATCGGCACATGCAAATTGTAATTACGAACTGGCTTACCAGTATTATAATTATGAATTTGTTTATTCCTATCACATTTTGAACAGATTTTTCATCATGTGCTCTCATGATTCACATTCTATTCTTGTCATAGCAGCTAGAAGTACATACATGTATGTGGTGCTTTGTTCAGACCATATTGAATATTTTTTTCCTGAAGAATATTTACATTAATATATAGATATCAGGATATACTTCGTATAAGGATATATATTTGAGAAATATCATTTTCAAATGTTTGTCTGCAAACCTAATCTGCAAACATAGTTTTAAAGATAAAGTTGAGTTCTGGTCATGCAATTAAATTGTGAAAGTAACTGTCTCAAAACAAGTGGGAAAATTTGGTCATGTCTACATAGGAATTAGTGTATACTGTCTAGTGCTGGTGTCGGCATGGAAAATCTATGTCGCCATGTCGCAATAAAATTAACGCCGATGTCGACATGTGTCGACATCTGGACATGAGTCAAACAAGTCTAAACTCGGGTCGCTCCTGTAGTGACCGTACACTATTAAACCAGAGTTACCCGACACAAATTCACAAGAGCTTTACATGGAATACATGCACTATGTCCTCACAGGCTCACACTCTCAGTCATACTCACTTACAGTTCTCAAAGATGCACACTGTCAACTATTTGCCCCAAAATTTGTTTTGTATGATCCAATTTATCAAGCATTAATGAAAGTCATGCAGTGCGAGTCAGCTAGTGTCGCATATCTAGGCATGTACATGTACGTAATGTATACCGGTCGCAGCTAGATATGCAGCGATCGTGTCGCGCGCGCGCGCGCTGCCAATGTGTATGTGAAACAAATCACGTACGCGCGCACGACGCCACGGCAAGGTACATGTAATTATATAAGACCCATTTTATGTCGCCATCGGAGCATGCGTGTCGACATGTCGGCAAAGTCCAAAACCAGTACTTTTGTCACCATAGTGGCGACATCAGGCGTGTCGATACCAGCACTAATACTGTCAGGTTTTGGAATCATCAGAATGATAAGAAAATGACCCAGTCTCACTGAAAAGCACCTGCACTGCACACAGAAATGGGTATATTTCAACTATTTCTAGTCATATTTCGAATATGAGTTCAATTGAGGAGCAATCATTTTCAGGGAACATTAAAGTGATGTTCTTCCAGACTGACATAAAAGGAATGAGAAAGCTCACAAATTACATGTATTTTTAACTTTTCTGAGAACTCAATCTTCTCTTTAAGAAACATTTTTTTAGCTATTGTATTTATTAGGCTGGTGTCTTTTCTAACCTGATTTCTCAGAGCTTGACTTTGATTTTGTCTGTCACATTTTCCCAGCACTACATAATCACAATGTTTTCATTAATATTTACAGAGGAATGAGATTGTTAATAGCCTTGTTTGCTCTCATGCTTTTCTCAAACTGAGCCCAGAATAATTCCTGTCCATCTTCATCATATGTCCACAACATGTAAGGTTTGTTCCTACTCAGAAACAACCTGACAAGGTAGGGAAGGTGATCATCCTCGATGTCCTCTACAAAGATCAAGATGACTTTGTCCAGTCCTGTATCATTGAGATGCTCCAGTGCCATACGGAGCTTGGTCATGGTCCAGGCATCATTAAGAGACTGGTTGCTAAGCAACAAGACAGTCTTGAAGCTGTTGTCGATGGCATCATAGAGTGCATTGATGTAGTACATACCCAGGTGAAGGTCCTCGTCTCCATATATGATGCTCTCCAGATGTGGCATCCTCTCCTCCAGGGCAGGTTTCATAACCTGATCAACCCAACCCTGTTCTGCTTCCTGGAACATCAGGTTCAAATGATGACGATAGTTGTCTGCATTGAAATCCTCTGCCATTTCTTCATAACCAATGACAGCTAGCTTGAGGAGGAAGAGTTTGTGATTCAACCACCATCGTTTGTTATAGGCAAGCATAACCATCATCCCAACCAGAACACCTGTGATAGAGAGAATCACGATGTAAACTATGTTAGCGCCACAGTGATCCTCTGGATGAAAAGCCATGATTGGCTGCTTTGCAAGTCCTTCCAAAGATGTCCCAGAGCACAGTGTCTGGTCTGCATGTTTGAAACTGATGTTGGCGTAATCCAGCCAATGCCTGAACCATGTCAAAGAGCATGTGCATGTGAAAGGGTTTCTCGAAATGTCCAACCTTAGTGATGTATTGGCTGGTAGAACTGTCCCAGGTGTAATGGTGCTGATTTGATTTCCAGGTAAATAGAGATCTGTCAGACGAGGACACTGGGCAAAAGTTGTTTGCTCTAGAACACCAAGTGTGTTGTTTTGGATATAGACGACTCTCAAGTGAATGAGTCCATGGAATAGGCTTCCTGCAATCTCTGTCAGTTTGTTTCCACTAAGATACAAATGCGCGAGGGAAGAGAGAGGACGGAACACTCCCGGCCTCAGCACCTGTATCCTGCAGTTGGACATATCAAGATAGTAAAGTTCTGACAGGTTGTGGAACACCCTGCTGTCCATGCTTGCTAGATAATTGTTTTTGAGTCGTAGTTTCTTTAATGAAAAGAGTCCTGTGAAAAGGGATTGATTGTTCTTGCCATCATAGAAGTCAGTATCTTGCAAATATGCATTCTCCATGTGCAATTCTTGAAGTCTTATCATATTTGAAAACTGTTCTATAGAATCCCGAGACACTTCAATTGCAGTATTTGACAGATCCAGAAAGAGCAGTGTATGCAGTTGCTTGAAGGTATCTTGTAGGTGTGTTGTCTTTTCATTAGACAAATGTAGTTTTTTCAAGTTCAAAAGACATTTGAATGCTTTGTTACTATAATCACTTATTGCATTGTAAGATAAGTTTAGCTCCTTCAGGTTTATGAGGCCAGAAAATCTTTTCTGAGGGACCGTTTCTATATCGTGATAGGATATATCAAGCACCTCTAGAGTCTCAAGTGTCCAAAGCTGTTCGATGTGAAGATCTTTAATCTTGTTGTGTGATAGGAATATTGACAATATTGATGGCATTCCATTGAAGGATTCAGGTGAGAGAGTTTTTAATGAATTTTGTGATGCATTCAATTTTATCAAACTCATCATGCAAGCAAATGTTTTAGGTTGTAAAGACACAACTTCGTTGTATGATATGTCAAGTTCTGTTAGCGATAAAAGCTGACAGAAGGACTGGTTAGTAAGAATTGTAATTTTGTTATGACTCAAACGAAGGACCTTGAGGCTTGTAAAACCCCAAAATGAACCGGCAGGTACATCCTCAATCATATTGAATCTCATGTCAAGACTCAATATAGATGGATAGTGCTCATAGTGATTAGTTGAATTATCCGGTTGGAGAAGCTGATGGATTCTAGAGGTATATATTGATAATTCTTTGATGTATTTCATACCAAGAAAAGGTTTAATGTCAAATGAATTGATCATATTTCCTTCAAGTCTGAGATGCTGTACTGAGGTCAAATGAAAGAAAGCTTTTGTCGGTAAAGTCTTTATTTTATTTAAACTCAATGAAAAAATATTGATGGTAATATTTTGCAGGGGGAGAAAGTCACTCGGATGAATTTCTACCACCTCGTTCTGCGAGAGGTTGATTTCTGTCAAACGAGACCACCTTGAACATTCCTTGAAGTTAAGAATGTGTATTCTGTTTTGGAGCAAGTTGATTCCAGAAAGTCTTGGCAAGGCTGCGAGTGCTTCACAAGGAACAGAACTCAGTTGATTGAATCTTAGCTCCAGCTTTGTAAGTTGTGCATTTTTTGTGAAGAGCATCGGAGACATTGTCATGAGATTGCAACCAACTAACACAAGAGTCCTCAGTCTTCTCAGGGGCCAGAGGCTCTTGTTTTCAATGAAAGAAAGAGGATTCATCGATACAGTCAGGACAATCAGTTTTGGCATATCCTTGAAAGACTCATTGTGCAGAATTGTGATGTTGTTCTTTGACAAGTCTAACGTTATCACATTTTCTGGTAAGTCAGGAGGAACTTCACTCAATTGAAGGTCCTTGCAGTTTGCCTGAAGTCCACGCTTTGAGTTCTCAAATCGGCACTTTGCATAATTCACATTGAATACCACATGCGATGCAGATCTTACCGATAGAGGATATAGGGGAAAAAATCCTGCTGCAACCAGCACCAAATTAAAGCAAATTACACAGTTTGATATTTTAGCAGCCATATTCTTTTAGTCACAAAGCGTGGTTGATAACTACAAAGTCTGTATTTTTTCTTGAAATGGCAAAAGTTTCCTACAGCTTTCTATCAATGCCCACCAATGTGTATAAGTCATGTCTTATTTTGTAAAATCACAAGATGAGCTCCTGAGCATAATTCACTACTTCCTTATAATACAGAAAGTAGAAAATGACATCTCTCAATGACAAATGACAATATTTTATGCAGTACTCGGGACATTAATTACAAATCTTGATCAAAGAAATACACTGTACCTCATTCTTAAAGGGCAATCCAACCTTGATAATAAGACGATTTGTTCAAAGCAACTTGCTATAAAGGTTGGATTTCCCTTTAAATAAAAAAAAAAATGCTTTGTACATATTCCAATTCAGTTGTTTTCCTGTACTTTTTGGTATATTTTTGAAGTACATGTACATGCATATTGATTGTCCTAAATTGTGAGGTGTGGAGAAGGCGTGACCTTGCTGAATTATTGTGGTGATTAAAGGAAAGGTGCTTTATGATCCATCAATACTAGAACAAATAATAAAGAAGTGTCTGTTTGCGATATCCCTTCACATTTGATTTATTCTCGAGTCTTTATAACCTGAAATCTGCAAAAGAGAAACTTCTTTGATATCCTGGTTTCGACATGTGTCCTTGTATCTATAAAGGAACTTTGCCATAGGGCCATTAGAAGATCACTTGCTTGATATATGCAAATAAAACGGTGGTAAATGTACATCCGATTATTTGAATGAAAGCAATATTAAAGGTTTAGAACAATGTACTGCAATTACAGTTGTTATTGAAGTGATTCTTCCAAAAACTGTACATTGCCTTTAAGTTTCTAAAAAAAATTACTCTTGCATATCATATGGTATTATTCATCATGTGGAGTTTCATTTTCATACAAATATAAAGTTTTCCCTCAGAGTGATAAGGCAGAGAGTTTTCATCATGTGATATTATGAATACCGGTAAAGTACATGAAAACTGTGTGCATCATTCCTGGATATAAAAAAGTCATTCAACTTTTTAGAGTTTTGTTCTTATTCACCCTGTTTAATGGTAATTGTAAATGATGACATTTGTTGTAATCATTTTTCAATATCACCCCGTTTTCTCCATCACAGGTCTCGGCTACCCCAGGAAGAGGGTCCAAGCGGAAATCAGCCCTCAAGCCTGCTGAAGCTTCAGGGAAATTCCCCAAGAAAGCCACACCCAGTCCTTACAACAAGAAATTAAGAAGACAGTCAAGAAAATAGGGTTTCTTGATAAATTCTGCTTTGAGAAAGAAGCACATGCTATCTTAGTACATGTAGATATTTTAATCAACATTTGTAATTCATTTTGATTGTGCACATCAAAATCTTTGCGCAGTTGATATTGAACAAAGTTATGGCCCAACCCATTATTGAACTTGAAAGTTATGTAATCACTGAACTTGAAAATTAACAGGATTATCACATTCATGATGCTGAAATGTGACATGTGTACATTAACTCTTCAAGTGCTTCCAGCGTATAACTTTATCTACATGTAGTTTTATTGCAGCTGGAGTTAATATCTATTTGTTATCTTGCAATGTTACAAGGCTTTCAAACTTGAAATGCTCTGCTGTAAGATTGTGTTGAATTTTAAACAAATGAATCCTCATCATGGGAATGAATATTGGTGTAAGGACATGAAGTTACATTTGCCACTTCCATGATCATGATAATGAATACATTGGAAACGCAGTATAACAAGGTCCTTGGGACCATCAAAATTACCTTGTTATAGCAGGAATCTCGTTATATCAGGTTAAAAAAGCAACAGAATATAAAGAGCTGGGACCAGAATATTACCTTGTTATATCAGGAATATTGTTATATCAGGGCTCTTTATACTGAGTTTTCACTGTATATTGAACTTCATTGTAATATAAACCTATTATATTAAACCGAGACCTTTTGACTCTTCTACATAGTGTTTTTTTTTTTTTAAATTTTATTATTCATATAATTTTACTGTACATGTTCTGGAAGTAACTATACAAATAAAATACATTGAATAATTTTAAATTCCTCAATAGACTCTTTATTATCATATATTCATGTAATATAAGGCATTTCATAATAAAGCATTTGGTAGTAAATTGAATAAACAAGTCTGGACATACTGAAAATTAATATAAATCTTAAAGATTTCTATAGATCACACACATGCCCTGCCATTCAAAATATGAGCAACAATATTACCCAGTTTCATTGCAATTTGGGAAATCAAAATCTTTTAATGATTGATAAATGTCCTATACCCTTAATAGTCAGGAAGTCAATCTCTTTACATGTAGCTGAATGTAGCTGAATCTTAAGAAAGTTGCACATTTTTTGTCTTGTTCACCTCCACATTAGACAATTTTTTTCCATTAGACTTCATTTACAATCTATTCCATCTACTTCACAAAAATAGATTTTCCAATAGAAATGATGGTGGGTTCTCATTAGTTTTCAGGTAATAAAATTTAGTAGGCATAATTTCTTACGCACAAGGAAGACCTTGGTCGACTTGTACAGCATTTGCACAATGTCTCATGTACCAAACATCCTTCCGGCAAGAGCTATCTGAAAAATATTTCATGAACGACAGTTTCAACTGTGATACTGACTGCCTAATTATTAGAAATTTGCATTTTACTAGTGTTTCATCAGAACTTCTAGTTTCCATTTCGTTGTTATAAGAGAGAAAGGCAGTTGCGATGCAAAACTGAATCGTACCTAACACAAGCTAACAATTCAGACACCTACCGGTATAATGCCATATACATGTATGTGTCACTCATGAGATTGGAAACGGCTCAAAATAGATATGAATTTTCCAAATGTCCAATCACAACGAATGCTTCTACTTAACATTACAAATTGCAGAAGGGAGATTCTGAATAGGACAATGAACGGAAGTTGAAATCGATGGCAGTGTGCACAATATCCACAAATGATATACGTCGGAAGGAAAAAGTCTCAAAATATCGGACACGCTATTCCAGTCAATGGCAAGTCATACTTCTCTGCCATTTTTCTTAGAGTGTGTTCATGTGAATCATACATATTTAAGTACTTCTCTTACATAGTCTACTCAACGCATATTAAAGAATACCCCCCACCCCCACCCCCAGACTAGAAACAGTCATATTTCACAAGTGATTTGACAACTACATGTAGGACTTGTAAGGTTTCCATAATTGGAACCTTGGGCACCTTATACATTCATCAGCACAATAGTTACCGCACTCTGCGTGATATGTGTGTGCTCCGCAATTGAAAATTTACAACTGTTCAAAAAAAATAAAAGTTAAAGATTGTCACTGGCATTAATTAATACATGTAATGCTCAATCACCAATATGGGATGGAGCAAATAAGCAAAAAATGTACAAGTACTTAATTACATGTAAAATGAGTTTGTGCTTGCATTGATTTAAACTAGTAGAAACTTATATTACATTGCACAACCATAAACTTAACATCAGTCAAAGTAGAATGATTTTGATCTTTAATGATTTTGATATCAATGAGGTCTGTTAAATCACTAAATACATCATGCATCTTGCATTCCATTATTAAAATAACGAAAAAAGTAAAAATGGTATTTGTGCTGTAATCACATATGTCTTCATGCACAAGTATTTTTTTCTATTCAAATATACAGTGTACATTTGAAGGAGATGGCTAGTGCAAGACTTTACCAAGCACATGATCACTAATCAACAAATCTTTTGCATTATGGCTGCTTGTACTGATGTTTAGTTGGCTATGGCATTTATACAAGTAGCTCCAGCATCCTAATTTATTACAAACGATTTCAGTCACACACATTATTCAAAATGCATTACAAACATTACAAGGGCATATCCATCCTTCACAATGACAATTTGCTCTTAAAACAACACCACAGACATACCATAATAAAATCAAGGAATAACTGCAGAATACCCCACCACACAAGTAACCTTAATTCCTGACCGTGACAATGGGACCCAACCCTGACTTTCATCCTTACCCTAAGCCTAAAACTAAACCTTACTCTGACCCTAATACATTGTACTGATGAAGTATTCTGCAGTTAAGCCAAAATCAATTTGATAAAAGTAGTTGTATAGTATCTTTGACTAGATGCTGTACTAACTCCATCTCCATCCCCTGTGGGGCATCCAGAGAAAAAGATGTCACTGCAACTTCAACATTTTGGCACGGACGGTGTATAGTATTGCAGGTCATATAAACTTGCTGATATCAAGTCCCTGAAGCTGTCTCTGAGGCAGATGCCTCTCTCCCATGGCTAGAAGCTCCTCGTTCCTGACAGTCTTCTGATCTCCTCGTAAGATATCCAGAAAGTTAATGACCATGGAGCCTGTTTGTTGGGATCAAGTTGAAAACAGAGTGCATCTTTAGAACGTTGGAATTAAGTGCAATAGCATGGTAGAAGTGTAAATTCAAACAAAACACCAAGAGAAGAGATGAACTGAGAGAGAATGTATCTGTGATAGATAGATGGAGAGAGAGAAAGAGAGAGATAGAGATAGGGGAGAGTGAAAAAGAAGGTGAGAAAAGATAATATGAAGTGAAAGAATGGACCAGAAAGACCAAGAGGAGCAGAAAAGGGAGAGAGGAAGAGAAGAAGTGAAAACGGGAAGAGAGCATCAAAAACACTGAAGATATAGAAAGTAAATAACTTTTTTAAACAACAAAAGAGATTGATAAAAGAAAGGAAGCACGAGGGATGAACAAAAAGAACATTATCAAGTGAAGCTAAGAGATAAACTGGGAAAAAGACAAAGAATAAGATCACTAACAACAGAAGAGAGAGAGACGAGGGGGGGGGGAGGGAAGAAATAAGAGAAATAGAAATAGGGATATACAGGCAATTAGATGAAACAAAGTACATACCATTCTCGCCCAGATGGGAAGGAAGCCTTTATAGAGAGACCAGAAACCCTCCTGCTTGACAGACTTCAGTAAACAATCCATGGATGACTTGTAGAGAAGAGGGCGCCCTTGTGCATCTACACCCTGATTCATTATTCTCGTCTTGACGACATCTGCTGGAGTACTTACTGTGGCAGCAACCAGGCCTGAACATATACTGATATTTTAAAACAAAAGACTATGCAATATAATATGAAAGTAACCGGTAGGAGACAAAATAAGAGTTTTCTAGAAAGAAAGAATACCTGACAACTAATATTTTCCAAAAACTACCTGATCTTGACAACATCAGCTGGTGTACTACATGCAACTTTGGCAACAAAACATTAGCAAATACTTGATGGTAAAATGGTAAAAGAAGGAAAGTTGAAAGTCAAGCACTTGTGCATGCTGTTACAGTGAATGCAATTTCCAGCACGTTTTTATTCGTTTGTTCACATTTAACAGTCCAAACAACCAATTTATAACACTGTAAATAATTCAGAATTACTTGAAGCCAATATCTCTTGAAATTCAACTCCATAAACAGAATCAAAGATAAGCCATAGTCAACACCAAAAATAAATATTTTAATACGAGTATAAACTCTGACTCGGTATTCACTTACCTTGATAGACCATGTGTGACAAAGTTATCTACAAGACTGGTGTGATTTAGAAGAAGGTGCTTGACTGTGTCATATGTTGTTAAATCTGAAAGAAATATGGATAAAGATTGTTTAGATTATCTGGGATGGGTGTTGCTTTAACTTACTTAATACAAAGATGAAACTATTTGACTCTTTAAAATATTTTCTTTCCATCAACTTGGTCAAAGATCTGTTTCAATGGAGTGTTGGCAAGTTATTTTCAATTAAGGGCATGAACAGTTTTTCACAAAGTACTTTTTCCACAATCCACACTTATACAAATTCAAATTACATACTTATACAAAGTACTTTGGACTTTCTTCAGTAATGGCTTCACGCAATTAGATTTAACCACAAAATAAACATTTCATGACCTACTTTTCAAAAAATAAATATTTATTATGATGGCCTCACCTCCCATATTGACTAGTGCTGCTCTCTGTACATTAGGTACCCAACCTTTCCATAGACCTCGGATACCTCCATCGCGAAGGGTTTGTCGGAAGCACTGGAATGCTGTGTTTACCCTTCACAAAAAACAAACCAACAGCAACATATAACATGATAATAATATGATACAAAGTACAGAGTACTTTTTTCAGTCAAGTAACAACCTACAAAATTACATACCACAATATTTATTTAACCAGCTACTTTGATACATGTACATTAGTAAGTTAAAGGGTACGAACTACCAACCACCAAAAAATATTTTGCTCTGCTTGTTAGACTGAGGTTCCATGTCGTTATGCTATATTCAAAATATGGCTTCAAATGTTCATTCTATAAAGAGATATTGTAATTTTTAATACACTCTCTATAAGCGTAAAAGCGACTCGTGAGTGGACTACTCAATGCAAACCAAACTCATAGTACGGTTCCACAAGAGCATGTTCATGTTATCTATCCTTCATTTCCTTCATATTCTTTAAAGAGTACCAATTACCAAAAAATATTTTATTCTGTATGTTAGAGGTTCCATGTCATTCTACTATATTCCAAATATGGGCTTCGAATATCACTTCTATAAAGAGATATTACAAGTTTAATTATACTCTCTATAAGCATAAAAGTGACTCGTGAGTAGACTACTCAACGCACCTGTACGCGCTCGCCAAGGTAAGGGCTCATGCGGAACCCAACTCGGAGGTTCGGTTTCGCGCAAGCACCTTCATGTTATCATTTATTTCCTTCATACTCCTAAACTGATGACCTATAGAATTTCGGACAAAGATCTTTGAGGTTAATTTTATAATTCTTTTTTCAGGTGGTTGGTACACTTTAACTGTTGACCTACAGAATGCCAGATAAAGTTCTTTAACGTTGATTTTATACTTTCTAGCTGTACACAAATCATTTTTTCAGGTGATGGGTACACTTAAACTTACATTTCCATTTATTTTTAACAGTTGGTGATATGAGAGATGTTGCATGTTTGAATTGATATGGATATGTACAGGGAGATTGTTCCATAATACATAAATTAATGATGGTGTGCCTGCAAAGTACAGGAGACAAAAAAGTAAGAAGAGAGTCATCTTACATGTAGATGACCATAGTTTTCGGGCTCTGGCAAATAAATTGGGTCATTTTTTTTTTCATTGTTTCAGTTTTGCTATTGCTTTGTGAACAAAGAGTCGCTCTCTCACATTTGTTTTGCTTCTAAAGTACAGCACGTCCACGCTTTGCCAATTTGTATGCAACAACAACAGAACACCAATGATGTTTAATTTGCATTTTGTCACTCTCCATATAATACATCCACTGTCGCTGTACACATGTGTGCACAGTATCTTATCAACTTGGGTCATCGACTGCCCTTGATGTTGTTAGTGTCATCAATGAGAGCAGTTTGATAGGAAAATAAACAATAATAGGGGCCAAAGTCCAATACAGTATTTCTCAGATAACCAGCTCTTGGAGATACCCATTGCTGTTTCTTGGAGATACCCATTGTTGTTTCTCTGAACATTAGATACACATTCCAGCTAGGTATGAACTTTCTTGAAAGTCAGAAGAGTATTCGGCTATATTATTTATGATACTGCGATCTAAATAATAGTGAAAGTTTTGAACTAAGAATATATGGGGTTTGAACCTTAGGCACATTACATTCCAATCTTGAGTGAGGCATGTTATCTACATTGCTTCTCTCCACCCAGGAGAAAAGGTCATTGTGGTTGGATTATCATGAGTGCAGCTGCCAAATGGAATACACCCAACAGAGAGAAGTTGCATTTAAAAAAAAGAAGCATCACTGAAGCCCATGACCAGGGTAATAATACACTGTAAAGTGCTTAGCTATGAATATTGTATTGTTGACAGGGTAAGGTTTGATCCAATATATATCAGGTAAATTAAGGGAAAAGAAATACTGTTTTGGATAAACAGGCTATTATTTGAGATATAATATAGAGTAAAACAATGACAGACACACATGTTGGAAGGTCAAGGCAGCCATTTTATTTGAGAAATAGTGCATATAATTTCATGCAGACATTTACATGGGGTCTTAGTAAAGTTTATTTAATTAATTATTGGAAATATTTCAAACTTTATGATTGATTGTACCATAACATGTGAACATAGCATTTATTGTTGTTTATAACATGTGAACATAGCACTTATTGTTGTTTATTTCTGACTCAATTACAGATTGAACCTTGCTGTATGGTATCATAACTCAGGCTCGTCGCTGACTGTTTTGTTATTCGTCAACATCGTTTTGGGGGGTTTAAGAGTGGTTACGTCAAATCTACAGAGGCATAACCCACCTTGGAGGTTTTCCTTCTAATCTCCTACGGCCTTCAGTCTGCATCTGTACCTTGACCAGATCCATGGGGCTGGAAAGGAACTGAGCGAAGGCCCCTGCTGTTGACCCTGATATTGCTGCCTTCCTGCAATAACATTTTGATGTCAAAACAAAGATAAAGACTCTTGAGTGCTGGTAATAAATTGGCCTTTCAAGAAAATCTGTCTAAAAGTTATTCTGATATATTGTTTCTCATACAATAAAAAGATTCTGCTTTTGGACTGGCAGAGTGTAAATTAAATTGACCATGACTGAAAATTACATCTAGTTCTGAGGTTTTCCTAAATGTATTAACTGAACACAGTTCACATTTTTTAGTTGGTGACATTAAAGGGAAAGTCCACCCTGGTATTTAGTTGATTTGAATAAAAGCAGAAAATGAGAGAAACAGAGTAGTAAAACTTAGCAAATTCCGATAAGAAATAAGAAAGATATGAATTTTTGACTTTGTAATCAATCAAACATAAAGTGTCAACTCCACGATGTATCCTGTGAGCTCCTCTCCCATTTGCTCAGTGCAGAAAATTTCATAAAATTTCATTTTCTCAGTCTCTGATAAAGGAATAGATTTGTTTTGTACAGGTTTTGTGTAAAAAAACATGTGAGGAATGATTATATCTAAGGTGCAACCATGTTTGAATATTTTTTTTAAGAGAAAATGGAAATTAATGATTTTTTTTGTTACACGGCGAATGGGAGAGGAGCTCTCAAGATATGTCACAGAGTTTCCAATTTGTGTTTGATTTATTACTTTAAAAATTCATAACTTTCTTATTTCTTATATTTTGAACCTTCACTGATCTGTTTCTTTAATATTTCTGCTTCTTTTAAAACCAGCTTGTAATCAGGGTGGACTTCCCTTTTAACTGTTGTCCAATAGAATGCCAGATAAAGTGTTTTGAGGTTGATTTTATACTTCCTAGCTTTCCATTTAACTCTTTATGTGCCACTGAAATAACATACACATGCAACAACAGTATATTTCCCAAAGGGTAATTTTGCCAACATCTTCAGGTTTAGTCAACAATTTTTCAGTTTAAAATTAGTACATAAAGGTGATTAAGGGATTATCAAGAAGCCAATCAAGACTGGGAGTGGGTTATTATACAAAGCTTTTGTAATGCAGTGTATATCCTTTTGTTAATAGGTTCCTGTTATTGTGCGAATATGTGGCACGCCTGCGAATGTGCCAATTTGCACTAATGGCCAATGAAAGGATAATCGAAGGAGAGTCCCACTCCTAGATGTAAATTATCACGTCTGATATAAGTAGAAAACTGCCTACACACTCATTCATAATTTGAATAAACAAAAATATATATGGTCTTCGATATTCGGTACATTTCTGGTTGAAGTTGGTAAGAAAATAAATACAGCACTGCAATACTGATTATACCAGGGTACATTAGTACATACCACACTGGAAATGATCCATCTGGATTCTTGCCAAATAATCTATCCCTGATGTATTCGTATGACCCCATACGACAACCAGTATACACTGCAAAGCATAAGATTTGACAGGAAAATAAAACATAATCATACATGTATTAAGACTATGCAATGTCTTTTATGAGTATCTTTTTATATGGTATTGTTATCTTTAATAAACAATATTCAGCCTTCTTTGATCCACATCTAAGACCCTTAAAAAATTACGGCATGAATGAGCCATAAATATAAAATCGTAATATCAATAACACATGTAGTACGTTTCATTAGAAAACATGCATCAAATCAAAAAGGCTGAATTAAACTATGATTTTTTTTTTACACATCACACAAACAATTATTACATGCAGTTATATCATAAAAATAAAGAGCATAAATTATTACCACCAGGTATATGTTAACCTTTGAATATATAGAAATGGTGTGACATCCTTAGATTTAGGGTTGAATGCCGTCATTAAAGGTATTTGGTAACTTTGTAGAGGCTTGATTTAATAAATTGTTG
Organism: Heliocidaris tuberculata; assembly: GCA_025618425.1. Classification (NCBI taxonomy): domain Eukaryota; kingdom Metazoa; phylum Echinodermata; class Echinoidea; order Camarodonta; family Echinometridae; genus Heliocidaris; species Heliocidaris tuberculata. Next base: position 11,316,044 of record CM046836.1, on the reverse strand, counting down.
AATTTTGATATCTGTCTTGTATTTATGTTCAGAAGGAAATAGCCAGGCGTAGAAAGGTTTTCAAATATATAATGCTATTATTAAGATATCTATGACTGAATACTCCCATTTACGAAAGCGTATGGCCATACGCTTTAGTCTAACACTGAGTCTATGGGGGGAAATGAGTCTGGCATTTCCGGTCACTTGCATATGTTTACTTTTGTGAAGCACATGATGATTCTGAAGTGCTTTTTTTTTTTCCTGGGCTTCATTTTTACACCATATTAAATACACTGATAGCATGTAAGGCCAGGCAGCTCAGATTTTATCAAGCCTCTACAAAGTTACCAAATCACTTTATTATCTAAAAAAGGGTGTAGATTTTAAATCTTTATACGGCTCTTCTTGTATTCTTGTACTTACCTATATGTCTGTAAATTGCTGGTGTGACTCCTTGCCATAGTTTTAAAAGCCCTTCTTCCTCAACTACATGAAAACAAACAAGTAACAAATATCAATAAGCCAGTTAGCAATTAGATCATGGTACAATTGACCCTGAAATGACCCTAATTTTTACGCAAACTCGCATTTGTTTTGGAAGACGCGCTACTTGTTTAACATACAAAACCAAAATCATGGAGTGTATAAAATGACAGCGTATAAAGGTCAATTGTACTCAGTACAAATGACCTATATCTGCACATGCGCAAAATGTAATTATGAACTGGCTTATTTAGTTTGGGCAACTAATGAAATATTCTTAGTGACTGTACGATAGGAATGTAATGAATTTAATGAAAAGAGGAGGGGGAGGAGGGGGGGGGGCAGGGCAGTTGGCAATAACAAAGAGAATCTACACTAAATATGTATTTTCTTCGAAATATCGGCATTCTGATACGACTTTTGTATGAACATATATCTGTATGAATAAACAAAAACAAAACAACAGAAAATCTATTTTGAGACCAAGAGATTTTCATCAATACCTGCAATTTATAATTATATTTGAATTGTTTGATTGTGGCAAGTGATTTTGAAAGCAATTTGTCCAGTTAAGCAACAGAATTTCTCTTGGTATCAAGTATCAACCTGATCAAACTGATGTAGGTCTGTGCCCATCCACTTACCAATACCGAGTGCTGTCCTAACCATACCCCTGTACGGAATAGCTTCAGTTGTCCTGTAATGCTTGGCAGCAGCAACCTCTCCCTGGATTTGCAATCTGGTCTTTGTGATGTCCAGAGGATAAGTGACTGCAAGAGAGGAAGATGCAGAAGAAAATTTAGGAATCTATAGAAACACTTAGAAAGACAAAGGCTCTTTTAGAAACGGTCATGTTTGTGGATGTATATGAACATCTCTTTGGCAGAGTAAGAGTCTAACAGACCCTACACTAAGTAAGTATTGACTGATTTATTACCCTTGACGGTACCCTTGTTAGGGGAATCTACACATTGTTTTTATTTTCTGAAATTCCTCACCCTTGGTATCAACACAAAGGGTGTTATTTACTGGCGAGAATGCACATCTTACTTTCACAAAGAACATCTGGAATCTTGTAATCATTGAGACTATAGTACTCTGTGTTCAATGCAAATAACTGTCTTCACAATTGACTTTTTGTAAGTTAACGTCCAACCGTACATGTAACTCTGTTTCTGGTCACAAATTGGAAAATTGAAATAATATATATATATATATATATATATATTTTTTTTTTTTTTTTTTTTTTTTTTTAAACTCTCGACTAGAAGCTTAAGTACCATACATGGTACAGGTACAGTAGACCTGTTGAATAACTAAAAAGTGGCATTAATTATGGGTACAAGCTACAAAATAAATACATGTGATGTGAGGGTACATGCACATGATCAACATTCCTTTTTCAAACTGATAACAGCCTAGTTTGAAAACTTCTTTAATAGGCCTAAATTATTTTTGTGTGAAATGTACTGGCAATCATTAGTCAAATCTACCAGCACAAGTGCTCTTTCAAGTACACTGTAGAAGTTGCTTCAGAATGATTTACATATTAGTTTTTATCAGGCTTTTCAGACGAACACATTAAGTGTCAAAAAAACTAAAAGGCAATCCAAAACTGATGGCAAGTTGCTTGGAATACATGTAGATGTTAAAGAAATATTAGAGACACAGATTTGGTACCATCAGTTTAAAGGAAATTGGATCTATGAGTTACTTTTAATTAAGTTGAATTTACTATAGATTAGCAAACCAATCTATAGGTACACCGTGCATGTATTAAAAATCATTAACAAAATGGCATTTTCACATAAAACTGACTAGATTTTAGATTTTGGATTTTAGATTTTTTTTATTTTTTTTTAAGAACTACGTTCTTGCTAAGGTTCCATGGAGAGTGAGACAGAGGGAACATACAGCCTTATGGCAATGCTATGAAAATATGAATGGCTACTGATTCATTCTGTGTCAAAAATATTCAGCTTAAAGGGGAAGTTCACCCCGAAGATTACTTGAGTTTAAAAAATGCAGAAAAAATAAAGAAAAATACTGACAAAAGTTTGGACAAAATCCGTTAAAGAATAACGGAGTTATGGACTTTTGAAGTTTTGATTTTGTGACGTCACATGCGAGCAGCTCCTCCATTATGTAATGTGATAAATATTCCATAAAATACAGTTTTCTCCGAAAATTTAGAATATTTTCGTCTGTGCATTTGATATATTGTCAGAAATGTTATTCAATACTAGATTCTGAAAAGAAACAATATTAATTTATCGTGGAACTTAAAAAAAAATGCGAATATATGGAATATTTATTACATGACCAATGGGCAGCTGCTCGCATGTGACGTCACGAATCCAAAACTTTAAATACTCATAACTCTTTTATTATGTGACCGATTTTCATGAAACCTTCGCCAATATTTTTCTTTATTTTTTCTGCATTTTTTAAACTCAAGTAATCTTCAGGGTGAACTTCCCCTTTAAATGTGGTATTCAGAGGAATGAATGAAAGTTAACAAGTTAGAGAGGGAACACCAAAAATGGTACAGAAAAAATGAAACATCTTGATTTACAATGAAATATCAATTTCGTAATAGATCTCTAGAAATATACAGATCATAGATAGATCTAAAGTTACAGTAATACAGTGTATGAGACTGGTTCCTTTTTCACTTTAATTCACAGGTGGACTTTAATTACTTCATTTGCTGCAACTTACATGTATAAATGCCTTTAAATTGACCGTAATTTGACCCTACTAATTGGATGAACACCTGAATAAGCCACTCACACATATGCACAGGTATTGACACTTATCCAATGAACAAGGTTATAATATAACCTTGTTCCAAGCCAATGGGTATTGGCTTGCAAATAAGCAGATCACAATTCACAATCAGCTGTTCAGTTATCAGTTCCATTTTTCACACAATCATGACAATCAAACTTCAAGTTCAAGTTCAAAGACAAGTTTAAAGGCAAGCAGGGCATTCAGTTACCGGTACCATGTCAGTTATGACGACACGTTTCTTCTCTAGAATAATTTAGATTAGGTAAAACACTCCAAACTTAAAGTTGCCATGACTAGATCTAGATCTATGTTGTCATTAATTTGATGTTAATGTCCATGGCAAGGAACGGACATTGGCATCCCGATCCCGGGAAGCTGGCTGGGAGTGCAACCGTGCCTGCCGTACAAATTAGCTCACCTGTTTCTGCTACTGTCGCAGCACATGCTGACAAAACGTATTTAAACAAGAAGCCATCAGGATTTACCGTCCTGTTTTTCCTTTTATCTGTTGTCGGAGACATGTTGTTTAATTACTCCAACAAAAACTAAAAACCATGCAAGAATGTGACAAATTATGAAATTCCGTGAAACATTGACCAAAGATCCCACGACCACGTCCCACTAATTTCGGTTTGTTTACCGTGATATCGATAACCGTCCGACCGGAGCTAGTTAGCTATCGGATTATGATTTTTGTTTTGGGGGGGGGAGGGATGGGAGAACAGACACAAAATTTCTCTCAGAAGTACTTTGATCATGCATATCAAAATATGCTTTCTAAACAGTTTAAGAAAATATACTTGTTTTTTCCGTTTATTATTGCAATTAACAGTTAAAGTCAAAATATCACTATATTGCACCCAGTTTTGTTTTGAATATGTAGTTTTGTTATGATTTTTACAATTTGTATTTGATTTGAGAGAAAAATAGTTAAAAAACATTTTTAAAAATGATGATGATAATGATGATGATATAGTGTATATGGTGATCAATGATATGATCAGCACTGTTATTTTAATATTAAGCTTTCAAGAATGGTGCAATCTGAAATGAGAGTAGATCATAATCATAATCATAGACGAGGGAATGAGTATCACTCACATTTTTGTGATTTAGGCTTATCCGTCCATTCCCTCATTATTGTTATTGTTATACAATATTATTCTATATTTGTGGGAGGGGGTAGAATTAAACACCTTTGTGCAAGAGTTGATCGACGATATACTAGATACATTATGAAGGAATTTTCTTGCATTGGTATAGCATAGAGAGGGTGGTAACTTGAGACAAGGGCAAGTTTTCACAAATTCTCAAAGTGACTAGAACCCAACAGTCACGAAAATACAAGTGTCTCTATTAATTCTAGGGGAAATTTAGCATGACAAATGGGGGCATTCATGAATTCATTGACGCTTGTGAATTTTGAACATGGTCATTTTTTTCTGAAATAATGTGCAATCATCCTCACGTCATGGATGCCTCCAATCTTCAGTCAGTAGTTCCCAAGAACCATGTGAAGTCTTTGCCAAGGGTAATTTGTAAAATGCTTTTTAATGTAGAAATTGTGAAGTTATTCAGTTGGAATGTGGCTTGCTTTTTGAGTTGTATCTATATACCACAAACACACAAGATACTTAGCACAGCCAGCAAAGATATCTAGTTCTGGTAATGACTGAAATCAAATTGTCACATAATCAAAGAAAACATGCACTGAATGCTGAAAACTACAAATAAATAATAGCTGCCAAACAAGAAGAAAATGCACAAAAGCTGAGTAATGAGCAAAGAGAGACAAGAAATTTAGCTAGTCATCCCAACTATATAAGTGAAAATGCGAGTCATTATCTTCAGTGAAAGTGATTTTTAGCAACTTTATTTTTTTTTTTTTTTTTACATTTTGGTGATCTAGACAACTCATCTGCTACATTATAAACAAATCCAATTTGATAAACCATTTTTTCTTGAACAGCAATTTCGTAACCAGAACTCGTGACTAGCATTAGTGACATTCCATCATAAGATGACCAATGAAAAAAAGGAAAATGGTGAGGTAATGCCCATAAAAAGAAATGCAACAATGAGATTACAAATGTATTTGCCACAGCATATCTATAATTTATTCAATATACAGATATCAATCAATATCTCTGAATACTTTTTACAAATATATCACACATTTTTAGTACTATACAAAAGAATACAAAGCAAGGTGATCTTTCATATCACTATAGGTAAAGCACATGGATCGTACAAAATCACAATAAAAAGTTTTACAAATTGACGGTGAGGGTGAAAGAAAAATAAGACACATAAATTGCCCCTTCTGAAATATACAAGCTTCTGAGAATTCAATAAATGCCTAAATAATCTCTCTCTTTTTAAAAGAGAATTTGTCATGAAAGATATCAGGTGAGCACATTTTGTCTTAATATGAAAATGATGCAATAAAATGTAATTTTTTGTCAATGTAAGTCATAATCAGATGCACTCATTTCACAATCTTTATTACAGCTCATATTTGAATTAAAATATTAGTTTAATGATTGTATTCATGGTACTGGTAGTTATCAAGTTATTAGAATCAAGGTAACAAGGCAATTTCAACACACATCACATATTCTACAAATCCTTTGGTTACATCATATAAAACATCATACTTTGATGAATATAAATACTACAGAAACTTTATTTCTGAATTACTGAAAAAATATTCCACAATTTCATCAATTTCTAGTCTGAAAAAGATGCATTTTAATAAATGTTGAAAACCATGGGAGGCGACCAATTAGTCTATGTATATTGTTCATTCCTATTCTATTTTCCTTGAAAGTACTGGTAAACAATCAAAGAGAATATCACAGTGGCTGAACTGTGCATCAATCTTAAATTGCTCTTTCCAATAAAATGCAAAGTGTCAAGCATTTGTGTGTTAAAAAGAGAAGTATGACTACTTTAGGCCGATTTTGAGTCCCGCCCCCCCCCCCAAAAAAAAATATATACATGTACCAAAAGGTATACTGTACCTTTAACAATGACTTTTTTTTTTTTAATGTAACCTTAATTCAAATGTAGTTTCAAAATCAATAATACAGAGTTTTCGTTCAGCAACATACGCGGGATTCTAGGACGGAGATTAACAATTGCACATGACAAAGGATGCCCGTCTTAAACTTTAAAGTCTTTGTGGAAAAATGAAGAATCCGGAATAGCAGTTTCGTCCTAGATTCAGAGCGAACGATGCATTTGCAATTTAACGTGCGCTCCTGATCTAGCACGGTATTGCCGTTCCAGTTCTTTCATTTTCGACAAAGAATGCCTAGGCGTCCTTTGTCATGTGCAATTGTTAATCTCCGTCCTAGAATCCCTTGTACGTTGCTGATGCGAAAACTCCCTAATCTCTCAATTCAAGGAGATATCAAATCTAATAGCTCTTCTCTGTAGCTGTGTATGGTCCGATGTTTAATTTCAAATATTCTCTCTATCCCTCTCCCTTTCTTTTGCTTTCTGTAACTTTCACTGAGTACTGAATAATGTACAACTCAGCTGGTATCACGTTGAGGAATGCTATTTCATTTGGCTCTTGGTATCACAGGTTGGAAAAAAATCAAAATGTCTATTTACTGTCATAAAAATGACATATGTATAATGATATTATATCACTGTAAACTTTCACCACTCACAACTAGTTAAGAATACGATAATTATGTGATTTGTGTACATGTACTGTATTTTTACATGGTTTAAAGTAAAGAGTTGTGTGATTGTCAGTAATCTTCTCATCGTACATGTACATTGAGTGTCATAAATTTGATAATTATCTGTTTAAAATGATACATCTTAAAGAACAAGGAGAAAATTTGCCAAAATGGATGATAGGTTGAGTATGAATATATTGTTGATTCTTTGGCATGCAGATAAATGTACAAGGACACCACTTAACCTTCTTGGAACCCACAACAGGGTAGAAAATGAAACTGACTTTATACATTTCACATCTTGCTATGGTTTTGACAACATTGATATTCCAAACATCAGCAGTAAGCCTCATCTTCATTATAATCCTCCTGCACCTCTTCTTCCACCTCCTCCCCATCATCCTCATCCTGCCCGAGATCATTGCCCATGACCACGCCCTTCTTCTCTGCCCCTATGCCCCGCCCGAGGGGTATGTCCAGGGCACGGTGTACAGCCTCGATGGTGCGCATGTTGATGTAGTAGGCCATGTTGACAGTGGGTATCCTCGATCTCATCTCCTCCATAAATGCATAGGCCTGGGAAAAGAGAGAAGCAGATAAATGTAAAACACTTATATTCATGTTCAGTCATGACTCGTATGATGGTACAAAAACAGTTGTTCAAAATGATAACAATAGTTTATCACATACATGTAGTATCATATCATATACTATGATATTTTTATGGGACCTAATTGAAATAACATCATTCTAAAGTGTATGGAAAGCTGGCCCATATTACTCCTACCCTAGCCTTAGCTAAGGTCTGATAAATAAAAATCAAAGAATTCAAGAATTCCATTTTTATCAGGTACTCATTATTACCAGGTCTAGAGAGACAAGTACAGATGAAGTACAGTGTCTATGAGTACATGCATCAAACCACGATTTGAATACACAAAATCTCATAATTTAAAGTTAGAAGACAAATAGGTTTGTAAACAGTGTCCCCACATGTTTAGAGACAGAAAAAAAGGCCAAATGAAGTGACATACACATAGGACTCTGGCTTGAAAGGTAAATTGGCTCCAAAGATCTAGCGGTAGTAATAGAGAAGGAATATTATATATACATGTGTGTGATGTGGATGATCTTACCTTCTTATAGTTCTCCTGTCTGGCATAGTGTTCAACCATCATGCCATAGACATCACCAATCCTGACCGCACTGTCTAGTTCAGATTCTTCAAGAAGAACTTGGCACTGACGCATGGATTCCTCAGGTTCTTCATCATAGGCTCTGAGGAAGAACAGATACAGAGATAATTGTAAACTCTATTTGTAATAACATATTTGTTCACACTATCATTGCCCTAAGATGATACCTAAAGTTCAATCCACATCTTTTATATTGTGTCTTGTATTCTGTCCTAGGAGGTTATTCCCCTATGTGTAATTGTTCAAAAAGTGATTTTACTCTGGAGTAGTTGTCCAGGGGTAATTGTCTCCAGCAACAATTGGGTTAGGGTTGCAATCAAATTTTTTCTTAGGTTTAGGGTAGGGGTAGGTACAATGTTTGATTCTGTGTTGAAGTTAAGGATTCTGTTAGTTCAGGGTATTGACGATGGAGCAATAGTCAAAGGAGTATGTACTGTACAATCAAAGTCGACATACCTCCTAGCTTGGACAAACTTCTTGACAAGACTGATCCGATGCTTGAGGGCTCCTAGCTTCTCCTCTAGCTGTGTTTGGTTCTTGACCTTAGCCTTGCTCAGACACTTGTAAGCCTCAGTCAGTGCTCCCAAGGCCTTGTCATAGTTCTGATACTCATCAATCTCAACCTGATTAAAGAGAACATTACGATTAATTCTACTTTTCATGATATACATTCACATTCACCAATAACTGTTGACTGTTGTAAATGTTGGTTAGGTTATTATATTTGGGAGCTAATAAACAATAACATATGTAAACATAAATAAGCCCCAGAGGACATATCAGGGTTATCTGAAGGACTTATAAATTAAGGAAAGTTACCCAAGGGCACTAGTACATTAAATTGTTCTCAAACTAAGATAACCCTGTTTCCAATACAATTGCTTTATCTCTGCATGAAATTATTCCAATATATAGGGAGCATTGTAAGTTCTGAAAAATGCCCTTTAAAAAAAGAAAAATATTCAATAGTTGCACTTTGAAGCAACAGTCAGCCAATACCATGACAACAAGGCAAGATAAAAATCTGCAAAGATATTTTGAAGGAACATTCCAAGATATACCTACCTGTGCACAAGCATCATAGAAGCCAGCCAGTGAGTCCAGAGCCCTGCCCTTGGTGTAGAAACCAATGATGTTCTTCATGATCTCTGGATCTTTCCGCCAGTCCAGTGATTGGAGGTAGTTGGCTGCCATCACGTAGATCTCCTTCTGACGGGACACGCCGGCAAAGAAGATGATCTTCTCTGTGTCTCCTGATTTGAGGAGTGCTCGCATAGCCTGGAAGAGAAGGCAGAAGAAATATCACTGACAACTGAATTAATTTTATTTTTTTTTGGTGTTTTTTTACCTGCATTCTGAGAGGAACTAAACTAGACAAAAGTCATTTGAACTTTCTTGATAATGTACTAGAGAAGAACCCTCCTTAGCTCACATGATTTTTTTTGACTAGTGAAATGTGAACAAATAATCCGAACTTCTTCAAAATGATATTAATACTGACATGCACAAACAGGGATATGAACAATGTATTCTCGATGTTCTAACTGTAGTCCTGACCCTATAACAGAAAGCCCACTTCATGATAAGTCATCAATTATATTACTTTCTATCAAAATAAACTGAAAGTTGTTGTGAATTTTGTTGAAGTCAGTAAGAATTCATTTGGTATCTATTACCATGAATCAAGGTTTGTGGCAACTCGACTTCTTGACCATCAACTCGTCTAGCTTTTCCAGGAGCAAGCAGGCAAGTGAATCTATAGCTTCATGATATTTATGACCATTTGACTACGATGATGTATTGGTTGTTAAAACTTAGAAGATCTTTTGCCACTCACCTTGACCTTGTTGCCAGCCTGAGTGTACTTCTTGGTAGCCAGATGGTACGACCCCTGCAGGAAGCAGAGGTCAGCAACCTTCTCTAGGAGCTTGAGCCTCATATCACCCTGGCTGTCGTCCTTGGAGAGAGTCATCTTCTCGGCAAGGCGCTCTGTGATGCTCACGTTGTGATCCTGACACAGCTCCAAGGCCTCAAAGTACTGTCATCATACAGGAGGGGGGGGGGGGTGGAGGAGAGAAATGATATTCTATGTAAAACTTACAGATTTAATTTCCTAACATTGTAAATATCCTATAATAAATATCTATATGAATATTAAATTAATAAAAAGAAGAATTCAATTCTTAACTGTATAATTCTGACATATTACTCTTAATGACAAGCTACCTTTTCCTATTCTTGTCTGACATAACATCAAATGCTGTATGCAACTTACATCACAATAATCAAAATAGAATAGCTCAAGACAAATAAAAAGGAAAATTTCATAATAGGGACAATGAGGTAAAGGCATCCATAAAATTTAATACCAGTACAACTGAGAACTGGACTAATGTTACCCCCCCCCAAAAAAAACAACAACAACAAAACAAAACAAAACAAAACAAAACAAAACACCCCAAAAAACAAAAAATTGGAAGTAAAAGTAATGAAAGTCCATCTATATACATTGATCATCATCACTACATCATTATGATTGCAGGATTTAGAACTGATCCATCTCCAAACAGAAACAAACCGATATAATACCTAATCTACGGAGGTGTTCACTCCAACAAATAAAAACTCAACAAGATAGTCATCATCATGTCTCCTTCATTACCCTCTCTGTTTTTCAGTTCAGTTACCTTTCCAGCAACAACCAGTAGATCCACAGCCTTGTCATACTGGCCATGCTCCATGAAGAACTGGGCACATCGGTTGAGAAGCACAGGGTCTGTCCTCTCATCCAGGTCTTCAGAGATGAGCTGTAGGGCACCAAACTGCTGGCTCTCAAAGGCTAGCTCCAAGGCTTTAGAGAAATGACCACCCTGGATATGAGATAGTAAACAATATTTAAAGGCTAGCCCAAGAGTCCATACTTGTAGTACATCACAATTAATACATGTTCTATCTCAAAATCAGGTCTGAAAGTTCCTGTGAAAATTATCCCACTTTCTAATTTTTCCCCCCAAAATTGATCAGGACATATAGTAGACAGTTCTTCAATGTTTAGATGCTTCATTTTTCCAGATGACTATAGAAAGTCTAATTTTATCATTACTTACTGGATGTCGCGGGACAGACTGATTCACAGCATTTCTTAGCTCCTATTTTATATAATATCAAGACTGTCAGGTATTCTGGATACTTTCTGTTCTCTGGGACCATCCTGATAATTTAGGTCTTCCACTTAAGAAAATCATTACCTACCATATACTCAGAAGTTACAATGACATATAAACCATGTGGCCTTACCTTGTGGAACAGCATGACAGCCTTATCATGTGTATTGGGATTCTGTTCATAGTACCGAGCTGCTTCTATCATGTCTTCCTTGGTACTCATCAAGGCTAGGTTCATCAATTGGTCCTCCATATCATGCTCCTGAAATTTGATGAAGTCATCGTTAGAGTTTAAAGTGATTTTGTAACTTTGTAGAGGCTTGATAAAATCTGAGCTGCCTGGCCTTACATGCTATCAGTGTATGTAATATGGTATACAAATGAAGCCCAGGGGAAAAAAGCACTTCAAAATCATCATGTGCTTCACAAAAGTAAACATATATGCAAGTGACCAGAAATGCTAGACTCATTTTCCCCCATAGACTCAGTGTTAGACTAAAACGTGTGGCCATACGCTTTCGTAAATGGGAGTATTCAGTTATAGATATCTTAATAAAAGCATTATATATTTGAAAATCTTTCTATGCCTGGCTATTTATTTATCCTTCTGAACATCATTATACAAGACAGATATCAAAATTCAACAATTTATTAAATCAAGCCTCCATAAAGTTACTGAATCCCTTTAAAATTAAGGCCCCCATAAAATTGAGTCCTACTTTGTCTCCCTCATCCGCTTCTTATTTCTGTCTGCCTCATTCTCCTGTTATCAGACTGACATGAAGTACATAGGAAATTATTTAAAAAACAAACTGTCAAAAATCAGATATTAAAGTAATAACAAAAAAATAATAATGTAAAATTTTTAGCTGGCATTGAGTCTCTGAGGAGCATGGACACACAAAATTTCATTAAGAAAACTGGTGGAACGACCCCACAGCAGGAAGGGAGTTGTCTAGCAATTACTCATAAGATGTACATAAATACAAGACCGCCATGATTCTTACCTTGCATAACCTGATAGCTTGGCTGTATGCCTGAGCCCTGGTGAAGAAATGTATGGCTTCCTTGATGTTATCCTGTTAATAAAGGATAAAAGGTTAACAGTCAATTACATCGAGACCTCAAAATATATATACATGTATGGGGCGCCGACATTTGCTCCTGCGACATTTGCTCCACAGTCCATATCTTGAAAGGTCAAAGGTTAAGGTCAAGGTCATGATTTGTTTTTTTTGTTGAGGACAATGTGAAGATTAGGATTAGGGTTAGGATTAGGGTTAGGGTTAGGTTTATATTTAGGATTAGCATGGCAAAGTTAGACCGCAGCAATTGTCGCAGGAGCAAATGTCATACATCCACATGTACATGTATATTCGGTGTTTCATCAAACAATGAATCACCTTCACGTATGAGGGTAGAACATAACCCCAAAATGTTTATTCTGCAACACCTGCATCTTTAAGAAATCATGCATTGTGATCTCATATTTCTTACAACCAATAACAGAAATCTTGCGTTGTAACTGATTCGCTCAAATGTTAATATATCAGGAAAAACAATGTTTCTGAGCTTATAATTCACAGGCAAACTTCTGTTCATAAGAGTGCCGCAAATCTATTTTGAAATTTGGGGGGGACATTCGCCTCCAAAATTCTCTGACAAGCCCCCCCCCAAAAAAAAAAAAATCTATCGTCTATCTTCAAACAGGTGGGGGGGACATGTCCCCCTGTCCCCCCCTGGATTTGCGCCCATGGTTCATAAGGATAGATCTTGAATATTCAATGTTAATGTATTCACCTGATTTTCATGCTGTCTTGCGAGATGGTAGCATGCTGCCCTGTCACCAGTTTCATTTGCAATCTCAGCAGCCTGCAAAGATATCATCAAGAAATGGTGAAATACTATTGGCACACAACAAGTAAAATTAACCTTACAGTCAGATCCAAAGGAGTGGTTAGTTAATTGACAACTAATACTTCATCATTTATAAACCTGGTATCTCTTTGCTATTGGTCACTAAGGAAGAGTGCAATTTACAAATTCATCTTCCCCCTTTTCTGTTTGATATTCTGTCCAAAGGCAGATCTCAATGCTATGATCCACATGGCTGATCAGTGTCAGTGTCATCCTTACAAAATCACAAAAAACTATACAAAGAAAGAAACAAAAACAACAACAAACAAACAAAAAATACCCCCTTTCTTTACCTTATCTAAATTGCCACAATAACAGTAAACCCTGACAAGCGACAGGTAATCCTGAGCTGCCTCATAGAACTGCAAGGCTGTCTCCATCTCTCCTGTACTCTCCATGTACTGTGCCCACCACTTCCTCAGGGCTCTGTAGGGAGGCAAACAACACGTGATAGCAAATATGATACGATAGGCTGCATGCTAAGGGGAAAGAGATCATGAAAAACATTGCTTGAAGACTATCTTTGATCTGCCTGATTAAGATTACTAGCCAGAAATCTACCATTTAGACATGTTAGATAAGTACCTTCAATAACTAACCAAGGGCTGTTCAAGGAAAATGTCCCATCTAAAATAACTGCCAACATTCTAGATGGTTAATTGTCTAGGTGGTAATCCTCAGGTGGGTTGCTGTCCAGGGGGGGTAGATGTAGTTGTACAAGATTTATGCTACATACCTGTCTTTTGTCTTCATAATATAGGCTTCCAGGGCCTGAGGCTCATCAAACAACATCCTGGGAACCTCAAAGCGATGGGTGTCAGACTTCTCATAGCTGCGGGACAGGAGAAAGCAACAAAATTTTAATGACATTTCTTCATAATCAAATGTTTAGTTGAGATGGCTGTAGATACATATGAACCTGTGAAATGTTATCTCATATTTATAAATGTAAAGACTTGCCATATCTAACAGAGCTCAGGGAAAAACAGCTATTAACAATGCATTTTGAATGAAGTCATTACTTTACTACACCCAATGTTCCAAAGGTTTTCTAGGGCTAAAACTGAGCAAAAAAATTCCCAGCTAAGTCACAAATGACATCTGGGCCCCGTTGCATAAAACTTACCGTTATGGTAACTCTGCTATCAATGGTAACTACCATGGTAACATCACTCAACAGCCAATCAAAATCAAGGTTTCCATGGGAGTTACCGTTGATGGCAAAGATACCGTTAATGGTAAGTTTTATGCAACGGGGCCCTGGTCAATGTAGAGAGATGTCTTACTTTGGAATAGCTCCATTGATGTCTCCCTTTGCTTCAAGATGCTTAGCGTAGTGGTAGTATGTGGTTCTCAGGTGAATGCGATCATTCAGCTCTGCTGTCTCCATGGCCTGTACAACAAGAGGAAAGGTAAAGCAAAAAACATCATAAACTGATAGCTGTACACATTATGTGATCAATGGAATCATGTGAAAGTTGTAATCATTTTAATAGTTTACTCAAGTAAGCATGCATATTTGCAGGATAGAAACCAGGGGACATACAGCTTTGAATCCTATACAAAGAACTAGGTAAATGTATGAGGATTAATATCTGAAAAAAGGGGGAATACAGCAATGACTTGGTTTAGAGACTCATTTTCAAACCATGGATCTTCCAAGTGAAACCTAATATCTATCCACTGAGCCATTGTGCCAAGGGTTCGATATCACTCCCCAGATTACAAACTGGTGTACAACACATTTTGAATATTAAACTGCTAATTATTTTAGGGACACACAATACATGCTTTGTTCAATGTGAGGTTTTTTCCATGGAAGATATATTATCTTTGAATGAACGATGTAACAAAAAATCCTAAGGCAGAACAGAGAGGAACTGTATGGTAGGAAAACTTTGGGCAGAATATTATGTCCCTATTAAGAGACCAGCATATTATATTTTACAGTTTAGACCTGAAGAGAGTCCCTCAGGGTACATGTACATGCAATTCATCTCACTTAATATGGTTGTCTATCACATCATACCTTTCCCCATTGCCCACTGGCCTGGTAGAATGCATTGAGAAGATCATAACGTCCACAGTTCTTATACAGTCTCTCAGCATCCTCCTGAAAAGTAAAAGAAAGGGGGAAAAATTACACGAACTCTTAACTTTGATTACTTAAAATATTTTATTCAATAACAGAACCAATTATTACTAATGACAAATTAAATATACACTCTTTTCTTATACATTTTGCTAAAGGAAATAGAAAATGTGACATCATTGATCAATAGTCCTGCAAATAATCTCAACTTTCAGAACAATAATTCATTCATTATATGTTTTGTAGTTTTCTTGTATCATACAGGAATACTTCAGACTCAAAGTATATTCCCATCATGTGATTTAAAGATCAAATAATGTACTTTTAACAATTTCTTTTCATTTACATAAATGTTTTTTTTTTTTCTCCTCTAAAGAAAGTAAATTTAATGCATGATATAGTATCACTATAACCACTGTCTTTTGATCAAAGATTCTTAACTATTGGAAACATAAATCCTAGAAGTTAGAGCATTACTTACAAGTAAACCAAGTTGAACTGCAAGCATGGCCACCCTGGCATCTAGCTCAGGTTCCTTCTCTGCCTCCCTGAGGGCTCGGGCACCTCTGGCATGACCCATGTTACCGAGGCACACCCGGGCTACGTCCAGTCGTCTGGTCTTCACACACATCTTAGCCATGTTCTCCCATACAGACTCACTTTAATATCAAACAAGAAAAAAACAATTCCAAATGTTTATGTTTTGAGAAATGTTAATTGAAAAGAGTTTCCAATTTCTGGTTTTTAAATCATAGATAAATGTGATCTGCTGAGAACATGAAATGCATTCATTTGTATTCCGTGGCATTTTCATAACCTCATTTAATATTCAACCATGAAGCAGTCTGAAAATGCAGTATAAAGAAGAGATTGAAAATTTATTGTATAATAAAATGTTTGTAAATTTTCCACATACAAGCGCACAAAAAGAGACATTTGTTTTTCACTGCAGAATATCAAAATTTAAGTTATAAAAATAGTACATTAAAATTTGTGAAAACTGGTGAATCCAGAACTCAACAATTTCTGAAAAAGTGGAGGCATAACCTAAAATAATGTTACAAGTAGTGTTGATTCCTGTAATATACTCACCTCTTGATGAGTTTAATGGCTTTGAAGGCTTCATCCATGTTACCAATGGTCAGGAAGTAGCTGAAGTTCATCATGGCATCCCTAGCGCTCTTGTCCCCATCCTCCAGGCCGGCAAAGTTCCTCATCACCTGCCTAGCAACCAGAGATGATGAGGATATTGGTCCCGGGTCATCCATCTTCTCTCCAGGCTAGAAATCAGATGGAGCAGAGAAATAAATAAATAAATAAAAGTCAAGGTTTTGCTTTTCAAATCCCTCTCACCTACTCGAGCAAAGCTAACACAATTTCATCAGGGGGCCCATTCCATAAAAGTTGTTATCAGTAACAACCGCCACATTTCTGTGACAAATTTGCTCTCAGCCAATCAGATGTAAGGCTTTCAGTAGCTTATAACAGTTATTGCCACTTGTTATTGCATGATAACAAGTTTTATGAAACAGGGCCCTGGTGAGAGCTCACATATTTTTATTAAGCATTAACATCCCTCTTGCTCTCAGCAGAAAATACACATATCGCACACGAGCTCTGAAGATATTGTTTCAAAGTTGAGTCAGTTTATCTTTCCTTTAAAGATAAAGTAGAGTTCTGGTCATGCAATTACATTGTTGAAAGAAACTGTCTCAAAAGAATTGGGAAAGGTTGACCATGTGTCTACATAAGAATCGTTTTATACTGTGTTGTTTTGGAATCATCAAAATAGATAAGAAATTGACCCAATCTCGCTGAAAAGCACATGTACTGCACACAGAAATGGGTATATGGGACTACACACACTAGTGTGCATGAATGTTCGGCCCGAAAATTTCAGCTATTTCTAGTCATATTTCGAATATGACAGCATTTGGACAGCAATCCTTTTCAAGGGATTTTTCTACTATGATGTTCTTCCAAACAGACATACTGTAAAAGGAATGAGAAAGCTCACAAATTATTTTTCGCCTTTCTCAGAATTCAACCTTCCCTTTAATGAGACTGTGGTGTACTCTAACACTAACAATGAAATTGAGCTCTACAGGGTATAGAGTAAGTAGACAAATAATGTTATTTTGGTCTAAGTCTATAAGTTTACCAACAGTAAACATAGTAGAACATACATATGTAATTTAACTAAGAGCTTCAAAACCTGTAATCCTATATACATACATACAATCATTCATAAAACATACAGCCTTAAGCCAACACAACACTTGACACGACTACGGCAGCAATTTATTAACTGACATTAGAAAAGACACCAATTTTTTAAGGTTTGAAAAGACTCAACAGTACACCCTTGATTAGCCTTATTCAATAATTTGGACAGTTAGTACATTGATGCATCTTTCAATATGGCAGTAAATGCCAGTCAAAATATTAATCCTTCCACTGCAATCAGAGGCATAAAATTACCTAAGAGTTGCACATGTTATGAACACTAAATTAGGTGATGAACACAATAAGCGTACTTTCAATGTCTCATTAAAAAAAAAAAATCTTTTATTCCAGAAAACTAGGAATTACACATTATAATCATATTAGCAGAAAAAGCAAACATCAGAGCTAATTTTTGTTCCATTTCTAATGAATAAGAACAATTTAATTGTAAATTACCATTCAAATCTCTAAATTGGCAATGCAGTGTGAAATTTATAAGTACTATTTTCGTATACAAATTGGACAATTTTCGTTGCATTTAGTAATTTCCATTTACATTGGTTCATTTAAAATATATATATATATATATATATATATATTATATATTCATTTTCAACTACGTAGGAGTGAAAAATTAGAATAATTGTGCCAATTTGTGGAGGAAAAGCTGATTGATTTAGACCTTAAAAAATATATTAAATGGTATGAGTCAAACTTGGTGGCAAAGTTAGAATTAATGATGGAAACAAAAGTGGTATCAAGTGTTATATGTTTGCTCAAGATGTTAGAATAGTGAATTCAGAATGAAATGTCCAAGTGTGAAATAAATAGAAAACACTGTTCATGTTTTATTGAACATTTTGAATGACAATGAAAGTGTTTGAACTGTACTTACATCTATATCATATTTTGACAGAGCATATTATCATTTATTGTGTTGGATTTAGTTTGTGCACAGAAGTAATGCAAGTGTAAAGTCATTAGGCACAATGCAAAGTAACAAAACAAATGATAAAGAGTTAAAGACGCATAGCAAAGAAAAGTGATATTTCAAGATGTTTCCTTATTCATATTTCAACATGTATGCAACCTTGAATGAGAAAGGAGTCCAAAATTAGCCTCAATGTCCTTCCAAATGACGGCCTTGCCTGTCCAAGCAAGTGTGCTCAAGAAAGCAGAGTGAGATTCAGTGAATGGCTATTCATTTGACTTGGACTTTTTATTGATTTCATTGTATTTATAATTCAATTTGAAGTGCAATATTTGAAACGATTCATGTTCATTTTTCTTTCAATGTTTATTTCTTGACAATTTATTGACATGACAATTTCTTGACATTTCTTGACAATTTATTGACATGCACTGTACTTTTTTATGTAATATTTTCAATATTATTATGTAAATTTGTAAACTTTGTATGTATCAGTCTCCAGACTGTTTTTACAAGGTATTGCTTTTTATCAATAAACCGAAATGAATTGAAATGATTTGAATTGAATTCATCGTGCAGATGAATAGATCCAACTCTCGTGCACAAATCAATTTTGACATTGCTGGTTTAAAATTGTTTTAGTTCAATGAACCCACACTCTATCATCACAAATGTGGTAGCATACGAAAGGGGATAAAATTCCTCTTTTTATGATGTATTAGAATAAAACAAGTTATGTTTATTTGACGAAATATTGCTGGAGAAAGTTGGGTTTCCTTTTTTAAGAAACACTCTGTATATGTGTAACAGTAATACCTTAAAATCTGTAAATGTTGAAATGATATTGCCTGATTCAGATATACAAATTGAAAGAAAAGAAAGGAAAACCACAATCTTAAGAAAATTGGAATACTAACAGTCTCTCCAAAGTTTTGGAAAATGACAGCAAACAAGGCATAATTCAGACCATGCTATTTCCCATTAGTTTAAATGAAGAATAATACTTCTTCTGTGTTTTGTTTTACTTTTGAAGCTGTGCTACCAAATTCTACTGACATGGCAATTCATGTACACAGATTTCTTGTGCTATTAAGCTGCAGCAAGTTTGTCTGTGCTAGGAAAGCGCTAGTAAGCATTAATTTTGAAACACAGACACTGACAAAGACTCTTGGTTCAAAAAGAGCAATAATTATTGTATTTGAAATGGGATCTAGGGTATGTAGGGTTAGCATAACGACACATTCCATTAAAAGATAAAGAAACATTGGGACTTATAGTAAAGAGAATTAGGGGGGGGGGAATTAAAGTAAGTGAAAAGTGCATAAATTTGTTAAAGTGTGTAAAAGGAGTTATTTCAATGTCAAAAAAATGTTTCAAAATGTTATTAAAAAAAAAAAAGTTATCAGACCCAAAATGGTATTTGGGATCATTATCACTGGGTAGAAAAGAAGAAAATATAAAAAATATCAAACTAGAGAGAAAAAAAATCTGAGTGCATTAACGATATAGGATTTAAAATTCCTCTTGACAACACAAAGTGATGCATAGTTTTATCTACAAAGTGCATGACCAACATAACACTGTTTGAATTTTAAACATCTAGATCTGTGGAACAAAATAGACATGTGAGGATTAAGAAAATAGGCCACAAAACATGAATTACTTACTAATATTCCTTTCTTCATTTTCCCTTCCCCAGCCTTCATTAGGCATGGATCAAACAAAAGGTCAAACGAAGGTCAAATCCAAATACAACAGAAGAATATAACAAAGGTAAAATCCAAAACAAATGCAAGGACAATACAATAACAGTCAAATCCAAATCCAAATTGAACTAAACAGAGGTAATTTGTGAATACAATGGATAGTTTTGACTACAAATATAACACTGTGCATGAGGATCCGGGCTAACTCGGCACTAGGGTGAACTCAGCCTTGGCAGAAAATCGCAGCCGGGTGAGCCCAAAGAGTTGAATTGATCGCAAATACTTGTGTTGAATATCGCATTAATTACTAGAGCTGGGATCGGCATGGAAAATCTATGTCGCCATGTCGCAATAAAATTAACGCCGATGTCGACATGTGTCGACATCTGGACATGAGTCAAACAAGTCTAAACTCGGGTCGCTCCCGTAGTGACCGTACACTATTAAACCAGAGTTACCCGACACAAATTCACAAGAGCTTTACATGGAATACATGCACTATGTCCTCATGGGCTCACACTCGCAGTCATACTCACTTACAGTTCTCAAAGATGCACACTGTCAACTATTTGCCCCAAAATTTGTTTTGTATGATCCAATTTATCAAGCATTAATGAAAGTCATGCGGTGCGAGTCAGCTAGTGTCGCATATCTAGGCATGTACATGTACGTAATGTATACCGGTCGTCGCAGCTAGAAACGCAGTGTCGCGCGCGCGCGCTGCTAATGCGTATGTGAAACAAATCACGTACGCGCGCACGACGCCACGGCGAGGTACATGTAAAAAGACCCATTTTATGTCGCCATCGGAGCATGCGTGTCGACATGTCGGCAAAGTCCAAAACCAGTACTTTTGTCGCCATAGTGGCGACATCAGGCGTGTCGATAACAGCACTATTAATTACACATTTCAAAAAACTTAAATTCAAAATTATTTGATATCAATGTGAAAAATGATTAGCAAGGAAGTAATGTTGAAAATTTCAAGAAGTAAATTTATACAAAACATGAAATTTAAGGCTAAAAAACGGCACGGTGCGTATCGGAGACTTCAACTCTTGAAACATAGTCACCATGCCGTGCCGAGTTCGCCCTAGTGCCAATTTAGCTCGACCCCGTGCATGAATGCTTTCAGTGCTCTAGAGGTGGGAAATCCTGTCCAAGAACATACACTGGTGTTCCATTTGTTTATACATGTATACATTGCCTAGTTTTTCTCTCTAAAACATATTAACAAATCACACAGCCTTGTAGAACTATTGTTGTTGTTGTTGAATTAATGATCTTGAGATCACTGTCAGAAGTCTGTCACTGTCACTGCCAATGTCATTGACTTTGTCACGGTTACTATCACCGTCTTTATCATTGTGATGCTCAATGTCAATACCATCGCCAATGTCACTGCCATTGTCATTGTCATTCTCAATGTCATTGTCACTGTTATTATCATTGTCAATTAAATGCCATTGTTCATTATCAATCCCACTATAACTGTCATTAAGTTTAACAAGTAAAGATAAAAGCAATACAAAAAATCTTGGTGCTTTACAAACACAAATCCCCTCCCAACACCCTGTCTGCTGTGATAAAGAACACTAGAAGTCATCCCTCTAGGAGGACCATAGAGATCTTACCTTCTTGATGAAGTAGAAGTAGGGTACTTCTACACCTAGCAAGGTACCCTGGACATGACCGAAGCTATCCTGGAGGACCACACCATGCTCCAGCGTTGTGAAGAGAGATACAACCATCATCTCAGGCTATGGTAATGATAAAGGAGGTAAACATGTTCAGAAAAAAAATCCTTTCCTCTCTACAACATGTAACTAGTGACACTGCCCTAGTTCAAAGGCAATTGGGACTTTTCTTGGACAGGAATTTAGCTTTCAACACCCTCGAACTTGGATTACGGTTCTTAAACCAAACCTTAAACAAAATTTTTTTTCCATAATCTAATCATAGTATGTAAGTAAGATCAAGTTGCATAGGTGATATGATCTAATTTGGCTTGATGTATTTTTTTATTTGGTTCCTGCATCATTATTCTGGGCAAACAACAGTACTTCTTTCCCCATCATTTCAAAGAATAAAGATTCTGTTTTTACAATACACACACACATAAATCTAAAAATCAGAATAAAAATACTTAATACTTGTATACAGGAGATACAGAATGGCGAAGGATACATATAACACAGACAATACATGAAGAATATATGAAAATGATGTATGAAAAGCATGATGAATTGAGAGTATAAACAGAAGGGCTACGGTTCAAGTAATAGTCTGATATGCTTGCAGCCTTCCTACCTGTGTGTTGACAATGGTACTAAGGAGTGAGGTTGTCTTCCTAGGGGTAGCACTCTCCTCATTGTGTGAGAGCTTGGCCTCGCATACCAGGAGTTTGGGCTCATGGGTGTCCCAGAAGATATTGATGGGGTAACGGCCCGCTACGTCCTGGGCTGCCTCCTCTCGACCCCTGGGTAAAATGATCATAAGGAAAAGGTGCAAAATATGAATTATAGGGACACATAGTAACACAAACACAGATGGAGAGATAGGGAACAAGATTAAAATGTTTCTGGGTTTAACTTTGATATCATGCCAAATAAGCCATTCATCTAGTAAAGTTTGTTTACTTTTCAACAAGTCAAGTATGGAAGGCCTTTATTATAGCTACATATTGGCTTTGCAAGCCTGCACTCTATGCATTGGAATGGAAATTGTTAAACTCTAGCACCAAAATTCTCCATTATCCATATTTTTCAATAACAATATGGTAGTACATGTATTTGAGACAGCTCCCAAAAGAAGCAGCTGGATCAATACCCTAATCAGTGCCTAAATCTAGAACTGTAAAACAAAAAAAAAAAATCTTTGTTTATCAAAAGGAACCTGAAGTTTCCCTGGGCATGGTTACCTTTCTGCATCAGTGATGTCATCATCCTTGCTCAGAGGTTCATCTTCCTGGTCCCCATGACCTGTCTTCAGATCAAAGAAACCCAAGGTATCCAAGTCAGGGTCCCACACATAGAGTTTGGGGTCAGTGGTGCCATCACTCTGTAGAAAGCAATTAGGGGAACAAAGCTATTGATGTTAAAAGTGGAGAAACTTCTTGATTTTTAGTGTACATAAAAAACGGTCAAGATTCATGGCAAAGTTATAGAAATTTACAGTTTCATCATATCATAAAAAGTTGGGCCTACGCATAGTGAAGTACAGCACTGCTTTACAAGGGTATGATTGTCGCTATCACATCTCAAAAAGACTTCTCTGGCCTGGCACTTACACAACACACTATCTTATTTACAATTACTTCTCCTGACCCTAGTAGTTTGGCATCCGGCTGGAAAAAAAATTGCTTGACTGCTTTGAACATCACTCTACACAAGGCAGCTTGGCAAAATTCAGTATAACAGCCATTACATTTTGTGTGCCTGGGAATAGATTTCCTTGACCAAAGAACATATTGCTGATTAGATGACATATTAAACTTCGTTACTCATTTTCTGGCAAAGTTTTCTTTCACAATTTTGTAGCTAACACCTAACCTGATCAATCAATGTAACGCACATCTGTAAAGATAAGGCCACAAGCGACCTGTACAAGGAAGGGCATCAATGTTCTTATCAAATTAAACATGGATATTTTTTTCCCTCTCCTGAAATAATAATATTTTTCAGCAACAAGGTTTATCACCCCATCAACGATACGCTAAATGTATGCAAAGCCGACTACTGATGGCATTATCATACCTTTGAGATGATGATGGCTAGCTTGGTTCCATTACAGTTAGCCTTGGCCATGAGAATGCTTCCCATGCCTGGTATGACATCCATCAAGTTCTTGGGGGCATTGTGAGGTTTGGCTTCCCTGTTGAAGAAGACAGCATTATGTTATTTGTGGTGATTAATTTTCATTAATATCATACCATTAACTTTAATTTCACTTACATTTCATCAAAATTCATCATGACAGGACAACCACAGATATGATGAAGGTCAGAGTCACAATATTCATTGAATTTCTTTGGACACCGAAATGAGAGTAGAACATATTCTCCCCATATTATTTCTGGAATATACATTATATGATTCCCAGAACATATTTTTAAGAAAATGCATGGATGAGGGTCAACTTTAATTGAAAGTAATACGAAACAAATAATTGAAGATGTTATCTAGAAAGAGAACATTGTGTCAAAAGACGTAGACACATGCTCCAAACACCAGACTTGTTTTCATGTATATGCAGATTGCAAATGTGATCTCTTACACAGGGAGAAAATAATTTTCTTCAGAAATAAATTTCCTCTCAGCAAACCTGTGATAAATTGGATGACTCACCTCCTGGACACATCATACATCTTCACGAATCCACCAGAGGTTCCAACCACCAGGTAGTTACCCATCATATCCAAGGTGCAGGGCTCACCTTCATTCTCATTCATGGAGATAAGCTGCTTCACAGTGCCCTACAACCAGCATAACAAAGTAAAGAAGGGGAAGATATGGACCTGTCAATCATGTATACACATTCATATAAACCATCAATGGACATCCTTGTTGATTTTGAGAAGGAATTTCCATGCACATGTATTTTTTTACTCTGTATTCTTTTGTACATGCTATAGGGGATTTAGTATTATTGCAGCCTGAGCTCAAACTAACTTGGCTTTACTTTTCAACTAATTCCAACACTTTAACCCTTTCAAGACAATTGACCACATTTTGTGGTTTGGTTCAATAACTTTTGATTCAGAGCTATAAAAAATATACCAGATGCATGAGTAGAAAGAGCAAAATTTCTGCACACACTAATGTATTTTTGTTTCATGACCACATTGCGTTTGATGCCAGGAATTTTTAAAACAAGAATAAGCTTTAAAATCCTTAAATTGGCAACACATTGAGAGGTTTAAAATCATTGTTTTTCATCAACAAAATTTTTAACCATGAATATTGTTTTAAAAACATCACACCTTATAAGAACCATGTAGCACTAAGAGAAAAATATCATTATTGCCAATTTGAAGAACAAAATGATCAATTTAGCCCTTAAATAATTCCTGTCCTGAAAGGGTTAAAATAAAACACTTTAAAATTATCTTAAGATGGAGTTCAGGAGATGTTTCCAAAATGAGAACCACACAACTTTCAAAGCCCCATACCTGGAATGTTCTGACTTGTATCTTGCCCGGTTCTGTGGTATAGGCATTCTGCTCATGGAGACGCACCAGCTTGGAGTCAGTGGTGAAGGTCCCTGATGTGTCCAAAAAAAAAAATCATTGCCAGAATTCATAACAGTGTATGAACTTGAATCCATGTTTAAACCCTGACAAAGTGGCAGAGTTATTACAGTGATTCATGGAATGCCAAGTGTCAACTTCTTCATTCCATAAAAAAAAAAACTATGATAATTCTGTAAAATACGAGCAAACAAGACTCTTGTCATTTTGAAATCAAGTTCTCACTTCTCAATACCTATCAATTTCATGCATTCATTTTACTACAGGATTACAGTAATTTGTACAGAATAAAGAACTAGACCCTTGGCACTCATTACAGCTCATAGAAAGTCTCAGTAGCAAGAAACTTATCTAACATAGTCACATACTATTCTCCTTTTAACATAAGACACATGTACAAGATTATTTAACATTCCATTCACGATTTCGAACAAATTTTAGAGTAAATATCTGTAAGCGCTTGCATTTTCACTGCCTCACGCTCGAGCATAGCCACCCGAAGGTTCCCCACACAATAAACCCAGCGCTTCGCACTGTGTGCAGCGTATTCTATAACAAACAGCAATCCTCATGTGAGTAATGTGTGTGGCCATTGCAGGCCCGTTGTTTGAATTTACATCCCCTCTTTTTTGGGCCAGGGATTTTTATTACTTTTCACCTCTCATTCGATAAATATTTCACTTGAAGAGGAAAAAAATTCACAGCATCTTAGTTATGTTAGTACCCTGCTATTTATTAAGTAAAATAAAAAAAATCTCATCAACAGTTTTTGAGGGCTTCCCAAAACTATTTCCTACCTTTAATCAGTGGACTAAGCTAAGCCAGGTTTATCTTTATAGTCCACCTCTACGAATACAAGCCTATGACTTCTATTATTTGATACAGCTTATAGACTTACGATTCAGAAGCATAATTCTAGCCTTGCACAATTTTATTTGTTGCAGTGACATTCATGGTTTTGAGATTCAAGAAAGAACACACTGTCAGTGCATCATTAATTGTTCATTTCTACTGTAATCGCAATTAGAAATAGCATTGCATCTATCACTGTCAATGTCATTGTCCCTACCATTGCCCATGGCACTGAGGGTGTAATTATTTATGGCACTGCCAACGTCACTGTGCATGTCATTCAGGGTTCTAATCAGTGTATAACGCCCTTGGTGCTAATACCAGAAAGGGGGGAGGGGGGTTCAGAAAAAAAAATACAAGTGTACCAACAGTGGTTTAATTATGTCAATGCATAGTTTCAACATGCAAAATTGCTTTGGTCCTCCCAGATCACCCTTGGGATATGGCAGAACAATATCATTAATTGTTCCTTTCTACTGTAATTGCAAATTACAGATATGGGTTATGGTAGAACCACGAGCAAGCAAATTCATGCTGAGAAGCCCGCTGTCATTGAGAATTTTAGTTGCCTTACCTGTGGCCCTGATTGTTTGGCTGATCTCATAGACTACCGCTTGCTTGCCATTCCACACAGCTACATGGTCCTATTATGATACAGACAAAAATACAAACAAGGAAGGTAATACGACAGTGTAAAAATATGAAGAAATGTGTGGGAGTCAATAAGTATCTATTTTTACATTTTTTATGGCAGATGACCACACATTTTGGGCAAATTGAAAGTCGATGTAGCTATGAAATAGGGTCTCTGGTTTACTGCAGTTATCCATTTCACATCAGATTAGAACTCAAGTAAAAGTTTTATCATTAACTTTCCTTTAAATAACAACCAAAAGAGATAGCTTATTATTCTTATGCGATATTCTCGGTATTCGCAATACACCTCCTATCCGGTGCAACGGACAGGCCAAAATCTGCAATGCCTCATGGGAAATAGTCAACATCACAAAGCCGGAAAAGTGCCTAGCTACTATACATTTAGTGTAAAAAATGCATGCCACATATTTTCTTGCGATATTTTGACAATTTTCATTGAATGATCCCTCTGCTGTTGCCATGGTTTTTATCTGAAGCATCAGAATGCTATTTCCACGTAACAACACTATCACAGTAGTGTAGATTTGATGTTGACCCAGAGGTTGGAAATCGGCCTGTCTGTGGCATCCAGTAGGTGGCACACCATATTGCAAATATGGAGAATAGGGCGATTAATGGATTCCCACAGGATTTGAAAGGACTGAGGAATAGGCAAGTTGATTCAGAGTCCAATTACATAGCCACATGAACATGAAACTTCTAATCCATCAGTTCTACCATGAACTCTGAAAGGCTTCCAGCAATGAATCCTTACCTTGGTGTTGCATATGCCCTTGATGTGTATATCTGTCTTGATATCATGATGAGAGCCATTGGAGAAGATATCCACTGACAGAGCACTGGGTCCAGCCTGAACTACTGCAACCTGGAATCATAGAGGTCAAATATCAACCACTCAATCATTGAAATATATGTCTACTACTGTTTAGGAATGGATTACAGTCAACATTTGCAGATGTTCTTAATTACATGTTACTTTCAGTCTCATCGCCAATTTTCAATTAGTTTTTCCGAATAGAACAAGACTTTGTTGGACTCTTGGCTTCTGCGAGTGCCATAATAATGGATAAAAGATATCTATTGTCTGATAAAAAAAGGAAACACTGCCATTGAACACAATGTCAACATAATTCAACAGTATATCAATTTGCATGAGTGATGTACAAGTGTATGATCACCTACGTTTGACTCTGTCTCTCTATGTATTTGAGTCATATATCATTAAGTGAAGAACTATTTGATCCACAAAATTCTATTTTGTGGATCAAAAAAAATTTAATCCATCTCCAGCTCAGAACAATGTTCTCTTTTATGAAACATAATATGGGTACACAAAGTGGTTAATAATCACCCATCCATTCCAAACCCTTACAAAAAAAAAATGAAACATGACGTTAAATACATTTTCTCTTGGATTGAGGTAGAAAGAGTGAAATGGACTACAGACCTGGTCCTTCATACTGGCACTCATGATGTGTTCATTGAGAATCACCACTCCTGCAAAGCTATTGGTAGCCAAGAGATCCCTCCTGGACCCCCACTTGACCTGCCCCAACTGCCCCTCAAGAGTGCAGGGAGCCTGCAGCTTCCACTTGGTTTCCCCCTCCTGTCTACGCCCTAGGACCCCGGGAACAGGGGCGTAGCGCCACATAGCCACACGACCCCTGTCCGTGCCTCCTGCCAGTATGCCTAGATCAAGAAACAAGCAAAATTCATTTTGTTCTACATTAAAAAGGTCTTACTTACAGCATCGGATAATACATGATTCTTTGTTGTTGTTTTTTTAATAAATGAATGGTTTTGTAAGGTCTTCAGCATATTCTTACTCTGCTGCCCAGTCTAAATTGTACCTACAATGTATTCATCATAGCAATTATCCTCACTCGCCTTTACCTCATAATGTTTTCAAGTATATCAATATTTCATAAACTCACAATGCACTAGGTTACAAAATATATCATTATTAACATATTATTATAATATATTATACTAATATTATATTATTTGATAGTTTATGCTTAATCTTTTCATATGTTTTATTCTTATGTATGACATATTTAATGTAATTTGCATATCTTGTATAATTATGCTGACATTTTCTGTATGTTGTATATATACATATATATGAGTAACTTTTTATCTTTGTACAAATATTGTTTAATTCAGCCCTTGGGCTGTGACATGATATTTTTCTTGAATAAAACATACCATCATCATAACAAAAAATATCTGATATACTATGTCAGTATACTTGAGAAGCCAATTTTCTGAACAAGTCATTGACAGGTTCCTTATCATTGCATTGTTCATTGCACTCACTGTAGAAATTTGTCAAGAATAGATTTTAAGGAATGACATCAACAGCAGATACAATGTAAGAGTGCAAACAAGAAATTATCAGTCCCTACCATAATCATCTCAATCACTATCTGTGGTGAAATAATGGAAGCTTACCCTTTCTTGAAGAGTATGCAACACAGTTGATATTTTCACCCATCTCAAAGCCTGCATTCTTGTCCAGACCAAGAACATAGTTATCATCCTTGTCTAAATCCCACATCCTGGTAGGAAAAAAAGTAGGGAAAATAGAGAACTGTATACCTGGTCATGAAGTATACATTTACATCTTAAGCCTTAAACAGGAAGACTGTATTCATATAAATCTAATGCAAATGCAATTTCTTAGAAAATCGGATCACAGCCAGATTGTGTAGCTTGCAGTGGGCTTTTAAAGCTTGTTCAAAAGTCTAAATCTCACATCGTGGTAGGGGAAAAAGTAGGGAAAATAGAGAACTGTATACTTGGACATGAAGTATACATTTACATCTTAAGCCACACGCACATTATACGATCCAACTATGATGCGATTTGGAAAGAATTTGCAATAGGATTTGATATGAACGTTCAAACATGAAAAATCTTAGTGATCGAGGCTCTAAATAGTCATAAGTAGAATTAGAACTAAATTCAGAGGTATTGCAAGCCTCCTTGTAGGAGTAAAAGCCAAATCGGCTCCGAATCATAATGATGTCAGAACATTCGTGCGATCGTCTACAATTTTTACACGAATTGGCCTTTTCTCCGACTAGAAGGCTTGTAAAGCACTAAATTTTCAATTTCTAATATCATATCATTAATCAGAACCTTAAATAGGAAGATTGTATTTATAAAAATCTATTGCAATTGCAATTTCTTAGAAAATCGGATCGCACCCGGACTGTGTAACTTGCGGTGTGCTTTAAGCTCGTGCAAAAGTATGGATTAATAAGGGCATAGGTAACCAAAAAAACAAAAAAAAAACAACTCAATTGATTATTACATATGACTTAATTTTCTGAACAGACAATATGACATTAAACTCTAATGCACTGCAAGAAATAACAAGTATTTATTGTCATGTGCCCAGTAGCATGAACAAAACTTTTTTGTCAGATTTTTCAATTTTTTAAGGTATGCAAGCAAAGGATAAAGGAATAATAGAGAAGTTATAACCAATAATGTTAATATTTCAAAAACATTATACTGAAATGTGTCATGTATGTGTAGTCAATGAAAAATGGAACTTTACAATGCATACCAGTATTTCTAGCAATGGTGGTGCATTCGTACATGCCTTTATGCTGGGTACACAGTAAATGTTACACCAGAATAATCACCCCAAAAGTATCTTCCGACAAATGCAGTATTTACCTGACTAATGACTCCCCAGATGCAGTGGCTAGAAGACCCTTTCCTGCCCAAACCATGTCACAGTCACTATCATTGGGCTTGCCACTCAACTTGACCTATTGGGGAAAAAAATTGAATTACACTAAATAACACTAGAAATTTAATTCGTCACTGAAGACGAATTAGGAGGTCTGTCTGTCACTCTGGCGAATTGCTTTGTCAGGTGTGATAATATTTCTGCAAGATTATAATCATAATGTTGACGACAATGATGATAAGATGGTCATATAAGTGATGACAATGACGATAATGATATATTGATAATGATCATAATGACAATAATGATGACAATAACCACGATAACCTAAGTGGCATAGCGCCCCTTCAGGTTCAATTTTATGGGCGATTTTTCGAAAAGTGCTTGAAATGGCATGAAACGTCTGCAAAATGAATTTGGGAGGATTTGGATCATTTCTAAATTTTGCGCGCGCGCGGACGTACGCGTACGCGCGCGTTTAACGAAATGACCTTGACTGGAATGACAGTGACCTTAACCATGCCAAATATGAAAGAGAAATGACATTTCATTATGAACATATGACCATAAGTTGATTTTCACAAAATGGCGCCTGGCTGACGTCACAATAACCTGATGACCTTGAAAAAGATGTGGGAACTTGACCTTATTAGGACTGATGACTGACGAAAATATGAAGAAAATTGACTGAGCCGATTTTGAGAAATCGGGATAACGAACCGGACGATTTGATATTGCAGGACATGTGAAAGATATCCCCTTAGCTTTAAAGGTAAGAGATAGTTTTGGGAAGCTCTCAAAAACTTTTCATGAGATTTCTTTGATTTTACTTAATGAATAGCAGGGTACTAACATAACTAAGATGCTGTGAAGTTTTTTCCTCCTCAAGTGAAATATTTATCGAATGAGAGGTGAAAAGTAATAAAAATCCCTGGCCCAAAAAAGAGGGGATGTAAAATTCAAACAACGGCCACACACATTACGCACATGGGAATTGCTGTGTGTTATAGAATACGCTACACACAGTGCGAAGCGCTGGGTTTATTGTGCGGGGAACCTTCGGGTGGATATGGTCTTAGCGTGAGGTAGTGAAAAGCCGTTACCAAGCGTTTCTTACAGATATTTACACTCAAATTTGTTCGAAATCGTGAATGGAATGTTAAGTAATCTCGTACATGTGTCTTATGATAAAAGAAGAATAGTATGTGACTATGTTAGATAAGTTTCTTGCCAGTATGTTTTTGCTACCGAGACTGTCTGTGAGCTTTAATACACGACAGGGAATGAGATTCTACACAAACTACTGCACACTATTTTCAATAGACATAACACGCAAAATTAGGCAGTTTATTACGTTGTTTGTGATGGTATATGTTATAATAGTCGAAAAAGATGGTAGAATGAAAGGCAACAAAAAAAAAATAGACCCACCGGGAATCGAACCGGGGTCGCCGGAATGGGAGGCAAGTGCTTTACCAATGGACCAAAATATTTCCAATAGAGATAACACGTAAACGAAATACGGGATTCTGAAATCACATTTTGTAGTTAAAAAATGGGCATGATCCCGACATCTGATCAAAAATTGGAGGGCACATTTGTGAAAGCATATAGTCTCAGCTATAACATACTAAAATTTGGAAGAAAATCGAGCAGAAATTACAGAGATACTGCTCAAAGAAGACGGGAATGTAGAATCAAGATTTGAGAAAAAGTCATCTCCCATAGAGAATACACGCAAAATGTGAAAAATTGACATGCCTCCTTTAATGGCAAAAATACGCCATGATGCCTTTGTCAAAATGAAAAATCGTGGCAACTGATCTTGTAGAGAATTGTCTCAGCTACAACATATCAAAATTTGGAAGAAAATCGACAACCTATTACTGAAATATTGTCAAATGAATACAAAAATTATGACGTCATTTTTTCAAAATCGAATTTTTGAGTTCATATGCAAATGTGACGACGTTCCGATCGATTGACCCCCAAATTTTTTTCATGAATTACAATCTACAACTCATAGGCTTTCAGAAAATGTAAAAAAAATGGGAGGTCCCCAGCCTTTCTGACGAGCTATGGCGGATTCTAGATAGGCATGTTTTTACCACTTTTTACATTATATTGCCCATTGGCGCGCGCGCGAATTTGAAAGTTTGACGCGCGCGTGTGGCATTATGGAATGTCGAGAATGACTGTAAATAGTTGGAAATTGTCAAGAATAGTGTCAGGAATACAAACCATGCAAAAAAACGGAGTTTTTACGTTCTGTACGCGCTGCGCACGCGCATAACGCGCGCAGACGCGCACGGACGGAAAATTTTGAAATGCTTAAAATGTCCTGAACCGTACTCTAATTTGATTAAAAAGTAATTTTGAGCATTTCTAAATTTTGACGTGCGCGTACGTGCGCGTCATGATGCGCGTGCGGATTTTGTTGACATTTTATGTTGACCCATGACCTGAAGTTAATGTGTGTCGAATATGGTTTATTTTTGATGACTCGTTATGAAGATATGATCGATAATGTGATTTCACAAAATGGCGCCTGGATGACGTCACGATGACCTGATGACCTTGAAAAAGATAGGGGCACTTGACCTTGATAGGCCTGATAACTGACGAAAATTTGAAGAAAATTGATCCAGTTGATTTTGAGAAGTCACGGTCACAAGAAATGGGGAGAAAAATAAAAATAAAGAATAAATAAATAATAAAGAAAATTTGTACGAAATTAAGAGATGATCTGTCGATACCGACAGACCACCTAAAAAGTTTAAATTTATATATCGGATTACACTGCTATTGCAGGACAGCATTATTATTGTTTTTATCTCTTCCACAAACACATACGCAAACACATACTCACTCACTCACTCTCTATCTCTCTCCCTCTCTCTCTCTCTCCCCTTCCCCATTTCTCTCTCATTTTGAATCTTATTATAATTTCCTGCCCTATATAATATCTTTACTCCCACAATTAAAGGCAATTAAAAAAATCATGACCAATTACTGGTACATTTAAAGATTACAAGAAAAAACAAGAGGGGGAAAAATAAACTTGTATGTAATTATGATAAATACAAGAAATCGATCATAAGTTGTAAATGTACATCATCAGCATCAAAAAAAAAAAAAAAAAATGCAATTCTTCACAGTTGCAGCTTTACAGCATAACTCATTGTCAATAGCTTAATAAGTACATGCGCCTTCATTGCTTGTTCTACCCAGCAAGGTTATATTTAGCTTCTTTCACATTACTACAATACTATATGTTGCCCTTGTAGAGGTGTTGTGGTCTAGTGGATAAGTCCCCTGACTGTGAACCACAAGGTACGGAGTTCGAATCCCTTGCCCAGCACTAGTGTCTTTTGGCAAGACATTAATCTACATTTGCCACACTCGACCCAGGTGAGGTAAATGGGTACCTGGCAGGAATTAATTCCTTGAAATGCTAGAGCGCCGTAAGTGCAGCCATGCTAAAGCCAGGGTAATAATTGTGGAGCGCCAGGAGTGTCACGTCTGACAGACATGTGCGCTATATAAGAACCCACTATTATTATTATTATTATTATATACAAGTGTGGAATTCAAGTTTGAACATGCTAATGAATAGTAGATTGCATGAGTTTAGATCCTTGTGTAGATGCCTTTACTATATCATCATCATGACTGTCATACCTTCATCATCTCAGTAAGCTTCCCATCCTGTGACACACTATACTGTGAGAGGGCCATCGACTTGGTGACGACTACCATGACATTCCTGTGGCTGTTGTAGAGCAGTTTCTTGACAGGGCCGTCCACCGTCACAGCCTGGGACATGTTGCCCTTGTCATCCATAAAGACTATGTGTCCTGTACAACAGAAGATGGTGAAAGATGAATATTACATCATTACTCTGAGAATAGGTCATAATAAGCTTGAAATAAACATGTGGGGAAGCTTTTCAAATCAGAAAGTACTGGACATCAATAAAAAAAAAAAAATTCTTAGCACAAAATATATGCAGAAAACTTTCCATCAGATGGCTGAAAATACTTAAAATTGTCTACAATACCAAATTTTTATCAAACAAGGGATGTTATTCAATTTCTAATTGAAGGTAACAAGAGCAATCAAAACATTTCAAATAAAAATTGCCCAACAATTATCAATATTTTCAAAATTATATACTTGTCAACTGCAACCCCAAAATATGGGAAATCAGGAGTAAAA
Source organism: Heliocidaris tuberculata (assembly GCA_025618425.1). Lineage (NCBI taxonomy): Eukaryota > Metazoa > Echinodermata > Echinoidea > Camarodonta > Echinometridae > Heliocidaris > Heliocidaris tuberculata. Next base: position 11,281,178 of record CM046836.1, on the reverse strand, counting down.
ACCTTGATAAACAATACCTAAAAATAAAGAATTGTCATGCAAAACAAATGAATTCAATTAAAATTCCCCCCACTATAACAAAGTTTGTTTCAAGAAATACAGAAGGTTCACTTACCTTCCTCTCCCCCTACAAAGCATGCATTGCCATCCCCAATGAGACTGGAGGAAGAAGGCTTGCTGAAGATACTGTTATTCCATGGTACGGCTCCACTTCGACTCCTGTATATGACAGATAGAATAAGAAAATAAAAGAGAGAGAGAGAGAGAAAGAGAGAGAAAGAGAGAGAGAAAGAGAAAGAGAGGGAGAGAGAGGAGAAGAATGGAGTGAGAAAGAAAGACAGGTAGATAAAGGTGAGTAAAGAAGGGAGAATGGTGAGAGATGTACAAACTTCATCCAAGCTTTTGGCAATTCCTTCCTTATCTCTCTAAGTCACAGCAGTAAATATAATTTGTTCATAACATGTGACTTTTAAACTTGATCCAGAAATATTGTCAATCTAATTACATCAAAATACTAGAAAATGACCTAAATTCTTTTTAATAGCTCAATCCAGACAAACAAATAAACAAACAAACTCAAAATGGCTGAGCTTCAGGGGCTTGTTTTCTTACCCTGTTTCCTGTCCTGGTCCACCATGAGGAAAGAGGCACTGCGTGGGGGTCTGCTGGGAGGGGAGCTGGCTTATAGGGTTGTTGGATAGACGCCCCTTCCCATCACTCTTCCACATGATCAAAGTCCCTTCCTAGAAATACAAGCAGTCAAGAAAGGTGGGAATATAAACAAATAATTTGTATGAGGAACACTGAATTCAAGATCACATATATTTTCAGGTCAAATTATATATCATATTTTATGCTTGATGCTTCTTTCTGTCCAATTAGTGGTTGCCATGTACACAACTGAAAATTTTGTCGAAACGTGTTGCATTTAAAATCATTTAAAAATAAAGTTATCATTCCATGCTGTGACTCCCTATAAGTATCGAGGATCCCAAATCGGTAAGGAATAAATTAAAACAAATTTCTACTTGGCTGTCTATATAGCTTTCACGAAAATGTGCACAATTATTGTTTCCCCTTGCTGCTGTACCTCACTTCATCAGAGCAAACAAATGTCACAGGTACAATTCTGAGGCTTGCGTGGCAATATCTTTCAAAGAAGCAGTGATTACTATTGATAATCAACTGAAATTCTCAAGCAATAGCCAATCAGTTTAAAGTTTGAATTCAATCTTTTGAAAGGCAGATCTTGACTGATCAGTGCTAGAATGTTGACCCAAACTTTTTTTTTGCATGAGAGTCTGGGCATGACATCCACGCACGCATTCAATTAAAAATTCCATGACTTTTCCAGGTTTGCTTTCCATTCGGAAACCAAGATTCATCACATGTCACAGAAGATATGCAGGGTGCACGACATCCATATTTTCTTTTATAAAATCAGCACAAAACACACCTTATCTCCTGAGAGCAGTCGCTGACCACTTGCGCTCCATTGGAGCAGGCAGACCTGGGCCTTGTGCAGCTTACTGGCTTCCTGGAGCTGCTGCTCCTGCTCATTCCAGATCAGGATCTCACCACTCTCCCAGCCAACAGCCACAGATGGGTGTGTGGGGTGCCAGGCCAAGGAGGTTGAGTAGCAGGAGCGCTGGAGGTTGGCTGCTTGGAGGGGCTCACCCTAGTGAAGAACGAAGAATGATCAAGAGAGAGTGATTAAAAAGGTATTCACCTAAACAAGCAAGCAGTCATGATTTCTTAAGTCAAAAGAAAGATTAAGACCTACAAATGCATCTAAAAAAGAAAGCTGAATATCTTTGTATGACTTTCAGATAATGATCTTCTCCATTTTGTAGGCACCATTGCATACCCCAAAAAAGGAAGAAAAAATGACATTAAGAAAACTTTTCTGCTTGGGAAGAAAGGATGAAAAAGTGAGAAAATATAACATAAAGCAACTACCATTTTCACCGAAGACTGATGAAAAATGACATTAAGGAAGAAAAAGAGAAGAAAAAAAGATGGTACCAATGAAGAGAGAAGGAGCGAGAGAAAAAAGAAGACTATCACAAAAAAATAAGTTCTCTTACCTCTTCATTGAAAACATGCACGGAACCACCCTCTCCCTGCTGCCCTCTTATGGCTACGGCCAGTAAGGGTTGCTCATTATGCCATGCAATATCAACATGACTTGATGACCCCGACTGGACTCGATGGTCAAAGAAAATGGCCATCTTCGCACCTTTAGGTCAAATAAGACTTGCTTTTCTCTGGTATGTCCTTGATTAATGTTTTTTTGTCAAGATGCAGTGATGTCCATACAAACAGAGTCTTCGCACCTGTGTGATGAACAAACAAGGAAGTATAATTTTGGTAATGTGCACCTGCTCATATTCCCTTTTCTCCATCTTTGAATGAATGAATGAAAAAACTTTATTACTAAAAATTGATCACAATATAGTATACATTTGAAAAACAAATCTTTGGTACTTTCTACGTGGTTCAGCATCAAGCTGCGAAGGGGGGATCATGACAAGTGTCATAGGTCTAGAATCTGTAGGGTTAAAGGGCCAGTGTAATGAAAACTCATGGGGGAATGAAATCGTGTGGAATTTGCAAAAGGCTCATTTACTTGTACACATAGCACGCCCGTTGTGCGAGGCCGTCGGACTAATGGCATAAATGATAGGATGGCACGAAGTTGACCGAACTGGAGCTAGGCGAATACTTCGGGTTTAACCAGTCCCAGGCCCTTAGTCTTGTAACTGGTCGTAACCTCGTTCACCCAAACAAGTTTAGTGTAATGCTGAAATATTTCCAAATACAAAACACGGTTTACTTCTGGTTGATTAGTCTAGCCATCGCTTCTGCACTGCCCTGCCACGACGCGTTGTCACCACGATTACGTAACTACCCCCAGGCTCTACCAGAGAGCTGGCTCTGTAATTACTTTTCCATATGTTTGATTACTTTCCCATCGCGGGAAATTTAAAACACAAGCCAGTCTTCACCGAACTATCTCAGAGGTGATCCAATATGAATCACATGTTTTAGCATGTGTGATGGAAGTCCTTGTATTGAAAGTGACACAAAGCTCCGAGTATATTTTCCTCTCTCATCGGAAATCACCCATGCAGGCCCACCAAAGTATCCCTTTAAGCAATTAAGCGATGCAACCTACCAAACTGGTGGTGAAGAAGACATCGGTTATTTTGTACTTGGAGCTCCGCCGCCTAATGGCAGTTGCAGAGCTCTTCTGTAGTTAGCTTCTCTCTGGCCAGTCTAGGAAAATTGCTGTAGGTCCTACTCCTAGGACATGATGTAGGACTAGATTATGAATGCTATATGCAAGAGACGCAGCCACTAATGCAGTGACATGATCAACTAAATTATGGCTTCTATCAAAGTTCAAACAACGAAACTTCAGCTTGCCTTAGTCATCCGTGCGGCTGGCCAATGCGCTATACAGTGCTCTGCCCCACTCATACCGACCTGAGCCCGAGGCAGAAATATATTTTTTCTAACGCATGTACTAAATCAATGTATGGGGGGGGGGGAAATAAGATAAATATTTCAAATACTTCCTTTCAAATTCAGCTCTTAAAAATTTCACTCTCATCTAAAATGGCCATTAGAAAGAACTTCTGATAATATATTTCCAGCAAAATCCAAAGTCAAAATCAAGCCCAAAACCGAAGAAATTCCCGCCAATTTTTTTTGCCATCCCATGAACATTGTTTTCATTCCACCAATGTTTTAGTGGAACATGGCCAATGTAATTTTGTCCACAAAGAAACTTGGTATCGCGTGCGCACGTAGATCTCTATGATCACGCACACAGAAAAATTGGGACTTTTAGTAATACGTGAGCGTGATAAGGAACAAATTTTTGCCAACCAAATTTGGGGGGGGGGGGGAGCTGTCAGGAAATGTAGGATGGGGGTTGTGTGACTGGACACTTAAAAAAAGATAGCCTGTCAATTTTGCCGTCAGATTTTACGAAAAATATGCATCAGGTAACACTAAATTCAGTGAATATAATTCACATGATTTTCAACCTATCCTGTACCTGTGAAAGAATTGACAATTTGCATGAAAAGTTGTTTAATTTACTGTTTGAAGATGACCTGTCCGGATAACCAACCTGTCCAGACACATAACGTCTGGGTATACACAGTAGAGGCGCATGGCCAATATCGGAGACTGTTCCCTATTTGGAAAACCATCTCTATTATCAAAGACTTATGTCAACATTTTTGATGGCCTATTTGGGAGACAGTCTCCCATTTAGGAGACCAATTTTCTTTGTTTACATTGGCGGCAAATGGATTACCTTGGCTCAAAATGAAATTGAAAATGTGTTAAGCAGATTCCTCATGAAAAAGTACCCCTTTTAACCATCTACTTTGAAAATCCACCATCTACTTTTGTTTTCATAACATGATCCACACACAAAACAAATGGGCTTCTGATTTCTGAGGGGAAAAAATTTGGCCGAGATAAAGTGCCTTGTTGTTGTTGTTTCTATTGTCCTCGTTAGCAAAGTCTCCAATATCAGAGACTGTCTTCCAAATCGGCCGTGCGCCTCTACTGATACACAATGACTTCCGATACCCCATTTCGCCCAATATCTCCAATAACCTTGCATAAGTGTCTGTGCATTTTGCCAGAACTGACAGTAAACAAAAATTATATGGGAAATTACGTTTTCCAACAACTGTGAGTTAAATTTATTGTACTTGTAGGTCTAGATCTATTTCATCATGGATATGTTGGTGTCGGTTCGTAAATTAAATGCCAGTTTTGAGTGAATGTTGGTGACTTTTGTGCAGTGGTGTTTGAAAGTGTTGAAGTGTGTGACTATCCAAAAGTATACACACACAAGTTATAGTAGTAATGCCGCTATAACTATAGATCTATATACGTACCGTACCCGGCCGGCCGGCGGCCCGGCCGGTTAATGCAACGCAAGGCCAAGGTCCACTCAATCAGCTCGGAGCTGTCAAATTAATTGTTTTTCTAAGCATTACATAGAAGTATGAATGAAATATGTCTTCAAATCATCTAGGTACAATTGAGATTCAAATCATTAAATTTAATACTCCTTTAAAGGGCTTAAATGGCATTGAATACTTACTATTTCTTCGGTTCGTGGTTGGCAAGTGACGCTGTTTTCAGTGTTTCCAAATTTTAGATCGAAAGGAATTTTTCAAAATTATTCAAATTGTTTTACACAAATTTTATATTGAAGAAAATTTCATACCATCATTATTTTCAAAAATATTCAAATGTACATATATTTTAAATTTTATATGAATTAAATTTGTATTAGATGTTTTAAATTTGTATATTGATATATTGATTTTACTTTTGTTGATTGAGGCTGTATCAAAGTCCAAGATGGCAGCCTCCATAGTCGACAAGTGCATGAAAGCTTACAACTATGTCTTCAATCCAAGCCTTTTGAAGTATGATTTTATCCATTTAAATCATTTTGAAGCTTCTATAATTGTATTTCTAGAGATAAGTTATAATTTCTTTCAATTTTGATATCTAGTATGACTTTCATCAGGCTTGATCAGAAATGTAAACAAAGCCATCGCATGATGATGATGATTGGCACCGTACTTCATATACGAACCCCTTCATAATCATATACATGGCGTCAGCTTCGGCGTAGCCATAGGCTATATAGCCGTAGGGGCAGACCGTAGGCGTAGCTCACGCGTGGGCGGCTAACTATACACAGCGCTATCGCTTCTGTACAAGTGGGCTTTCTCCAGCGTTGTGAACTGCGACTACAATAAGTACAAAGTGCGACTAGCCTACATGCTTTTCGCTGAAATTACAATATATTTTTTATCTAAAAATTAAAATAAATAGAACTTCAACTAGGGTGTCTGAAGGTTGGCCAAATCTGTCAGCTGTTTTTATGCTGAATCAGCACAAAAAAAAAACTTTTCAACGTATAGGTTATTTCAAACTAGCTAAAAAATATGATCCCATTGGCAGTTTGAAATAAATTTGGTATCATATGATAGGAAATTATATTTCCTATATTTTGGTGTTAAGGACAAGTTACATGCTTAATCTCTTCATTAAGAAAAACTGAAAAGGAATATGTTTAAAGTGACATCTCGGCAAGTTCTTGAGCTATAAACTTGTCCATCAGAACTTAAGTAATTTGGAATGTTCCAAATTTGATTCTGTAGGAATTTTGGAGAAACTAATATGAGATCATGTTGCTATATCAATTTGAAAATACCCTCCCCCTACCGCTCCACAGGGCCCTATGCAAAATTACACACAAACTGCTCACACTCTGTGTGTGCGCACTAGTGTTTCAGCAGCATGTTTTGTGCCATTCATTTGTACATGTCTATGGGAATCTTTAAGCTGAAAATTTCCAATAATTCATTCAAGCATTACTGAATAATAAATGCATGGATTGACATGAAATTTGGTACATGTATTTTTTACAGTATTTTCAACGAGATCTGAAAATCTCAAATCATTTGAATGTGTAGTTTCTGAGATAGAAAAATCCTCCAGACACCCTACTTCAACTATTGTCTATTGTAGTATTGATATTGATTGATCATGTTGATTGCATTCATTAAGTTAAATTTAGTTAACCATCTTTACTTAGTCTTAACTTAGAGTAAAGGATAGTGTTTTCAGCCAGGAGGAGAATTCGGCCGATATGACGTATGCATGGCAAAAATCACTTTAAAATGCATAGATCTAGCATGAGAGCATAGTCTACACACATACAATACATACCACAGTCATAGGGGAACCACAGTTGCAATGAAAAAAATATCCATAAATAGGTCACATTTTAGCGATGTAATCGGCGGTCCCGCAGTATTGACTCCCGCTACCCTTATATGAACATTCTCGTGTTTAACGCGTGTCTGTTAGGAAAATGGGTTCCAAAAATGAGCTGTATTTCAAGAAATTATCAGTTTTAGATCGGGATTTTATGTATGTCACGAGCTCAAAAGTGTCCAATCGCATGTGTTGCAGTCCCGTTAGTCTTGAGATTTCAGTTCCTATACCATGGGAGCAGTTTTCGGCCGGGCGTTGGACGCCGGCTCGAGCTGCTGGGACTTTTGATCAGCGGGCGAACACACGGCGCGCGCGCGCTCTTCTCATTGACTTTGTACATGCGGCCGAAAACTGATCTGATAGGCCGAAAACTGCCTCCGAGACAGGGTAAATGAAAATGAATATTACCATGGCAATTCTTCAACAAATCCATCTAAGCAATCGATTCCATGCAAGTTATAACGTAAAATGTGAACTTGGGAAGTATAACCAGTAGAGGCGCACGGCCGATATTGGAGACTCTCCCATTTGGGAGATTGTCTCTGTTATCAGAGACTTTCATAAATATTTTGGGTAGCCGATGTGGGAGACAGTCTACCATTTTGGAGATCGATTTTTGTTTTTTACATTTGCAGCAAAGGGATTACCTTGGTGTAAAATGGAAATGTGATAAGCAGATTCCATATGAAAAATTACCCCTTTTGACCTTCTACTTCAAAGATTCACTGTCTACTTTTGTTTTCATAACAATGACCCACACACAAAACAAATGGGTTTCTGACCTCAGGAAAAAATTTGGCTGGGATAAACTGCCTTGTTTTTGGTGTTGTTTTTTTATCCTTTTGTAAGCTAAGTCTCCAATATGAGAGACAGTCTCCCAAATGGGAGAGAGTCTCTGATGTCGGCCGTGCGCCTCTACTGATAACATACATTTTCAATTAATTTTGCACATTGTTTTTAGCGACATTAAGGGGTGTCGCATTGAAAATCTATGGGTCCTTGTCAGACGCCTTGCGAAGCACGGCGTTTGGTCGGGCTAGTGGGTGGCTAACTATACACAGCGCTTTCACGAAGCGACAACGCTGTACAAGTCAGCAGTTTTCTGACAAAGTGCGACTACATGCGTTTTGCTGAAATTACAAATAGTTTTGAACTAAAATTTAAACTAAATAAAAAAGTTCAACTCTTGATTGATTACAATCATTAAGTTAAATTTAGTTAAACAACTTACAACTAACCAAAAAATGATGATTTATTGCGTCGTCTGCCAACAGTAGAGCTACTGTATGGCAGAAGTGACCCTGAATGTAATCGCTGCACTTTGAAAGGTCACACCCGTGCGTAACTAGTAATTTGAATTAGTTTGGCAATGGACAGGTTTTGGCAGTCAAAAGTTGAAAATTTGGTTCCTGGACAGCCCGACCCTGGATGACCAGACCACCTACCCTGGCAACTCGACCCACTTTTTGTTTTTCAATTTTTATGAACTAAATTCACTCATTTTACAAAGAATTGCAATTTAAGTGGTAAATTATAATTAAATGTATATATTCATGACGGGAAACACGGCAACTGTGGACTTTTGAGTTGCAATGAAAGAATAGTAACAGGTTGTGTTTTTTTCCCTCGTAATGAGAATATTTGATAAAGGACCGACTGCCAAAGAGGCCAGAGAGGCAGAGGTAAGCTGATTTTATGCCCCAAGAATCATTGTACTGATAGAAACATACTTTGTAATATATATTTACATTCAATATAACCTTTAATCCCAGTGTAATGGTTTTTTCTGCTTTTGATCTATTACTGAGCATGAAAAATGAGAAAGACGCCTTCGGCCTCGGCCTCGGCCTCACTTGCCTGGCCCTGGAGTTAGCAGACACTGCACGGTGTCTGATGCAATGCATGAACTATTTATCATATTCTCATAACAAGGGATACCCGTGTGCGCGTGTGTGTGTATTTAGGTTTTTATAGACGTGAATCAATCAGATATGATTATTTACGTCTGGGGAGTGGGGACCGACCTTTAGCATCACCATCTGAAAGACGTGACTCAGTCTCGAACCTGGGTCCGCTAAATCAGTTTATAACTTCCACTGTTTAATAGCTGGATTACAGGCGCACGCCACAACACCTATGGTGGCTAAAAACATAGTCTTTATCACAGTCCATCAGATTTATTGTCAATCACCCAAACAGATTTTGAGGCTCAATTTTTCCTTAACTGTTTCAGATTGTCAAAAATGGCAGCAAAAATTAATACCAATGATACAAACATCCCATTTACATGAAAAGATGTACTGTTCGAGTCCCGCCGCGGCACTAATGTCCTTTGGCAAGACATTAATCTACATTTGTCACTCTCCACCCAGGTGTAGTAAATGGTAGGAATTTATTCCTTGAATGCTTTCAGCACCTTACAGGGCAGCTGGGCTAAAGCCAGGGTAATAATACTACTTCGGCGCTTAGAAACATTGTATTAAGCGCAATATAAATGTTATGTATTATGTTATGTATTTACTTATGGCATCTTAGAATTTATAAAATTGAGAAAACTCAAGGATGCTTTTGCGATGTACGAATCTAGATTTGTAAGTAAAAGGATACTATAATTAACTGATTATGGAAAGAAGACCCAAATTGTGTTCACTTTAGGGAAAGTAATTAAATTGATATATTTTATGACCCAGATTTTAATGTTTATTCATAAAAAATGCATATAATATTGTTTATATCAAAGCATTCCACGAAAAAAGGAAAAATATAGGGAAAATACATACATGATAAATTGTTACAGCATTCTAAAAAGATATGGGTGCTGTTGCATAAAACTTGCTATTATAGTAACTTTGCTATTATAGTAACTTTTCATGGAATACTGGATTTTGATTGGCTCTTGAGCAACGTTACCATGGTAGTTACCATTGATGGCAAAGTTACTATAATAGTAAGTCTTTATGCAATGGCACCATGATTAGGTTTGAAGTACCAACAAGTCACCTGTCACTGTCAGGGAAGTTGTCACTGGTCTTGGCAAAGACGCCTTTGTGAAACAGTTAGCGGACCAGTTGAGCGACGGCACCGAGATGTCGCTGATCTTGTCGTTATGACAGTTTGATGAAATGATACCCTGACTGATAAACAAGTCTAGCATTCCGTTATTCACAGCAGCCAATCAGAACCTTTCGCGTGCTTGCTTCTGTGCTTTGTTCCTGTTTAATATATTGTTTGATTTTTGGCTGTCTGTCCAAAGTGGTCTTTGCAGGCAGGTTTATGTACAGGCTCTTTAAATATATGATTTAATGCGACAAAAAATGTAGTTGTTAAAGACAGGTGGTTTGACTGTAACAAATTTACAGTAATCGATTTTCATTCTATAATCATGAAAAGACTTATTTTGATGCTTCTCTTACTGAGGTATACCTCTATTTATTTTCATTTCAGAGGCCAGGTCGCCTTTATCACAGGTGGGGGATCAGGAATATGCTTTACAATTGCTGAAGTATTGATGAGGTAAAATGTCATAGTTTGTAGTTCTACATTCTCTTTTGTATTTTTAGATATTTGTACAATATATTTTTTCAGTGAGTATATTACCAATTGGAAATATATTGAATAAGATTATAAGGTAAAAGCTTCATATGGTAAATGCTTATTTATACACTGTAATTCAATTTATTTTGTTCTGTGTTTAAGTTCTCTTATTTACATACTGTCTGTTTAGAGCCAGAAGGGTGTTAAGTTCCATCATTTGTTCAGAGTTAACGCCCTTCTGGCTCCAAACGGACGATATGTCAAACTGGATATAAGGCATTGGTATGAAAAAGCAGCACAGATTGGCTGCATATCTGTTAATAATTAACAATATAGATCTATTTTCATTTCAGGCACCAGTGTTCAACTGTGATTGCCAGTCGCAAGATAGAACGAGTGCAACAGGTAATAACAAGTGGGTTTATCTTCCCAACTTTATTTGATGATAAATGGTCAACCTCTTAAAGGTTTCATATGGTAAACAAAGGGCCTGGAGGGGTCACAGTTCAATATGAAGTGGGTTATGTACCAAGGGACTTGGGCTTCTATTTGCAAAAGTTGAGGAATATTTACCTCACTCTTGATCTGCATATAATGAGAATACTCTTTTGCTATTAATATAATATATATCTTAATGGAACAATAATGAAATTGAAAATGGTTTAGAAAGTTATCTTTGATGTCACAAAGGAGGGTCCATTGTTAAACAGTTGATTTTGAGTTTAAAGTTTTGAGTAAAATGTTTAGATTTTTTTTAAATGGACATTTCAAGATATTGTTTTGCTATTATGAATCATTCTTCTAAACATCTGCGTTCAATTCCCAATTCAGTTGTAAAAAGATTTACACAGAGTTCACCCAAAAGTACACACCTTGGTTATGACACTTTGGCTAGGATATAAATCTTTTTTGAATTTTATTATTGCTATTATTGTCAAGTCACAACAATTCCAAATAATTATATTCTATAGAAATGCACAGTTTCCTATAAATGTATGTATTTGACATGTAAATGAGGAGTCACAAAGGAAGATTTGATGCTTATCTAAAGAGTCTATGATAGTGAAAAAATCTCTTTTAACCATTAGAGACACCAGATTACATTCCTGTCTTCTGATTTTATTTTACATCTGTTATTTCAAATCTTTTACATCTGTTATTATGTATCTTCTAATGTTTATAGGCAGCCGAAGAACTTAGCCGAGCAACTGGACAAAAATGTCTCCCCATTCAGATGGATGTCAGAAAGGTACAACTTCAATTTTCAAAACATACTTCTAATATTGTTCATTGGTGCTATATGATTACATGGTATTTTGATAAGGTGAAAGTTCCTGTGATAGCAATGGTGTTGATAATGAATCACAAGAATGATAGAAAGAGGTTACTGCTGGTTGTAGCCTTTGTGATGATGTTGGTATGCTGCTAGTGATTTGGGTAATGAATAATGGTAATGATAACTATGAGAAGAAAGAGGAAATGTGGAGGAAGTTGAAGCTAATAGCTGTTGGTAATCATCCCACAAATACGCAATAGATATGGGTTATATCATTTGTGATGACATCATGGATCTTCTTTTTCATGTAATGTTTATCTCCCAGCCCGATGAAGTCGTGGCAGGCGTGCAGAAGGCTATGCGAGAGTTTGGCAAGATCAACATCTTGGTTAATGGTAAGCAAAGGTCATCTTAACCTGTTACCTACTGAATTCTCTCATTCCCTTAGGCCTTGGGTTAAAAATTTAGGATTTTGCTAAAGAACAAGGCCTGTATTTTCGAAAGTGGCCTAAGTTAAGCCAGGCTTAAATTAGGTTGCTGATTTATGAAGGCCATTTGTCAACCCCTAATTCCCGTATAAATTACTATATTTATTTAACAAATTTAAGAAACAAAATTATTTCCTGGCACGAAATTAGCATAAGAAATCAATTCTGTCGTGAGGTTTTTGTATTTGCATTTAGTTCCAGAATTAGAGGGAGTCTATGGTGATTGTAGTATTAAAAGTGGGTGACATTTGGCTCTCTATAATTCAGTGGCCTAAATCTACAAACTTAGGCAGGGGCTTAAAGTTAGGCACCTTTCGAGAATACAGGCCCAAAACTTTAAGCCCTGTCATCCAATTCAAGCTGTAATTCTCTCAAGAATTTCGGAACAAACTTTTAAATCCATTTGTCCAGACTTTGGAAGAAATACATGTATGGATAAATTTTATTACATCTGAGGTTTCGATTATTCATCAATACTGTATGAATTATTGTGAAATAATCTAATGATAAGATCACTATCTGTAAAAACAGGTCATTTTTAATGTTTTGATCTGTCATATGTCAGGTGCGGCCGGTAACTTTGTCTGCCCAGCTGCTTCTATGTCATTCAACGCTTTCAAGACCGTCCTGGATATTGATACCGTGGGAACTTTCAACACCTCCAAAACAGTCTTCGATGAATACATGAGGGTAACTTTAGCCCACTTTTAGAAAATTTTTTGCAACCTACCGATGGTCTCAAATCACCATGCATTATTTGTAGCGTGGATATGATGTGAATCTGATATAAATGCACCACAAATCTACCTTCAGTAAAGACAAAATGTAGATGATTTTCAATTATTAAGTTCATTTGACATGTACATATTTTCAACATATGAACTCAAATGGTACATGTAAATGTTGGAGTAGCATGGGTTCTCAGTGTAGCAAGGTTGCAATGACAATAAAGGTGGGATTTTTTTCATTTGTTCTCTTTCTCTGTGTTTACTTTTCTCCTAGTGCCTCTCTTTATGTGTCCCTTTCTACACCCTCGCTTTCTCTTTTGTTTCTATGTTACATTTTTTTATCAATGTCCTTTTTCAAATTTCCCCCATTTTCTCCGTTGATTTCTCTGTCTTTTTCTCCCACTCCAGGACAATGGTGGTGTCATTATCAACATAACAGCTACCTTGCCGTACAAAGGCACTGTTTTTCAGTGCCATGCATCAGCTGCCAAAGCAGCCATTGGTGAGCCAAACTACCTTGTGTCCTAAAGCCACACTATAATCCGACTGTGACCTGATTTTGGAAGAAAAATTGTGAAAGCAGCACTGAGTAGGAAAAATTAAACACTGCAAATCTTCTTAATCAAGGTTGCTATATCTTGATAGTTAAATGAAATATGAAAATCAAAGTTGCAGCGTATTCTAGGCTCTCTGGTCAGAGAAAAGGTCATATTGGCCAAGGATCAAGGCAAAATTTAGGCCGGTTACCCAGCTGTCCCTGATTTAAAGCTTATTTGATTTTTTCTCACTCTGAAGCAATGCCTGGTAATTAGATTTGATAATATTCATGTGATATTCAGAACCTCCATATGGAAGATTGTACTTGTTTAAGTTTTTAAACCGATTGCTTTTGCAAATCCTTTAAAAAATCAGATATTAGAATTGAGACTTGAGTGCATACTTTCATTTGTCATTGAAATAATGTTTGGATGTGCAATAGAAATAGGCAAAATTTGTGCAGAAATTTATATTTCTCCATACACTTCTGGTATATTGTTGGTTTTTAATCAAAGGTGCTATGATAAGCCTCCCCAAGAGTAGAATTTCATTCTGTAGAGGTTCATTTGTTCAATGGTAAATTCATTTCATTACCAAGCACCTTTAATATATTGAAATAATGCAATATTCTTGTAATAATAAGTGTCCTTTTACTATCTTTTATCTAGATTCGATGACAAAGTCTTTGGCTGTGGAGTGGGGCCCTCTTGGAATCAGAGTGGTTGGCATAGCACCAGGTCCAATCGATGAGACTGAAGGGATGCGGAAGTTGGGTAAGATATGAAATGGTCAGGAGAGTGGCTAGAGAGGGTAGGAATTAAATTATTTTGTAACTCCTGTCAGGGAATTTGAAAATGTTGAGATATTTCCCTCTCCTTGTGGGCAATATTAAATTCTTAGAACCTCTTTCACCTTTTTTTTGCTTGATGTAAAACTTTTTGCAAACTTGTCTGTAAATGTGGTCGGACACGTCTTTCTCATTCAAAATGGTCTAGTGATGCAGTGCCCCTGAAGAGATCAAGTGTCTCTATTGGAGACGTCTTCACAAATGTACCATGTATGGTCTGCTGAGAATATGATATGTGTCAACTGATATCTCTCAAGACTGAATTAAATGGAAGACCACCCTGACATCATCTTTTTTTTTTTTTTTTTTAAATGGGAGAGTGGATTAGTGAAAGTGCAAAAAAAATCTGAAGAAGAAATACAAAGTTGTGGATTTTTTTAGTTTTGAAGATCACTACATAAATTGGCAAAATTGTGAATTCCTTTGTTAGCTAATATCTATTTGCTTGTTTCTTTAGAGAAGTGTCAAAAATATTCCAATTCCACAGTTAGAATGAGGGGATTATTCATTATACAGGTAATAAACCATTTGCAGTGATTTATGTATATTTCTTGATATTTAACAAAAATTATTACCAATTATAGCACAAAGAGAAAGAAAAGAGCAAAAAACAAAGTAGTGTATTTCATATTTCCTTTTAAAGGTGATTGTATCTGATTTCTTTCTTATTTCTTACTTTTAGCTGGCCCCCTGATCACTGAGATTCCTAAGACTATTCCTCTACGTCGCCTTGGAACCAAAGTTGATATTGCCGACTGCGCAGTCTTTGTTGCCTCTCCTGCTGCCACCTATATCACTGGTGATACCATTGTGGTGGACGGTGGTTCGTGGATGACCTCGCCGAATGACGCAGAAATGAGGCTAGCATCAATGAAGAGCATGCTGTGATCCGTAAGTTGGATCAACTAAGACAAGTCACCATTAAATCATGTCGGGGGTGCAACCTATTGGTCCAAACGTGTGCAGGATCAGTGATTCATTAGCCGGAAGCTCCACTTGTTGAAATTTGATTCTCATGATCCTTCAGCTTCAGTCTTGTGGATCTTCAGACTTGTTGTCTGAAAGTCCACAAGAATGAAATCTTTGGTTATGTGTACCTTTCTGATTGTGAAGTTTCTGAGTGTGTGGTTGTTCTGTTGAATCGGTATTTGATGACTACCTCAGTTAATCAGTTACACTCTATAGTGATCGTCATTACTAGTATGAGATAATAACAGTGATTAAAAATAAGGATGATGGTGCATAACTTCTTATTATAGCTGATGAATGAGTATCTGTCTGAAAGAACTGTAATGAATATATATTAATCTTGCCAAAACAAGCCAGCACCTACAGTGTTTTGGAACATTGCACAAATAGTAACGAACTTAGTTCATATGTGTTTTGTGGTAGTGAAAATTTTAATTTTTCATACCAGATTACTATAGGGGAAAAGAGATGTGAGAAAAGTTGTACTTGCATTTAGAGCCTCAATAAAAGATCTAGGTAGTGGCCAGTGGAGAGTATGACTCTGAAATCATCAAAGCTCTAAAAGTTTGAATCAAAATTATATAATTTTCTGTTGTATGGATGATTGTATTTGCACTTTTGGGGGGTTATGTGTCATAGTCTTTGTATTCCCTATAAGAAGTGGCAGAAAAAATCTATTTCATATTTGATGATTGATTCATGAATTTCAAAGGCAATTTCTTTATACCATTTCTTATAGTATCTGTCTCAGTATGTTTATTTTTCTAAGATAAATGGCAGGAAAGTTTGTGTCATATTTAGTGATAGATACACATGTCTTCCTCTTCTAGCCTTCCACTCATCCATACATATGCATTTTTTGATATGGAGGAAGTATTGATTTCAAGTATGTGTATATACTGATATTAAAAAATAAAATATTTTATATATTCTTATATTAATGATTGATATTATTGATAAAAAATGAGTATCAAATATTAGTACATCCCACAGTGTAACAGGGTATGAGGGAATGAGTAAAATACCCACCAACCAACTTAACCTCCCATAATGTGGAGAGGCCAGCAGGAGTACTGTATAAGTGGTTATTTTCGCGGTGGTTTTATTTTCGTGATTTTCGCGAGTCGGTCCCCGCGAAAATTTCCACTTCAATATATGGCTGTTTATAGTAACAAAAACATCACAAAAATTGCGAAATTAAACCCTCGCGAATTTCCCTACCTAGTCCAAAATCGCGAAAATATCTGTACGCGAAAAAAACAGCTTATACAGTATAACAATTACATTACCAGGTACATGTTCATCGTGAAATGTCCCTAAAGACACTGAAAGAAAACCAAAATTTGCTGCAAATTCAGATGCTTTAACAATCTCTTGAATTACTATTGATACATAAAAAGTTAATACATGTTCTTTTTTATTGTGTATTCTTGGACCAAATGAATAATTTGACAACTTCATATATTATGTAATATGCAATATTATATTTTATATTATTATACAAACTAATTTGTCTTTGTAATTGTATAAAAGTTGATGATTACATTTTTGTGAGAAATATTATTAAAATTACTATTTGATCAAAAAGAGTGATGTGGGAAGTCTTTTTTTTTTATAGAGTACTATTGCCAGGGGCATATCCTGACAACAAAAAAGAGACCAAGAAATGCTGATGACCTATTGCTGATGACCCTTTTTCTTTTCTTTTTTTATCTTCAGAATATAGTGCCCCCTCCCTCCTGGATCCTCCACTGACTATTACATTTTGTCAAAACTCTTTTTCATTCATTCTACTCTTTCCTCTCTATGTGTCTTTCCTTCTCTTCTCCCTGTTCTATTCACCACCTTTGCCTTGTCTTAAAGGGGAAGTCCACCCTGGTATATAGTTGATTTGAATTAAAGCAAAAACACGAGAGAAAAACAGATTAGATGCCTGGGGGGGGGGGGGGTATTTCCATATATACGCTATACAGGATGTGACTCCCAAATGGGTCGCTTTTTCACAAGAAATCCCTAAACATGGGTCCTATTTTCTACAAAAAAATCTCTGAACATGGGTTCACATTTTCAACAAAATCCCTAAACACGGGTGGTATCCCAAAATCCTCAGCCTCGTGTATTTTTTCAATCCATTTCTAGAGGTTTGAGGAAAGAAATGTAAGAAAACTCAGAAAAAAAACCTGCAATCTCCTTTCGAAATGATTGTAAAAAATCTGTAATTCAGCCATCTAGCCGCGAATGATTTTTATCAATAAACTGTATTAAATAAATAAAAATGTAACGAAAATTTTTAAGTGTGTTAAGGAGCACAAATAAAACCAAGATGGTTTTAATCTGCAATAGAAATGTTGTTTGTGTTCATTTTTATTGTAAATATACTCGTAAAAAAGGGTCCAGTTTTTACGATAAATCCCTAAACATGGGTCTACGTTTTGCAAGAAATCCCTAAACATGGGTACCCTTTTTCTGAAAATTTGCCCTTAAAGATGGGTTAGGGGTTCAAGGTCCGGGCCTCGCACCCCTGTCAAAAAATCTGAGTACCCCCCCCCCCCCCCTCGGATTAGATGTTCTTTGAAGATTGAAACAGATTAGTGAAAGTTTGAGTGAAATCCGACAAGAAATAAGAGAGTTATGAATTTTTGAACCTGTAATCAATCAAACACAAATTGGCAACTTGGTGGCATATCTTGTGAGCTCCTCTCCCGTTTGCTCAATACAGAAAAATCATCAATTTAATTTTCTTCCTTGTAGATGAAGGAATACATTTATTTTTTATACAGGTCTTGTGTGAAAACATGCATTGATTATACAAGTATCTAGGATGCATGCACATATGAGTAAAAATTTTCTTTGGGAGAAATTTGAAATTTATGATACTTTTAGTACAGGGCAAATGGTAGAGGAGCTCAGAAGATACATGTATGTCTTGGAGTTGTCAGTATATATGTTTGATTACAACTTCAAAAATTCATAACTTTCTTATTTATTGGATTTTGCTCAAACTTCCATTGATTTTTTTTCTTCAACTAAATTTCTCCTTTTAAAACCAACTTGGTGTCAGGGTGGACTTCCCCCTTTAAAACTTATGATAGATCTGAATCTCTTGCAACTTGTCTTAATTAAGTTATCAATTGTGTGTAATTTTTATCTTTGTAATTGCTTATAAGACTTGCAATCCAGTCAGTCACAACTCTATGTCAATACATGGGCCCTACATAAAAGCTTTGTAAAATAGTTAACAAGTGCCTGTATGACTTTGTGCATATCTGACACAGAGGGGGAGAGAGAGGAAGAGAATGTATGTGTGTGAGAGAGAGAGAGAGGGGGGGGGGAGATAGAAAAAAGAGATGGACGATAGAGCATATGCAACAGCAGCTCCTATTAATTGCAATAATTTACCCTACTTTCTTTACTATTCCAATATCCTTCATACATTCTGAGACTACATGTTACATAACATAAATTTACCAATTCCGCGCGAGCACCTTCATGTTATCCTTTATTTCCTTAATACTCCTAAACTGTTGACCTATAGAATTTCAGATAAAGTTCTTTGAGGTTGATTTTATACTTCCTAGCGGTATACAAATTCTTCTTTTTTTTCAGGTGGTTGGTACACTTTAATCATAGCCCTCCAGACTAGTTAGCACGACTTTTTCAAACAAATCTAATTTGCCTCAGTTTTGGGGTCATGGTCTGAACAGTGATGATGCAGGTCAATTCTGATATAAACTGTAGTGTACTATGAAACTGTCTCATGAAATCAGTAGACGTGAGCTTGGCAAATGTTGGGTTAACAGACTTTTTTCTTCTCGAAAGGAGATACCACCAGGGGCGGCGCTAAAGGGGGGCAGGGGGGCGGCCGCCCCCCCTACCATTTTTCAAGCAAGCAAAAAAAAAAAAAAAAAAGGAAGAAGGGGGAAAAAAGGAGAAAGAGAAGGGGAAATGGAGAAGAGAAGGCTAAGCCATGCAATTATGACATAACTGTTATAGTCCTATTTGTTATTTCAAGCTAGACCCTCGACGTGCAACGTTGCTATACGCGTCATTTTGCCCCCCCCCCCCCCCCCCCCCCATTCAAATACCCTGGCGCCGCCCCTGGATACCACCAATCTTAATCACGTCTGAAATTCACGACTAATAACGTAAACAAAGGATATCCGGATATTGCAACACTGCTATAAGGTCAGGCAATGGCAATGGCAATTAAGTGCTGGTTGCAAACTATTTCATCACGTTCAAAATACGGTACCACTCAGTTTCTAGATTGATCTTCATGTTCGTTACGTGGCATAACTGGACTGGTAGCTTTAGGAAATCACCTTAATGATTATAAGGTAAGAAAAAGTTTAATTAATTATTAATTTATGGCTGCCGATCAGTATCAGGCTATGTTTTTGATGAGCGCGAGCCTGAGCGTTGTTATTCGCTTCCTGTTGCAGTTGACATGACTAGACCTACAGATCTAGACGTGAGCGCTCTATTTTTCGACCCTGGATATGTCGCCCGCTCACGGGCACCCTTCCCCGCTCTCTTGGTGTACATGGTGGATTACTCGTGTGGCATAGAACTTTCTCGATTCGTGTAGATGATTGAAGGAATATTGCCCTGAGTGTCAACGAAATTGCGCCATGTCTCCATCAGCTCAGCATAGGATCAAAGAATTTATGAGAACTGTATACCGTATATAAAGAAAGATTGAATAGTCAAGGTATTTTACTATTTGGTATCAACTTGACATATAGTGACAGTCCTGGTGGTGCTCATGTGCATCAGGCTCCTTTGTTAGATGCAGGAAGTGAGTTGAGTTTGCTTCCAGCTTATATATGGTTTTGATAGTTTTCAAATGCTAGCTGTTTAACTTTCTTTAAATTTTTGAAAGAGCAAACATTAGTTTTTAACATGATTAAGGAAGATAAGAGTTTTATATATTTTACATGGCTAGATCTATATGAGTAGTTAAAAAAAAACAAAGAAGACATAGATTACGTGTATCTAATTCCCTGTCAAGAGCAAACAGACCAGTGAACAAGAAATAGTTTATAACTTGCCAATGTGACTCGACTGATATTGCAGAGAATTGCAATAGCCTTCCTCAAGAGATGACTGGTGAAAGTGTGGTGATTGATGGTCTGATCCTTATTTCATCTAAATCTGGAACTTTGAAAGATTGCTCAGCCTCTGTGAGCTGTCTATTTGCTGTCTGGACATCAAGAAGAGGTCTTAATTAGTTGCATTATTGCAATTACAGCTGCCTGAACAGACCATAAGGTTTTTGTAGACTGCTGAACATTTGCTAGTTGAAAAGATGAGCCTTGGAAGTCACAAAGGAATTAAAATTAAAGGTGGAAGATCCACTGCGAAGGTGAGAGATCATTCCATATGTACTATTATGTTATCTACTCGGTGTAAAAGGGATAACTTGTTTGCAAAAACAGTTTGGAGGGTTGGTGAGACGTAATGTTTTATCCATTTCATAAATGCCAAAATCATTTCAATTGGGCAGTGCTTAAATTCAAGTAGATTCCATAGAATTTAGAATATATTGATTACATTGTACATCTTAATTCAACATCTTGATTTAACACCTAACAATTTAATTTTCTTTCAGTCATAATCATTTATGTAAGTTTGTTTTAAATATTCTGTTTATTATTGTTTTGTTTGTAAATCTGCAGAGCATTGATGAGTGGGAAATAATTTGTTCGCCACCTCCTAAAGTACGGGTAAGTTCAAAGAAAATTGCTTTAGGTTAAATGTCATGTAAAGTTTTGGTAAGCCCTCAAAAACTGTTCGTCAGATTTCTTCAATTTTTGTTGATAAATAGCAAGATACTAGCAATACTAAGACACTGTGAAGATTTCGCCTCCTAAAGTTTATTATTAAAGTAGATATTCATTGATTTTTAAAACTGACTTAAGTTTCATTATTGCGTAGGTGAAGCTTAGACCGGACAAGTTTGTCAAAATTCGACGCTTGCAAACATTCGAAGTAATGATTATTATCAATTACAAATTGCTAAAATACAGCCCCGACATAGCACCTGAACAGCTCTCCGAAAGCCGCTGAAATGTGTGACGTCAAAGACAGGACATTAATTGCACAAGCAGACGATGTCCCATAACATCTCACATATTTTCAGTGCCTGTTTTGTCATCTTCTCTTCAGTTATTTCACTTCACTAGCATTAGTCTATTATGTTTAATACATATATTGCCTCACTCTAAACCCCGTGCATGGGTTTATTTGGATGGAAAATGAAGCGTTACAAGAATAAAGGAATCAGTTGCTTGTAAACAAAATAGACGCCATTGCATTCACAGCTGCATACACCGCTGGACGTTCGGCATTGAATGAGGGATGAATACCGTCCTTGCAATCATTCAGCGGGCTTTTCAATTTGAAAGTGTGGTTTCTTTGATTGTTCATTAACCCTCATCCTATATGTTTACTAGAGGACTGTGATCAGAACTGGATCTAATAATTCACCATCATTGCTTTGTTCTTCCTACTGCAGACTCTGTTCATTGCTTGATTGGATGCCCATCTAACTCACAGAGGTAATTCAAGAAGTAAGTGGACCTAGTTCTTATTTATGAACAGAGTCTGGAATCGGGAACTGTGCTACCACAATGCCAGCGGTTAAATGCCCAATACCCGACTGCGACTACTCGACACCTGACCTGGATGCCTCCATTGTGGCCGCCCTGCTCACGACCCACAGCACAATCCACGCCTCTGGGTCTGCTGCGGTCGCTAAGGTCGAGAAAGTCAAGAGGCCTACCATAGCTGCTGCTGGCACAAGTGAAGACTGGGCCTACTTCACCTCACGATGGTCCGACTATGTGGAAGCCACCAAGATAGACGGCAAGGACAGGGTTGTGCAGTTGCTGGAATGCTGCGATGAGCCCCTTCGCAAGGACCTTACAAGATCCGCTGGTGGTAGCCTCACCTCAAAGTCCGAAGTAGCAGTGCTGGCAGCCATCAAGAAGCTTGCCGTACGTGAAGAGAACACTATGGTTGCTCGCGTGGCACTCCACAACATGCGTCAAGACCGAGACGAAACAGTACGTAGTTTTGGAGCCCGTCTACGAGGTCAAGCTGGCATCTGTAAATTTATTGTCAAGTGCCCCAACTGCTCCACTGATGTCAACTACACAGATGAGATATTGCGGGATGCCCTGAGCAGGGGAATTGCTGACCCTGAAATCCAGCTTGACCTTTTGGGGGACAAGAACCAGGACATGAGCTTAGAGGATATCTTCCAGTTCATCGAGGCGAAGGAAGCAGGCAAGCGCTCTGCGTCGTCCCTACTAGACGCTCACACTGTGAACTCAGCCAGCAGCTCATACCGGAAGACCAAGCAGACAAATGTCAGGGAGAAACAGGACTCGTGTGCCTACTGTGGCAAGAAGGGACATGGACGGAGTGCCCCCGCTCACATCCGTAAGACACAGTGTGACGCCTATGGACACAAATGCAGGCACTGTGACAGACTTCACCACATGGAGGATGTGTGCCGCAGCAAGGACAAACCACGACGTTCACCTGCAACAACCCCAGATGGACACGAGAATGCTGCCTTTGATTCCTTCTGCTCCGTCCATGGCTTTGATCGCTCATGTGGTGGCCATGGCGTTGCCCTTGATCATCATGTGTATGACAGCCTCTCACGGGCATGGGTCAGGAGAAAGTCTTCCCCCCAACCCTTCATAGATGTGACTGTTCGGACTGTTCCTAGTGACTATGAAGCTCTAGGGTTTAGCCTCTCTTCCCCATCGCTGCCTCACTCCATCCCCGCTATGGCTGATACTGGATGCCAGAGCTGCCTGGCTGGCATGAAGGTTATTCGCCGCCTTGGTTTACGCCAGCAGGACCTCATCCCTGTCAACATGAAGATGCGCACTGCTACTAAAGGGGGTGTCAGGATTCTAGGCGCTATTCCGCTCCGTTTGTCAGGCGAGGGTTCCCTCGGTCGCACTGTCGAGGCAAGACAGATGACGTACGTCACCGACAGCTCCGATCACCTCTTCCTCAGCAAGGAAGCCTGCGTTGACCTGGGAATCATCTCAGACAGTTTCCCACGACTTGGCGACACACAGGAAGCATGCCTGGTTGACACTGCTGCAGCCCTCAAGGGAGTCCCTGCGGAGAAAACCTGTGCCTGCCCTCGACGTCAGAGGCCCCCACCACCTCCCACCGTGCTGCCTTTCCCTGCAATTGAGGCCAGCCGTGAAAAGTTGCAGCAATATCTCCTTGACTATTACAAGAGCAGCACATTCAACACCTGTGAACACCAGCCCCTGCCTCTCATGGACGGCCCCCCGATGCACCTAATGGTCGACCCAGAAGCAGAACCTGTTGCACGTCACACACCCGTGCCTGTGCCACTACACTGGCGAGATGCGGTCAAGGCTGGATTGGATCACGATGTTCAGCTGGGTGTGCTTGAACCCGTGCCCGTCGGCGAGCCGGTCACCTGGTGTCATAGGATGGTGGTGTGTGCTAAGAAGGATGGCAAACCAAGGCGGACTGTTGACTTCCAGGCCCTAAACGCCCATGCTACGAGAGAGACACACCACACCCAGTCCCCTTTTCTACAAGCCAGGTCGGTGCCACAAGGCAAAAAGAAAACTGTCTGTGATGCATGGAATGGATATCACAGTGTCCCCATCTGCCAGGAGGATCGCCATCTCACAACGTTCATCACGCCCTGGGGAAGGTACCGCTACAAGACCGCACCTCAGGGATACATTGCCTCTGGCGATGGCTATACAAGGCGCTATGATGAGATCGTGTCGGCCATCCCAAACAAGACGAAATGTGTGGATGACGTCCTACTTTGGTCAGACACAATGACTGACAGCTTCTTCCAGGCTGTTGAGTGGCTGGATATCTGCGGAAGGAACGGGATTGTCCTCAATCCCGACAAGTTCACCTTCGGTGCCGATGTCGTCGACTTTGCAGGCTTCGAGATCACCACTGACAGTGTACGGCCATGCCAGAAGTACTTGCAGGCAATCCTTGACTTTCCGACGCCCACTAACATTACTGATGTACGGTCATGGTTCGGGCTTGTCAACCAGGTGTCATACGCATTCAGCATGACAGAGAAGATGCTACCATTTCGTCAGCTTCTCAAGCCTAGTACCCCATTTGTCTGGACTCCCGCCCTCCAGTCTGCCTTTGATGAGTCCAAGGCTGTCATCACTAGTGAGATTGAAGATGGCGTGAGGATCTTTGACCCAAGCAGACCTACTTGTCTCGCCACAGACTGGTCTAAGAATGGCATCGGCTTCTGGCTCCTGCAGAAATACTGTGACTGCGAAGGCACGATCCCCTTCTGCTGTGCCGCAGGTTGGAAGATTACGCTCGTCGGCAGTAGGTTCACCCATGCTGCTGAATCACGGTATGCACCTGTGGAAGGCGAGGCCCTTGCCGTAGTGGATGCCCTGGACAAGGCACGATACTTTGTGTTGGGATGTGAGGATCTCGTCATCGCTGTTGATCACAAGCCGTTACTCAAGATCTTTGCTGATAGGGGCTTGGAGGACATCCCCAATCCCCGCTTGCGGAACTTGAAAGAGAAGTCACTCCGTTACAGATTCCGCATGGTCCACATCCCTGGTATCCGCCATCGTGCCACGGACTGCCTCTCACGTCACCCAACTGGTGAGCCAGAGAAGTTAGACCTCCCTGATGATATCGCGACAATGGATACAGAACCTGTATCATTCCTACATTCACCGACCCTCATGGGGGGCCTGCGGACCATGGACCCATACCTGGATACTGTCGAAGTCTGCACGCTTTCCACTGCCGTATGCGCTCTGGACTCGCTACACCTCAAGTCAGTCACATGGGACAGGGTTCGTACGGCCACCGCTAGTGACAAACACATGCAGACTCTCCTTGGCATCATTGAGTCTGGCATGCCTGAGTATCGTCATGAACTCCCTCAACCACTGCGTGAATATTTTCAGTTCCGTGATGAACTATCTTCAGTTGATGGGGTCATTCTCTACAAGGACCGTGTGGTCATACCACCAACCCTCCGGGAGGAAGTGCTGTCTCACCTGCATGCTGCCCACCAAGGGGTCACCTCCATGACAGCTCGTGCTGAGGCATCGATCTTCTGGCCTGGTATCACCCCTGCGATTGCTGCTCTCCGTGCAAACTGCACCGGGTGTAACCGGATTGCGCCCTCCAATCCCAGTGCCCCACCAACTCCCCTGCTCTCCCCAGCCTACCCCTTCCAGTGTATCTGTGCGGACTACTTCCACTACAAGGGATGCAACTATTTGGTGGTGGTGGACAGGTACTCAAACTGGCCGATCGTTGAACGGTCCACACAGGGGGCAGATGGGCTGATCGCATGCTTACGTCGCATCTTTGTCACTTTCGGCATTCCCGATGAGTTGGCTTCTGATGGTGGCCCCGAATTCACAGCAGTAGCTACACGCCGTTTCCTTATGGACTGGGGCATACATCATCGCCTCGCTTCTGTTGCCTACCCCCACAGCAACTGCAGAGCTGAAGTTGCTGTCAAAACCATCAAGCGTCTCATCATGAGCAACACAGGCCCCACCGGTTCCCTGGACACAGACACCTTCCAGCGTGCTATGCTTCAGTATCGTAACACCCCTGACAGGGACACCAAGCTCTCTCCGGCCTTGTGTGTCTTTGGCCGCCCCATCCAGGACTTCATCCCAATTGCTCCTGGTAAATACAAGCCGCACGATACCTGGCGTGAGACCCTGAAAGCTAGGGAGGAGGCCCTTCGGAACCGTCATATGAAGGGGGCAGAACGTTGGTCGGAACACACCAAACGCCTTCCTCCCCTTGTTATTGGGGACCATGTCCGCATCCAGAATCAAATGGGCCCACACCCTCTGAAATGGGACAAGACTGGAATCGTGGTTGAGGTTCGGCAGTATGACCAGTATATGGTTCGCGTAGACGGCTCAGGACGGGTCACACTGCGAAATAGGAAATTTCTGAGGAAGTATGTCCCTGTCC
The DNA here is from genome assembly GCA_025618425.1 of Heliocidaris tuberculata. Classification (NCBI taxonomy): domain Eukaryota; kingdom Metazoa; phylum Echinodermata; class Echinoidea; order Camarodonta; family Echinometridae; genus Heliocidaris; species Heliocidaris tuberculata. The sequence goes on along the minus strand of CM046836.1, from coordinate 11,254,952 downwards.
ATCAGCCCTTACCACCGAAGACAATGGAGGCTGATGTTCACGCTTCACGTCGATCTGCCCCATCGTTTACTCTGTGCCCCCCTGCAGTCTCTGCTGTGCCGCTGTCGGCCTCGTCATGCCCCATTACCCCTGCCCGGCAGAACTCCCGACGTGTCGTAGATGACCCTCCGTCACCCATGCTAGATGACTCTGATGGTCCCGATGTACATTCCCCTCTCACCGGTGTACAGTCATCTCCTCTGGCTCATACCTCCCCTTCGGCTGCACCTTCGGCTTCCGCTGACTTGCTGCATCATCCTCCACAGGCACCGGATCCCAAGACTGATGCAGTGGATCCAGCACCCTCCTTTGCTCCGTCACCCAAACGCTCTCTCCGTCGGACCTGCAAGCCTGCATGGCATGCGGACTATGACATGTCGCTTTAGCTTAAGGATTACATTTTTCTGGTGTTCTACGTTTTGGAGTTCTTTTTCACCGCGTTTGATGTTCTTCTACGTTCCTACCAGTTTTACCCGTGTTACCTGTTCTTTGGACACTGTTACTTGCTTTTGTTCCTGTTATCTTTGACACGCTTCATGATCTTTCTTCGCATCAAAGACTTGGGGGGAGATAGAGGACTGTGATCAGAACTGGATCTAATAATTCACCATCATTGCTTTGTTCTTCCTACTGCAGACTCTGTTCATTGCTTGATTGGATGCCCATCTAACTCACAGAGGTAATTCAAGAAGTAAGTGGACCTAGTTCTTATTTATTTACAAACAAAAGATTTCAGTAATCAGAATCTGTTTCATTCCCATTTTAGAATGGTGTGAAATATGGGCACGTTTGAATACACTAAATTCTTTATAATTTGAGAAATAACTGCACTGCACTTATGTTCATTCTTTATGGGACGTCGTCTGCTTGGACAGGATTGTTCCCTTTATTGACCAAGGGCGTAGGCTGGGGGGGTGCACTGGGTGCATGTGCACCCCCCGCGGAGGCATAGGAGTTCCGCCCCTGAAAAAAAAAAGAAAAAAAAAACTTTTTTCCTCCTTTCAACAGCTTCAAAAACAAGGGGGCACATGACCCGAAACATTCTGTAAAACAATTATTAGTCTTGATTTCTGCCCCAAACCTTATACTAAAAGTCAGGCCATCCATAGAGGTCGGCCAAATCCATTCTTGTCTCATGACGACAGTACCGCGAGACTTATAGTTAATTAAAACCCTTTCGCACCTATAACACCCGAAACTGACGCCCGAAACAGAGATTACTTAAACGCCCCGGAACCTGGGGGGGGGGGGTCACTCGCGGACTGAAGTGGTACCCATGCTCGTGCACCTCATGCACCTCAAAACTGGACCCAAAAGGAAGTAATTCTTGATGTCAAATTCTACCTCTAAAAGGATATTGTAAAATATACCCTTAAAAGGCATAAATGGCGTAGGAAAATGTACCAACAAATGTCGAAGAATGCCTATTTCTCAAAAAACGTCGAATGTTAGACTGTACAACACCCATTTTTCTAAAAAAAGAAGAAAAAAAAAACAAAAAACGTCGAATGTAAGACTGAAAAACACCCCGTTTTCTCAAAACCGTCGAATGTAAGACTGAAAAACACCCCTTTTCCCCCAAAGACGTCATCTGATCCTTTCATTCGACCTTTTTTTTTTTTTTTGACAAGCATGGGTACCCGGCATGGGTACCACTTCACTCAGTCTCTGAGTGACCCCCCCCCCCCCCCCCCCCCCCCCCAGGCCCAGAAAGCCCGCTTGACTTCAGTATCCTTTATATACCTCACTTTAAGAATCTTTCCTAATCCTATCATCTGATTGGTTGAAAGAGCAGTCATGGTTTTTATGATTGTAACATTTCAAGCACAGAGTTGCATGGTGATATATATGCAATGATAGGTTTTTGTAAAATTAAAGGCCAAGTCTACACCAATATCAAGTTGATTTCAATAAATAGAGTCAAATTAAACAAGCATAATGCTGAAAATTTCATCAAAATCGGATGTAAAATAAGAAAGGTTTGACATTTTAAAGTTTCGCCTATTTTCACAAAACAGTTATATGCATAACACGGTGGATATGCAAATGAGATAGCTGATGGTGTCACACACTCACTATTTCTTTTGTATTTTATTATATGAATTATAGAATATTTCAATTTTTGCAGATTTGACAATAAGGAAGCTCTTCCTTGAATCACAATATGTTACAACAATGACAATTCCACAAGTTCAGTGAGGAATCAATTTTTGTTTCACATCATAATGAGGAAAAAAATGAAATATTTCACATTTCATATGATAAAATACAAAAGAAATAGTGAGTGGATGACGTCATCGGTTCCCTCATTTGCATACCGACCAGGATGTGCATATAACTGTTTTGTGAAATTAAGCGAAACTTTAAAAATTTCGTAACTTTCTTATTTTACATCCGATTTTGATGAAATTTTCAGCATTATGCTTGTTTAATTTTACTCTACTTTTTCAAATCAACTTGATATTAGTGTGGACTTGGCCTTTAACTCTGCAGGTTGAGGTGGTTTTTAACACTTTTTTGAAACAAGCCAAGAGTTTTCATGTTGACTATACTTTTAGGGAGTTTGTTCCGGTCGTTTGTAGTTTTCGGATAGAATGAGTTCATATAATAATAATCTGTTCTTGCTGTTCTGGGTACATGCATCTTTAAGTTATGATGATCTGTTCTTCCAATTCTGTTCGCAGGTTTGCACATGTTATTACGTCCTATATCTGTGATGTCATTAACAAGCTTATAACACTAAAAAAATAAGTTGGAGGTACTTTCGTCTACTCTCTAATGTATTCATACTAAATTCTTGTAACAAAGTGTTGTAACTACATGTACTACTCCAGTCTTTGTTCAACATTCTTACGTATAACGTTTTTTTATAATCTTTACAATCAGTTGGCTACCGCTTTGTTTCTGTGTGGATCACATGCTGTGCAACAATAATCCAAACATGAGCGTACTAAATATTCTGTAAAGGGTTTTTAAAACTGGTTTTGGTCAGTCAACGCAGTCCCTCCGTATTATGTACCAAAAAGGTCTATTGCACTTTACATGTAATTCGGTACAATGATCATTCCAATTTTAAGTGTTATTTATCACAAGACCCAAGTATTTCTCAGTTGATGTACTTTGTAACCCTTGACCATTATTAGTATATTTAAAACTAACATTATGAACCTTCCTAGGCATCATAATCTTGGATTTAGATATGTTGTAATCAAGGAGGCAATGTGGCCTGACAGAATTCAGCATAAGCTGAGATTAAATCGACATTTAAATCAAAATAAAACCAGCCATCTTCAAGAGTAAATGTTTTTACTGGAAATAGTTTTGACTTGTTGAATGATATTTTGCTGATTGAATGATTACTGACATCAGGTAAGCAATCATTTGATTAACAAAGCAGCTTATAGGCTAGGTACCAAATCACAAGCTTTATAATTTTCTGAACAATACTTAAACACCTACATAACCTACACTGTATCGTCCAGGAAAAGCTTGCTTGTGATGTGATATCTATTCTAATTTTCTAAACTTTAGTTCCACCTCCCCAAGATGTGCACCTCCCCATGCCCAAACCAGCCTACGCCCTTGTTGACGTCATTGAAACATTGTTATTTTTTTGTTGAAGCGCTTGTATATCGCAGATGCTGGGAGGTAGTTTTATTTGTATTATTGTTTAATTACCTGATATGTAGTTGACTTTAAACTGATACGATTGCTATCTGTTAACTTGCCAGTTTCTAGTGATACATTATTTATCATATTTGTGATTTTCTTTGAATGTGTACTTTAAACAAATAAGAGGCAAAAACTAATTTATGTGCCGGGACAGGCACGTAAAATCCCAACAAAGGCAGCATGTGCTATACACTGTACACACACGTGTAAAACCAATAATGAGTAGCTACACACAGTGCACACACGCTGTCTCTATGCGAAGCCCCAAGATTGCTGTGCGGGGAGCCGTCGGGGTGGAAGGGTCCTAGCATAATGGCAGTGATCAAGCATTCCTGACTGATATTTACACTGAAATTGACCAGAAATCATAGATGGAATACCAAATGATCTCTTACAGACATCTTTTGATACAAGGAGAACAAAATGAGACTATATTTAACATGTTTCTTTTCAATTTCCTTTCTGCTACCAATACTGTAAAATTGCTTTAGGTTAAATGGTGTCTTGAATTTCAGCCACTAAGGACAATTGAAAAGATTTTCCTCATTCAGTTTGTGTTAATTTGATTATTTTGCAACAATAATAATAATAATAATACTCTACTTATAAAGCACATAATAAGTATACACTTTTCTATGCGCTGCACATACATAGATCAAGACCAAAAATAACAAACATATGAATAGCAATACATGTACATGATAAGTATATTACAATTAACAAAATTGGCAAATTGAAAATTAATAACAAACGTGTAGCTTTCAAAAACTTGAACAAGGTAAAATATAGTGGGCTGACTATAAACTTATTTCCTAAATTTACTTTAATAAGTTTCGCTTGTACTTTACTTTTCAAACTTATCTTGTTTTTATACCTGTTATTTTTGTTGTAATAACAATGTAGATAAATGATGATTAAAATATCATAGTGTAGAAGAATTGTAGAAGAAAAACAAAAGTAAAGTAAATATTTCTCTTTGTATTACAAAATATGCGACTTAATTCGCTTGTGTTCATCTGCTCTATATATGTAGCATGAATAGTAGCATTAGCAATATGAATTTGGTATGAATAAAAAAAGAGTATAAATTAAAAAGAGGCACGATGGCTCAGTGGATGGAGAATTGGTCTTTTAACCTTAAGGTTCCAGGTTCTAAACCAAGCTGATGCACTAGTGTCCTTTGATGAGGCATTGATCCCCACTTACCAAGTCCCTTTGAGAAGACTTGAAGAAGTAGTTCCCCTGGTTGCCTACTTGCGTGTACTTGCATGCTTTCTTTGCAGTCAGGTGAAATTAAACATCATTTCATCAGTTAAGTTGGGGTGGGTTTTTTTGGGGAAGGGGGGGCTGCAAGTATACCCCCAGCACCTTGTATGTTTCTCTGTGAAATGATTGGATTTGCATTCACAAAATCAAGGAAAGAAGCAGAAAAGATTCCAAGACCAAAAAAGGGAGAGAAGGACGTGGAACAGTGATATCTGAGCAGCCATCGGAGGAAAAATCAGAAGCAGAACGAGATACAACGATGCTTATGTTTATGGATGGAGAGGTATGTAAGAGCATTCATGGACTTCTGATAACCCTTTCATGACAGGAATTATTTAAAGGCTAAATTGATCACATTTTATTCTTCAAATTGGCAACATTAATATTTTTCTTTTAGTGCTACATGGTTCTAATAAGGTGTAAAATCTTTGAAAATGATATACATAGATTGAAATAGGTAAAAAGTTGACAAAATTGCCAATTTTGTTTAAAAAAACAATGATTTTGAACCTCACTGTGTGTTGCCAGTTTGAGGATTTTAAAGCTTATTCTTGTTTTTAAAATTCCTGGCATCAAATGCAATATGGTTATGAAACAAAAATGGACATACAGTAGTTTGTGCTGAAATTTTTGCTCTTTCTATTCATGCATGTGGTGTATTTTTTAGAGCTCTGAATCAAAAGTTATTGATCCAAACCACAAAATGTGGTCAATTGTCTTGAAAGGGATAAGAGAAAGCATATTATAAACATATTTCATAATCATCTGGATGAAACTCTTGAGGAAAGCACTTTTGCCCAAAATTTAAGAAGCTATTTTGGAAGGGGCTGATGAAAAGGAATGAAGAAAGAATCTTTTAGGTTGTCTTAACCTGTCCCAAAATATGAAAAAATGGGGAAATCATGCTGATAATATTTTCAATCGTTAAGTGTAACTGAACCTGTGATATTCCAAGATTTAATGGTATCTGTACTTGCCATTGTATAATACTACAAGATTTCCAACTGATTTTTTAAATTTTTTTATATCAATGTCAGCTTTTGGATCATTACAGTCTAGTTTAAATGATGGTAGTGCAGTGATCTGATAGTGGTTCACTTATTTGATTTTCAGTTGAGGTCATGAATTCTTGCCCATTGCATATACATGAATGCCCTTAGAAAAAGGCTTTGTACATCCATGTACAGTTGTCTGCTTTGATCTGGGATTCCGTGTATAGTAATCAGGTATCTTGTAGGATTTATTGTATGAAATGCATAACTGTGGTCCAAAATTCAGGGTGATATCTTCCAACGTACTTTTACATTTACAGAATTCCTTCCTACCCGGTAGCCATTTTCTAAACCTTGGTTGAGAGTGGCAAGTGTAGATTGATGTCTTGCCAATTATTGCCATTCCAGGGCCTGAACCCCAATATCCTCCATAAATTGCATGTATTGATGCGAGTTGTTACAGGAATTGCCAGGACTCAATCGGACAGATTTTATTGTTGTTTTCTTTTACCTCATGCAAGGCAATATCTACACGCCTATGTGAGGTCCATTATTAATCTTCTAGCCACAATTGCACCTGAAACAATGATATCTAGTAGTGGAGTTTGATTGCAGTACAAAAGCAGAACAGAACTTTATTCATTTATCAATAATCAAATATTAACAAATGTGTATATTACCAAATGACTTGAATCTCTTGTGTACTGAAAATCAAAGATATTGGAATAATTAACTGATCAAAGGACAGGATTTGTTTGGGTTTTTTTTGTTGTTGTGTGTATTAATAATTGTTCTTCAATCTCTTTCTGTAGAACATTGTGGATGACTGGGGAGCACCGCTTCCCTCAACAGAGTCCACCTTGATCAAGAAGGGAGAAAGCAATGCAACTAAGGCTACTACTTTTGTAAGAATTCCTTCATTATATTTAACAAAGTTTGAAGTAATATGTTGGCCAAGTGGTTAGCTTAAAGCAAAATGATTGTGAAGTAAATTATTTTCCCTTATTTTTGTGGGGGGGGGGGGGGGGGGGGTTGAAGAATACTTTGTGTACTTGACCATCATGTTCTTCACAAATCCATTTTAAGTACTCTCATTGCAAACTATATCACTTTATTCTCGAGGTGTTTTGGTATAATTAAAGGCATTGATTAACTTTGCCCAGGATTGAAAAAAAAAATCACTGTTCCAGCTAATGCTGTAATCATAATTGCAAACCTTTAGCTCAGACAGGAATCGCCTGAGTTTTATAAGCTGATCGGTCGTTTATATATCAAGATATTTTCGATTGAACATTGATGTCAGGATAGAGTACCACCGAACCCTAAAGAACTCTTACGGTTGGCATACCTCGCTCTATCACAGAATACCGTACGGGCTGGAAACCCGCTCTGAAATCGCCAAGCGCTGGTGCTTGGTTTTTGTGACTGCAGCGCAGCGAAGAAGCCGAGCGACTTGCGCTAGCGATTGATCGCGATTTTCTCTTTTTTAGGATAGTAAACGGGTTCCATTTTCTCTCATACTTTCACATATCCTTAATTATATATGTAGTTAGAGGGCTGCACACAATTCACTGGCATTTGAGCTGATTTTACAATTTTTCACAAAGTTAATCAATTACTTTAAGCAAGATTTTGCCCTCGAAATATAGTGGATGTGTAAATTGCAACAGAGTCAAGGCATTCTCTCAGCCTCCTAAAAGAGCTTTGTTTCAAGAATCATTTTGTTCTTCTCTTTCTATTATCCAAGCTTGGTCTATGTGAATATGATTTTCTGTTCAAAGTCGTTAGTAATTGCTTGCAGGACCATGTTTAGTCTTCTCAATTTGCATCACTTGCTGTCATTGATCTGAAATTCCTTCTATTTTCCAGAGAAATCTCATATACTAATTCCAACATTTTAGCTCTAAACTCTCTGTGCTTTCTAAGATAGCAATTGAAATAGAAAGGTCTATTTTCCATTCCATTGCCGCTTCATAGCAATGAAATAATCTTAAAAGTTTATGAGACCAATTCACCTGGGTTTTTTTTCTAGGTTTTCTAAAATATACTTGATTTTTTTTTGTTGGTATAATGGTATACAGGATCTGGATGGATTTTTGAAAAGTAACCCAGATCTACAAGAAATGGAACTTGCTGTAGTCATGGTAAGTGTATTTTGTTTTTACATAGGTGTGTAAACAGTGATTAAAACTCATGATGAGGATCAAGGTAACTATTATGATAATTGACATTAATCCATTGCCTACGGGAACTGGGTGGTTCCTGTATTAAGCCTATGGGAATGAGAGAATCCAGTAGTCCATGGGTTAAATTGCTAACTGGAGAACATATTAGCAGACTTCTCCAATGTTCCTGATGACCCTATCATGTGTCAGGTCATGTACAGTTTACATAAGTTAGCAGAAGATGAGATCCAGTGAGGACCAAGCTATATGTTAACTTATTTAAGCCTGTAAGTTACGAGTGGCGACCAAAAAAGCTGCATAAGCAAACACTGCCGACAAAAACCCAGAAATTTGAAATATTTTTTTATTCATCGGTTGCAGACAGGGTCGTCAGTCAGTTGCAGACCAGTAGCCTACCTTTACCCAATCACTTAAAGATCAGAAAAGCCTTCTGCCGACCAGTTTGGTCAGCTGAAGGTTTTCCATGCAACATCGAAAATCTTTCATTGGTTGGCAACCAGTCGTCAACCAATGAATACCCTTACAAGACTGCCTTGTAGATATAATGGATTCAGCACTCATTGGGGGAGTAATGCTACCATAAACCCTTCTTTGATCAGAGACAATGTACTGATTCTAGTTGGTCGGTGATCGGCCACTGCCATAGTGTGACTTAGGCTTTAATACTGTCCAATTTCAACCATTTGCGTTTTGCTCCAACTTTGCTAATGTACAATGTGTTCCATCTCTAGTTTACCCAACCTCGTGTGTTTCATCCTACATCAGGCCATCAATGACTTGCGTAAACAGAAGATGCTATCCAACGAGGACCAGGCTCGTCTCATGTACCACCTTCCAGAGCTGTGCACCTACCAACCCCCAACATCAGTGGGCAGCTTCTACTACCCAGGCATCCCTCTATACAGTCTCTTGGCAAAAATCCTAGAAGAGTGGATGTATTATGGGTAAATTTGACCTTTAAAATCATGATACATTCTAACCTGCTTAAGTGATCATAGTATAGAAAGGCCACCTGTCCATAAAGACCACATATTTTTATATTTCTTTGAACAACAATTCCCACTGAAACTTGTAGTATATCCTCTGCCAAAAGACTACCTGACTGTAAAACCCATTCTTTTAAAGTCTCCCTTGAGTGGTCTCTATGTACATCTGGACCTTGCTTATGAACAAAAATTTCATTTGTCTGCAAGAACCAATGTTGTCACATCCACAGTTAAAAATGTTTAAACCATTAACTACAGCACCCATGATTTAGTGATCAGCTCTCTGATCACCATGTACACAAAACCTGGAGTAGTTATGTGAATCTAACCAATATGTAGGTCCCAAATCTTCATTAAATGATAAGATCTTATCTGTAAAAAAATTAATTCATGTGCATTAAATAGATTTTATGTACATTGTAGGTTGGTTATTCAAAAGAAATGTACCTATATGTATTATGCAATAGGTCAGCAAGAGAAATAGCTGTTGTACTTCCTCCTAATATTCCATAATTTATTTGTCTTGCAGAGCATGTTTTGCGAAGGATCTTTTAACATATGAACATCTGGATGAAGGAAATGGCATTGATAAGAGGTACATGGAAAGATGATCATGTTGGCGATGATTGTCATTTAATCCCTATTAGGTAGCATTGCGAAACATGATGGTGCGTAAAAACACGGGAAAGACGCACATGACAAAATTATTGAAAATCAGCAGTTTATTCCATAGAGGCAGAACAAAATTATCAGGATGTAGAATTAGAATTTAACTCAGTTAACACTTTTAAGCGAAATAATATAAACAAATTTATTCAGATAAGTCCGCTAGTAATTTTAGATGCATAGACAAAACTAGCACTTTTGTTCTTTGCGTCTTTACATTACGTTTCGCTAAGCTACCTAATTTGCAGTGTTACCAAGCCAACCCCCTATATAAAGCTCTCTGGCTGTAGGACTACGATAGGGCCATCTATTAAATAAGTGAAACAAAGATTTTGGGCTGTTCAACTGGAACCCAATGTCATCTTTGCTAATCAAGAGAATAGCTCTCATGCAAAGTTGAAGTTAACACAATGCCTAAATCCTGTAAACTTCTGCCTCATAAAATCTTGTAGGCATAAATGCAATGCTTAAAGTGTACCAATCACCTGAAAAAATAATTTGTGTACAGCTAGAAAGTATAAAATCAACCTCAAAGAGCTTTGTCTGGTATTCTATAGGTCAGCAGTTAATGAGTATGAAGGAAATAAAGAATAACATAAAAATGCTCACATGGAACCGAACTCCGAGTTTGGTTCCGCGTGAGCCTTTATCTTGGCCAGCGCGTACGGGTACGTTGAGTAGTCTACTCACGAGTCGCTTTTACGCTTAGAGAGAAATAATTAAAATTGCAGTATCTCTTTATAAATTAATATTTGAAGCCCATATTTTGAATATAGTATAACGACATGAAACCTCTAACATACAGAGTAAAATAATTTTTGGTGATTGGTACCCTTTAAAATTTGCCTTTGGGACTTCTTTTGACCCATTGGCTATGGGGATTGTGTAGTTCCTGTATTAAGCCAAGAGAAATGAGAAAATTCAGTAGTCAGTGGGTTAACTGTAAAAGGGCTGCATGGACCTGCTTCCTCCAGAAGTTCCACCTTTTATTAGTCCTAAATCTCCCATGCTTCCTTGTGAAATATAGAAACTCCCAGGTAAACCAGTGTGGTCCAGCAAGAAGATCTCAAAACTCCATTTCAGGGAGCCCACTGCATGATTTTATTTTGCAGTGATGAGTTTCTCTGTTTGAAATTGCTTTAAAACAAGCACTTTTGACTCCTGTTCAGGTATTCCACTCTTTGATTATATATTGAATCAATAAGTTTCTGTCTGAAATTGTATTTGTCGGTGGGTGATATAACCATTTTGGGGAGATTTTTTGTAGCGAAGGATGTATTTGATGTTTTGATAAGCCCGTGTAACAAATATCTGAAAAAATAATGCTACAAGAGATCTGGGGTTTTTTTTGCTCTCCTGAAAATCTAACATTTTTAAGTTACGAGGTTTTATCACCCCTACGACGATATGCTAGTCCTAGGCCCTGTTTCATAAAACTTGTCATCAATGACAACTTGCAATAACTGTTATAAGCTACTGAAATCCTTGCATCTGATTGGCTGAGAGCAAACTTGTCGGTAAAAATCACTGGCAAGACACTTGATGAAACGCCCCCCCCCCTGTTCTCTTCTACCTATGTTTATCAATACTACTTGTATCTAAATGATGCTGGAAGGCCAGTCACAATTTGTTGTGTTCACCCTGGATAACTGAAATTGTATAATATTTATTTTGGTTGAAGGAAAATAGTGATGGACAATGTGACATGCCACATAATGGGATTCAGAGGAACATGGGAAGGGCTGGAGGCTGACGAAAAGAAACACAAGATAACCCAGATGTTTAAGGTAAGAGAAGTGCTCCAGATACTATTTAGAGGGCAGGCACCGATGTTGCATGACCAATAGTTACTATCACCTTATGCATGCTTTGCTGTGGTATTAGTGGTTGACTCTTAGTCAAGAGGTTGAGAGTTCGAATCCCAGCCTGGCACTCATGCCCTTTGGCAAGACATTAATCCACATGTGCCTCTCTCCACTCAGGTGTAGGTGGTTGCCTGATATATGCTAGAGCACTACATATTTGGCTGCTTGGCTTTGACTGGGGTATTAATGTTGGAACACCTGGGCCCCGTTGCATAAAACTTACCCTTAATGGTAACTCTGCTATCAACGGTAACTACCATGGTAACATCACTCAACAGCCCATCAAAATCAAGGTTTCCATGGGAGTTACCATTGATGGCAAAGTTAACGTTAATGGTAAGTTTTATGCAATGAGGCCCAGAAGCATCATGGCATGATAGACATGAGTGCTATGTAAGGAACCACCATTATCATTGTTTTCATTTTTTTATTAAGGTAAATTTGTTGACAGGATTCAAAATCAGAATGAGAAATAGTATAGTATGAGAATAAATATTTCTAGAAGAGTAGTAACAAAGAAATCTGTGATAAAATCTTAGCATTGGATGAAAAATGTCCTATTTCACTGTAATTTTCAGTCATGTCTCAGAAATTTGGAATCTTTTTGAAGCTAAGATTTCTGAATCAGTATTAAATACTACCCCATGGTGTATCTGTTAATTCAGAGACAATTAGGAACCTGTGTCCTTGCTTTACCTATGAATAGTGTGGACTTATTGTCTTGTGGCGTGGTGTGGTGTCATGTCATGTCGTTTCGTGGTATAGTGGTTCATTCACTTGACTCTCACTCAAAAGGTTGAGGGTTTGAATCTCTACCCAGTGTGTATATCCTTACACAAGGCATTTTATCTTCAGTTGTCTCTCTCCACCCAGGTGTTAAAAATGGGTACCTGACTGGATTTATTCCTTAAAATGCACTGTGCACTGATTACAGCTGCCAGAGCTAAAGCCAGAATGATAATATCCAAACCCTTTGGAAGCGCATAGGGACGTTATATAATAATGTGATATGCGCTATACATTATTATTATAATTATTATTAATTATTTAATTATTATTATTTATCTGCAGGACATGGGAAAGAGAGGACTCCTAGACTTGCTTGGTGTGAGGAGGACAGTAGGAACGCAAGATATCTTCCCTCCGACCAGAGACATTCTAGAAGCAAGTTTCAGGGAACTCAATAAGTAAGTACTTTGTGCTTCTTCTTATGATGGATACATGCCGCAAGCAAAATGCATGTACCACTGTTGTGTTACATGCAGGTGCTCAAAAGGGGGAGATGGCAAAAATACTTTCAATTCTGTTTCTCTCACCAACCCTCTAAGATTTGCCAAGTGGGGATGGGGAGGGGGTAGTAAAAAGAAAAAAAATCCAGACTCTCCCGAAATTCAGAAGTCACAAACATAGTAAAGGGAGGGGAGTAGCCTGAGAAAAAATGAATGACACTTGTACAAAGCATCACAATACATGATTAAACTTTGTCTCATACAGTATGCATGGAGCATACAAAAAAGGCCTGATTTTGCTGAAGATGAATGCATACCATATATATGAAGTCAATAGAATTCCAAATACTGGAATTAAAGTGTGCATTACACAATGTACAAGGAAACTTACTTGTAAATTTATGTTATGTAATATGTAGTCTTCAGAATGTATGAAGGATATTGGAAGAGTGAAGAGAGAAGAGTAAATTATTCCAATTAAAAGGAGCTGCTGTTGCATATGCTCTATCCCTCAGCTTCTTTTATTTTGGGGTTCATCAGGTCTGTTGATACTGGATGAGTGTAAAATGTAAACAATAGTAAAAAGGGATGAAATATATATTGTGTGATTTGTTTGTTCTCATGTGTATCTTGAAGTGATTGAGTGCCAAGATCCCCTTTCCTTATTTTCTTTGTTGCTAGGGCAGTTAGTCAGCTTACAGTTGGAGCGAGGGCGCTAGAGAAGCATTGCCACCGAGATCAGACAAACAACTGGTGGGGTAGACCAAAAGGAAGTAAGTACATTTCAGTATGATCTCAATCAAACTGATAAATTGATGTGATTAGTTGATTTCATTTGATCAGAGCACATTCACTGCTTGTCTTGCCCATTCATAAAATGTCTTGTTAAAGCAGACATTTATAATAAAATGTGGTTCCATTTTTATAAGTCAATATCTAATGTCTATTGCATATAATTAAAGCATGCATTTAACTTAAAGTGTACCAATCACCCGAAAAAATAATTTGTGTACAGCTAGAAAGTATAAAATCAACCTCAAAGAACTTTGTCTAGTATTCTGTAGGTCAACAGTTAATGAATATGAAGGAAATAAAGGATAACATGAAAATGCTTGCGCGGAACCGAACTCCAAGTTTGGTTCCGCGCGAGCCTTATCTTGGTGAGCGTGTACGGGTGCGTCGAGTAGTCTACTCACAAGTCGCTTTTATGCTCATAGAGAGTGTAATTAAAATTGCAATATCTCTTTATAGAATTAATACTTGAAGCCCATATTTTGAATATAGCATAACGACATGAAACCTCTAACATACAGAGCAAAATTATTTTTGGTGATTGGTACCCTTTAAAAGTTGTTTCACAGATGTCAATGGTTGCAAATTTGATTAGGGATCCTGTTCTTGGGAAACCTAGTACTGTCACTACATGATATTAATGTTTTAAAATCTTCATAAAACCCAGTTTCTAGTCATTTTCTGTTTTTCAATTGCTTTCTTTAACCAGCCGAGAAATCTAAGAATGAAAATGCTGAGCGGGTGTTAAACAAGATTCTCAATGAGGTTGGATGGTTTAACATTCATCAGCTACCTGTAAGTATAGGCCTTTCATTTACGCTCTTTCAGGACAACTACACCCAGTAATGTAATGTCAATCCCAGTTGTTTCTGGAGGATGGGGGGGGGGGGGGTCTGTTGGTTGATTACTGTCCTAGGGACTAGTTGTCCAGAGGGTTTTACTGGTTGTTGTCTGGAGGGTTTAAGTGATAGGTTTCCGGGCGTCGATAGTCAAGGGGGTATTTTTCCTAGAATAAATGTAATCATTAGTTTGTGTGTTGGGAGATTGTTGGTCTCAGTCCTAGGAGGTAGTTGTCCGGAGGTTGTTGTCCTAGGGGATAGTTTACCGGGCAATGATACTTAAAGGGGAAACTGTCCATGTAAATATTAGTTCATTTTATATAGAAATTGTATTATATGCTTCTTATATGTAACATCATTAATTTATCAACTTTGCAGAAGAGAGCCATGAATCATAAGCAAAGGTCTTTGTTTAAATTAGATTCTCATTTAATCTTGGTTTGAGTTACATTGGTTAAACGTAGGATAGCTGTTTATTAAAATGTTGACTGTACCATGTATGGTCACTGACACGGTGAAAGGAATGTCAGTAGTTAACTTCAGTATGTTTAGAACATTTTGATCTTGGAATATTTCCCTCTGTTATTTATCCATTAGTAATAATGATGACATCAGTCATTTAAATAGCATTTCCCCTGACAGTTACAAATTGCTTAGTACATTAGTATTGCAGACATGTCTACATCAAGAAAACATGGTGAAAGCCTGAAGTCAGGCATTAATTAGATTGTGGAAAAGGAATATGTTTTGGATGTAATTTTAAGTGTTTCACGACCCTGCATCCCGTATGAAGTTGGATAGATTGTTCCAGATTTTTGGAGCAGTTTCCACCAATTTCAGCTTACTAGCAGTGGATGGACATCTTGGAATATCTAAGGTAGTTATGTCCTTTGGCAAAACATTAATCTACATTTGCCACTCTCCGCCCAAGTGTTAAATGGGTATCTGAAAGAATTGCCGTGTGCCCTGAAAAACGATAGCCAAGCTAGAGCCAGGGTAATATTGGATCACCTTTAGCACCTTGCATGGTTTTCGTGAGTGCTAAAAGAAAGTATCCACTATCCAATATTATTATCATTATATAGTTGGGCTGTTGATATGGATCAGTTAGATATAGAGAAGAGAGAGAGAGAGAGACTGTGTAATGATATGAAGAAAATTGTGCAGAATTTGTTTAGATTAATTCCAAATGGTTTGTGGTGTTGATGGTCTCAAGTTGCTCATGAGTTAGGCATCCCTCGAAGCATACAATATAGTTTTGTACTTAAAAATTTAAGTTGTTATGGTGATGAGGAATGTTGCCATCTTCTATTAATAGATCATTTTTTAAGGCATTACATTTCATAAATGCTTCCTGTCTAGTGTCTAGTGACAAACTTTTACATGCACCTGTTACAAGTTATTGTGTCATAATTTTCAGAATGCAGAGTGCATATTTCAGTTGTTGCTAGGTTGGGCAAGTATCCCACGAGCATGTGAGGTTGTCAGGAGCACCTTCTCTTTAGAAAGTATTACACGATTTAGATCCGTTATGAAAATGATATTGCTTTTCTTGCTGTTGAAGATACATTTTTGGAGTATATGATTTTAGTCTTATGAAACATTTCTCTTTGGCTCACATGCATCCTGTAAAGATTTTCATTCCTCCCCAGCCATTCAGTTTGATTTGATGTGATTTGATTTAGTTTAATTTCTTCATATGGTTCACCATACATACAATTTTTAAAATGGCAGGCACTTTTCGTAATGTTACATGCAAAGGATCATTATCTTTGTTACACAAAGCCTGATGAAGATTAGTATATAATACTAACCCCATATTTATGATCCATCGTTCAATAAAAGCAAGAGGATTAAGAGAGATGAGAAGGGAAGGGAGACCTCTATATCTTGGAAGTGCAAATGGAGTAGATAAAAGCATCTCAACATTGCTTAACAAATGATGTGCTCATTTATACTGTAAATGAACACCACCTACGTATAAAACCATACCAGATAACTATTAGATAACATCAGTGTTGAATTTAAAAAAAACTGATTCAATTCTATTGTTTTTGTCTCCATGACAGTTTTGTTTGAAATGTTTTGGTGTTGTATTGACAGAATTTAATTAATTTAATTCATTATTGATGTTGACCCAACACTTGTCTGGTGTAGCCATATATATATATATATATATATATATATATACACACATAAATCCTACTTAAAGCGAAGTCCTGTGCAAAAAAAATCGACTGATGGGGGGATTTGGTGTAAAGGGGAATTTTTTGATTCGCCATAACGTTTTGGGCACTGTTTTTTTCCCATTTCCGTAGGGGTAGAAGGCATTCTATCGATATAAACGTAGAGGGTGCCAAATTACTTATATTACTACAAAGTTTTGTTCGGAAAGGAGAACTCGTTTTCGTATAATGTAACGTGGAAAATCTATATATGTATAACTCTTGGGGATCTAATGTCCTGAGGTTGGACTTAGGGCGATGTCTGTTTTTCTTGATTATATCAATAGTTTGGTGATTTACTAAAAATACCTTATCGCACACAAAAGGTAGTTATTATACGATTCTTTTTGCCATAAATGCAAATTGAAACAAATTAATTCTAAACATATACTAACATTTTTAATCCATTAATTCTGTGTAACGTCATTTCGCGCTGATATACATATATACAATAAAAAAAAAAATTCGCCCCTTCATTGAATCTAGGTATATATATATATATATATATATATATATATATATATACCTATATATATATATATATATATATATATACCTATATATATATATATATATATATATATATATATATATATATATATATATATAAAGGTAGTGTTAAATCAAAACCCTGGTTTTTGCAGTGGTAGATTTGAAAGTACATTTGAATGACTGAAAGCACTGGAAATGAAGTTCGTAGAATTCAGTGTTTATTATCTATCATTTAAAGAAAATTCAGTCATTTAAGAATCCACATTCAAATTGGTCAAGAGATGGAATTGTTAAGGAAAATTATTTTGTGGACCAAGGTCTCATTTTTCACTCTTCCTTTTATGCTTAATATTTCTTGGGGTGAAAAAGATTGTGAATAACTACATAAACCCAAGACAGTCAAGTAAATTAAAAGATGTTGTAGTTGGAACCCAAACTTAGGTCCATACATCCATATTGACAGGTTTTTTAAAATCAGATTTGCACATGCTGGTTAATCATGCTGAATTTCTCCAGGTTTCATTTTTTCCTTTCATGATTTTTGTTTTGTTTTTCATGTTTGTTATTTTATTTTTTATGATGTCATTAGCCATACGCCCATTGACTTATTTTGTTTAAAAGATATGTACCAAAAGTGTTCAGTGACATTTATTCATGATATTCATTCCTAAAACCAATAAATTTCTGATATATTTTTCCTCTCTAAATGATGAAACGTTTTTCTCAGGGAATACTGGGACTGCGGTATTTTGGAGTAAATGAAATATATATCATAAAACGAGCGTTTATCAACAATTTTCTTAGCCAATTGTCTATGACCAATTTTCATTCAGCAAACTCTTAGGCAATTCCTCCTTGTGGGTTGTCTGCGCGTCCGTCCCGTTATATTGTTATCGCATTACACATGTACGTTATACATGTACCAGTATATAATTCAATACCGTACATGTATGTTTAATCATATTTCGTTTTGGTGTGATTAGTCAGTATTTTACAACGATATATTCTATTTTGAATTATCATGTAACAAAGACGTGAAGTAATCCAGCTTGGTAGCAGACATAAAACTAGAATATTTTAGAAAAAGTATAATTCAAAAACCTATATTGCGTGTATTTGGTTAATACCGTATTCCTCTGGGGGTTTAAAAAAAAAAGGATAAAAAAACCGGAAATGAAGTCTCATCATTCTTTCAAACATCTCCAGTACCAACTGACGCTGGCTAGAATATCATTGTTAGTCAATCTAAGTAATTGTTGAAAATTGAGACCTAGTTTCGCTCAAAATTTATCCCTTTTCCGTGTCAAGAATTAACCCTCTCGCACGCAATCTGCTTTTAGACCGGTAATATCATATATTTTTTTTCGCGTGCGTTTCTCATTAAATCTCGGATTATCACTGTGGCTGTGAGCTGATGACCCAGTCCGTAAATTCTCTCCGCCTTATCTAAGATATTCGAGGCTTTTTATCCATTAAACTGGGTATGATCGTATATCTTGCATCGTTGCGTCCTTGTAATTTCTTCATTTAACTGGATATGATTTAATATCTTCTCAGTGGATACGCGCACAGTAGACCAGTAATTTTACTTTCAGTTTCGTTTGTACGGTATTTCTGGATAATGATTTTTTTTAAACAAAATGTATCAGTCATTCCCATATCTTTCTGTTCCATCTATATTTGCATTCGTTTCTTTTATATTTAAAAACTTCTTTCCTTTCTTCATTCGATTATTTTTTTTATC
Organism: Heliocidaris tuberculata; assembly: GCA_025618425.1. Lineage (NCBI taxonomy): Eukaryota > Metazoa > Echinodermata > Echinoidea > Camarodonta > Echinometridae > Heliocidaris > Heliocidaris tuberculata. The sequence continues at coordinate 11,235,959 of CM046836.1, read as the reverse complement.
CCTTTACATGTAGTGCTCTTAGTATGAGTAAGATATTAAACTTCTGAAGCTGCGTATGTATTGTTCGAAATGCAATGCATTTATTTTAGTCACAAGCCAAACGGGCGGCGCCAGGGTATTTTGATAGGAGGGGCAAGACGACCTAAAGATGACGTCATATTTTTTCTCCATTAAATAACAGGGGTAATATAGAGTTATATGTTTAAGACCTCTCTTTTGAATACTCCTCTTTCTTCTTTCTTCCCTTTTCTTCCTCCTTTTCTTCTTTTTTCTTCTTTTTTTTTCTTTTTTCACTACTTGAAAAATCATAGGGGGCGGTCGCCCCCTCTGCCCCCCCTGTAGCGCCGCCCCTGAAGCCAAATAAAATCTGTTTACGTTTTCTATTAGTTTTCTTGGTATGAAATAGAAATAAACTGCCAACATATGAATAGTTGATCACCTTGGGATAGTCAAAATGCAAATCTTGGATGAATCAATATTAACAAACGATTTAAGAGAGCAAGAAGCCATCAGTAAGATGCAAACGTATTTCAGAATTGTGGTAAATTTTCATTTTTCTCCTATCGCCCCTCTCCCACCCTCTCATCTCTCTTACACTCCCTTTCTCTCTCTCTCTCTTTACCCCCTGACTAAACCTCATATTGTATCTCCTCGCCCCTCCATCATCTGTCTTCGAATATGTCTCAGTTTCTCTTGTGAAAGAGAAATGGCGCCATTTTCACAAGTGTTAGACTCCTTTCTTCTTGATCCTTGATTATTCTTCTCTTCGTATTGTCTTGTCAAACGCACATTTTTTTTCTTCTTGAGAAGAAAGAATGTTGCCATGTTCGCATAAGATGGCACGTTTTCTCTCCTCTCATGCCGTAATTAAAGTCGACAAGTCCTTGCAGATTGGAAACGAAAAAATTAATAATGATGAAAGGGAAGAATTTACTTACCCTAATTTGTTTCTCTTACTCATGAGATACGCGGCGACCATGAGTAGGGGGTTGTTAGGATCGTTCGCGTGTGGAACCCCGTTTAAGTTTCATCAGCAATTTCCTGACATTGTGACGAAGAAAGGGGGTCATGAATTAGAAGCGAGTTTCTGTCGTGGATGGCAAAGGTTTCGTGGAGTCACTGGAAAACCGTGAATGGACTTAGAGAATTGAATGCCGACTGGGAACGGTCAAGGGCAATGTGTGGGTGCTGGTTTTGATTCTTTTTAATCCCAAGAATAATTAGATAATTGGTATGCGAACTGAGAGGGATAGAGACCAGGGCAGCATTTCATCAAGCGTTTTGTCAGTGATTTTTACCGACAACTGTTATAAGCTACTGAAATCCTCGCATCTGATTGGCTGAGAGCAAATTTGTCAGTAAAAATCACTGACAAAACGCTTGATGAAACGCTCCCCAGATGTTTGCTTAGACAGGCAGACCAAATTGTAATGACGACAAGCAGTTTTGTCATGAAATAAATATATATCTCATTTTCAAATTAAAAGAGGAATCTTTGCAAATATATACAAATGAATGTTACAAAATAATTTTACGAAGTGGAGTTGTCGACCCTTATTAGGCTTAATAATTTACAAAACTTAAAAAAGAATATCGATCTCTAATATTTTCTTTGATGATACAAATCTTTTTTTTTTTTTTTTTTTAGAAATTTGCTGGATAATTGGAGTGCTGTTTGGCGTTGTCGAGTTTTCTGGGATGAGTCGACTTTCTAGCTGTTGTCCAATTTTCGTTGTCGACTTTCTCGTTGTCGACTTTCTCGTTTATTGTATATCTTTCGGCTTTATCTCGGCTTTCTCGGCTTTGTGGACATTCTTTGACGAAGCAAGTATTATCCGTAGTACCTGTTACACGCGAAGCGTTATTTACCTGATGTATAGGACTGCGTCAGCGACTAATGAGGTTTTTGACGCGTCGTGTGAGAAAGTCAGAGTACGAAATATAATTACAAGATGCACAGTGAAACCACATTGCGTTGAATTACTGGCGTATGAGTTAATTATATTCACGGTATTGATTAGCGCTGGGAATTACGCCGGAATGGCGCCTCGTGTGACAAGGGTATTATATAATTATTCACCATTTATTTCTGTTATATCTTATTTACAGTAGATCTATTTTGTATTTTAGTATATATGTGGATACGGTTCTCTTCACAGCTCTTTAGATTATATGTGCGCCGAGCTCTTTAGATTATATGTGCGTCGTGTCATTTGAAGCAGAAACTGAAATAAACGGCGTCACTTGACTGAAATAGAAGTCGCTTATGACGATGTATTGCTGTTATTCTTGGAATGAGGTCCTATCCTGGCTAGGCTGTTCCAAGGCGCCTATTTTCGTACCGTGCTTACAAATATTCCGTCAGCGCAGCCGATCGGGTGCAGTGGTATGAGAAGCACGCATGGAACAGACGGTCCGTCGATGAAAGCTCTTAACAGGTGCTTTTCTCGTTCTCGTTCTCCCTCCCTCTCATTTTTCTTCCCCAAAATAGTGCGTCTGCTGTGAGTCTAAATAATAACAGTAGCGTGTGTACAATGTGTGGTCCCATTTTTTGATGGATAATTTCCTGGCAATGCACTTCAAATGCCTGCATTGCATGGCGTGCACCGTCACGGCTCTGCTTAATCTGTCGGGGACTAGCTCATGCACGCACCTGTCTCTCAAAAAACAGAAAAGGTGTGAATTCCTCTCATATCGGGGAGGTCCATACTCTTATCCGTCCTTCAAAAAGAGGCTTCATCTTGACCTGAGATTCTCGTCTGCTCGCAGTCTTGCACATTCAAAGGAATAATAGGACAATAAATAGTCGGAGCTGTACGTCTACATCTACGATAGATTTTATAAATAAAGATGAATAAAATGGTAACAAAGAGGAGGGGGAGGGAGACAGAGAAAGAGAGAGAGAGAGCTAGAGAGAGCTAGAGATAGTTTGAGATAGTTAGAGATTGAAAACTTAAGGAGGAAAAAAACCCTGGCAATTCTGGGTTAATTTTCTCTTGACAAAATATGTTTGTATGATCATGGAGGCATGATTGTATGACTTTCACGGAGCATAATGCATTGGATTTATCCACGAGTGTAGCCATGTATCTCATACCCACAAGCCACCCCCCACCACCACCACCACAGAAGGAAAAAAAAAAGGAAGGAGATATTATTGCCAATTATTATTTTGTCATAATGGGATAACGACCATAATGATGAAACAAATGGCAACTGGAGCCAAAGCTATTGAATCGTCATGGTCACACGGAAATACACAACTGACAAACCGATTAAGTATCGAGGTTAATTAAAAGATATGAGGACGAAGTTTCCCTCGTTAAATTTCTTTCATCGCGAGCTTTTAAGTTGTTCAAAGTTAATACCATCCTTTTTTCATGAGATTTTTAGAACTGTAACTTTATATTGTTCCTCTGAATGATTTCAATTACCATAGAGTTGAATTCCCAAACACACTGGTAAAATTATTATTATTATTGTTGTTGTGGGGGGGGGGGGGGCAAAATGTCAGTTACCTTATTAAGTAGTTCGGCAGGAAAATACGATTTATATGGCGGATCGAGGGAGGGGGCATGAGTCTCAATGAGCCGCTTTGCCACCCCCTTTCCCTCCTCGCCGAGCCACATTTGAGAGGGTTTTTTTTTTCTTCTTGTAAATTGCTCTGTAAAATAGTAATACTATATTTTAATTTTGTGCTTGTCAGGGATTTAGGGAACCCCCTCCCCCATCTTGGATTTGTTACTGTAGTGTCTTCTTTCAGATATCCTGTTTAAGCACTATTCTCCTTCAAATAGATTTTCCCAATACTATGCCAAAAATTCCCTCCAAAAACCTCAGATATTCCAAGCTATCAAAGACGTAAATTGAACATGCCGAACGAAATGAGAACCGTGAAATCATGTATGATCATCCGCCATATGGTATGACATTAGAGGAACGTTTTCCATTCACGATTGCCAATTTCCCAGAAATCTTCAAGTTCAGTGATAACGACCGTACTTGACCTTTTCTCGACCAAGCCTCATACAACTGTTTTGAATTGTGATTCCATTAGTCAATCCTTGCTTGCGCCGAAGTGCGAGTAACCTTCATCATAGACGGAAATTCACCCTCAACCGGTAATATTTTATGTTCGGGGGGAGGGGGGGGGGGGCGGGGTTCCACTCGCTGGAATTCGTCTTTGCGTTTCATCTGTCTTTAGCTGTTCAGGGTCGTTTCAGACTAATGTCAAGGGCTGACGATTTTAACCATTCTTTTATCCGATTGATTGGTTCCAGCCTGGAACTATATATATGTATTATAATACTTTTTCTCGTAAAATTATCTTAATCAAAGGAGAAAAGCCTGTATGATGATAAATATATAAATATTCATATTACCACTGAATTAAAAAGGAAATGGAATGTAGACAAACAAATTGTCCTGGAAGGCGGGGGGGGGGGGGGGCTTGGGGCGTCCTTAAATCTTCCAATTGCGCTGTCAAGAGGTTGCGTGCGGTGTATTGATAGTTTGCGTGCGCTGTCTAAGCAGACATAATTAAAATTCCGTGCCACGCAATTTTTCGGCGGGCTTTAATTGGATCAACAACAGAGAAAAATTGGTGGCCTGCTTTTTGCAGAAGTGACAATCACGGAAGGGTCCTGGTTCGTTTAACGACGACAGCTATATAGGCAGCGTCAAAGATCATTAAGCTCATGTGTGACAATATTTGAAGCGGGAATTGGTCAGTTAGAAGAGTTAGTTCTTTTGGCAAATTTCCGCTTTTTAACCTTCCAGCGACCCCGGATTGTTGTCCCCTTTTCTTATGGACTGTGTTTATATTTAGGCGGGATATATTAGCCGTGATGGGGATCGCGTGCCGGGTTGTCCGTACTCCCTGCACTTTCTAGCCGTTTCTCATTCACGCGATCGTCTTCGTCTAGTCTTCATTCTCAGACATCATTCAGATTCAGTATTTAGATCCATTTATAAAGAATGAATATGCAGAGTTTTAGAGACTTGTAGCATGTTATTAGTAGTAAAGAATACTCGTTAAAAAGTTGGATCTGGTAAGACGGTGTTGGTTTTTCCACCGCTGAAAACGCCCTGTCGGACACGCCCCCCCCCCCCCCCCGAGCTTCCTTATCCTCACCCCCCCCCCCCCCCCCCCCCCCCCCCCCCTCCAGGATCGCAGTCCATGCATGATTGTATCAGTGGAATTAAACATCGTTCGCTGTTCTAGCTGAAAGACTTACAGGGCTTGCACCTTGTTAGAGCTTCCTCTTTAAAGATTTTGGACAAGATATGATTTACCACCTTTCATGCAAGGAAACTTTTTTCTTTGAGCTGTAGACCCTGCCCACTCGCCAGTCATCTGGCTCTGATTGTGCACTGCCCATCCCACTGCGCCATACTTTAAGGATTTCAGTCTTTTACTAGATGTACGATTCAATACACAATATAAGTAATACATTTGTCATGTAAATTCAGTTTTTCTCTTTGTCTTTGAAAAATGTTTGAAGTGAAAGACTAACTCGTAAACGGGACTAGGTCAGTGTCATCGTGACGTCATCTTGTAGATTTAGTCTGTATTTTGGCTCACGAAAAGTGAGTGAAAGTGCTGAGTCATCACTGGCAATCATATGGCTGCGACTGTGTGCTCTCATTCAGCTCATTTAAACTTGTGCCTGTTCCACATTACACGGGGCGTCCTTTCGATTGCGCCATTGACTACGCTAATTAAGCGAGTATGACGATAATAAGTGCACAGGCCAGTAATCTAATGCGATGTTTGCATTGTTTTCCTTGTGTGTGGTTGTTTTTGTTTTTTGCATTCACTTTTTGTATGATGTCACTCGCACGCGACGCGTCAAAGACAGCAACAGTCGCTGACGCAGTCTTACGTCAACAAACCTTTCAGGACAGGAATTATTTCAGGGCTAAATTGGTCACATTTTGTTCTTCAAATTGGCAACAATATTTTTCTTTTAGTGTTACATGGTTCTATTAAGGTATAATGTCTTTGAAAACAATATACATGGTTAGGAATTTTGTCGAAAATTTTAACAAATTGCCAATTCTGATAATTTTTTTTTTTTTTTGATTTTTAACCTCTCATTGTGTTGCCAATTTAAGGATTTTAATGTTTATTCTCGTTTTTAAAATTCTTTGCGTCAAATCCAGTACGGTCATGCAACATAAATGGACACAGTGTGTATAGAATTTTTTAGCTCTATCTACTCATGCATCTGGTATATTTTTAGAGCTCGAAGTTATTATGCAAAACCACATAATGTGGTCAATTGTCTTGAAAGGGTTAACGAGCATGAGTGATGTTCAAAGCATCATCCGTTTGAAGGTACAATTCAATGGCATGACCCAAAAGCGATCCATTGTTGATGTGAAATTTTGGTCGAGATTCATTTTGTAGATAACCGATTAAGGAATCATTTTTTCTAAACAATGTTTTGATGAAAGAATGCAAAATCTTCTCTTAACAGATACCTCTAATAATTAATATTTTTACCCAGTTTATACGACCATCGGTCATTAGTACAATGAGAGAATTTTTTTTGGAAAATCATTATCTTTGAGCATGTTGAAAGTTTTTATGAAGAATTCGAATAATTTTCATTCCACTTCACAACTTTTTTGCGTGGCAGTGCAAAGCGTGGATTCCGTTCTTTCAAAATTGATTTTTTTTTTTCTCGAAAATATAAGTTTAGGTCCTCTTTCAAAGTGTAAGTTTTTTTAATGTACAACATATAACTTTATTTCTAGCGAGATCTATTAACAATGTCGGGCTAGTTGCTAGAATTGTTTAACAATTTTATTATAGTCAGATTTCCAAAGGAGTTCATCATCCTGAGTTGTTTCTGTTTGGAGGGGAAGAATCTTGAATGAATTCCATCCGACTGTGTCCAGACGGCTTGAAAACTGTAAATGAACATCACTCTCTCGAATATGTTTTAGTTTTACCCGTGATGGCTGTGCATGAATTTGAGTCACGTTTACAAGATGGGGGCGTCCGTATAATAATGTTGTCAGTGTGGATGATCCCATATTATCATTCGCACATGGCATCGTGAGACGATCGGAAACTGCGAAGGAACCGATGCAATCCCAAGTAATCCCAATAATTTCCTCCAGTTCAAGTGAACTTTGAAATGTAATTTGTCACTGCTGCTGATTGTGAAGTGGCATTACCCCCATCCATCTCTCAACTCTACCCCCTCCCCTTTTCATTCTTGCTTTTTAAATGATCACGGGCACAGCTTGTTTAGCGGACATTTTTTTCTGCTAACTCTTTCAGTACCGACAACATCAGTTGGAGTTGCTATATCCAGTGGTGTAGATACAGGGGGGGGGGGCACGGGGCACATGCCCCCCCCCCCCAAATCGAATGACAGAAGAAAAAATAGAGAAAGAATTTTTCCAAGTAAGACCGGTGCCTCCCCAGTGATGCCAGTTCCCCCTCAATGGCTTGACTCACGCTACGCCACTGGCTATATCTTCCACCATTGCCCTTCCCTGACCCTCCTCTCCCCTCCCCTCCCCACTCTTGTCTCCTCATTCCTCTGTCTGTATTCATATTTCTTCTCGTCTATCTCATTATTCTCGAATGGTGCCAAGAAGTTGAGATAATATCTTGAATCTATTAGATGCATGTCGTAAACTGGATGATTCGCTTTAACACCCGGTTCTGATTTAGAATTCTGTTGTATTGTTCTTAAATATCAAACGATCATCTAGTGTAAATGGTATTTTTTGTAAGAAAATATCTTATGTCGCATATAAATCCTGCTCTTTTCGTATGCAATTGTTCCTTAACCTTTGTTATTTCTGATCAGTTTAACTATGTTAATGGTTTGCCATAAAACTAAGCAAGTAAGAATAATGGTCCACGGTTTAAAAAAAAAAAGTTTTGGAAGTTTTCGTTATCACCAAGTGGTAGTGGCTGTGAAAAGGCTGCTCATATATTCGTTGGGCAAGAGAAACAAGCTAATATAGTGCGTTTTGAGGAATGAAGAAAAAAAATGATAGAAATGGAAAGAGGAAGGAGAGACAATGGCGATATTTGTGTGTGTGTTTTTTTTTTTAAATTTATAATCCATCAACATATACCAAATATTTCCAATTAAATTCTTTTATTTGTTGTTGTCATTTTCCTACACAGCATGCCCTGCCAATACTGGAGGTGCGGAACACTGAAGGTTACGGGGCCCGCTGGTCGCCCGATGGAAAGGAGTTCAGAGGCTTCTTAGAGCCGCAGATGGTCGCTGGCTGGGAAACAGGATACAAGCATTGATGACTACTTTGAAATATGGCCGTTTTATGCAAGTTTTTCCAAAGTATTTTCCTGGTCTAGGTATCAGTGCAATAGTGCACGAGGATTTTTTTTTTTATTCATTGCCTGCCATCAATCGAGAATATTTTAGGACAGTTAACTTTTGAAATGCAGTTTCATTAGAAGAACTCAAGATTACCGAAATCGCTCTCAGTGCACATTTGAATGATATGGCTTAACATTTAGGCACTGCATGAAATTCTTATCAACTCATGTATCGGAATGAATGCAATATACACTTCAGGAATGAAATTTAATGTGTGTACCTATAGAAAGAAATACTGCCTAATCGTCTCAGAAATGCTTTATACTTTTTGTGGTCAGCATTTCATCTTCTGCGAAAGTTAATGCCATACAATACAAGAGAGCCTACCAGTTGTTTTTAGGGACTTACATAGTTGTTGTTGTTGTTGTTGTTTATTTTTCAATTTATAAAATTGTGTTCAGCTGTAAAAGGTGTTTTTTTATTCTATTTACCCTCTGTTTAGTGCTCTCAGGCATCGACCGTAATTTCCCTGACACTTTAAAAATTTGGGATTTTGAGCTGATGATGCGATTTTAGTCTCCTTTTTGCAGTAGAATGGTAGTATTGTATTATGCTCTATGATTTTTTCCCCCCTTTTTTAATGCGCATCTTGTTGGCGATTGAAAAGGTGAACGTTTATTGCATTATGGTTTAAACTCAAATCTTCCTGTGCAATGTGCATCATCAACATGAATTTCCCATATTTTTTTTTTTCTTGCTTTACCACACGGCTATCATGGTTTTGTCGCTGTCAAACACAGTATGACATCGCGACATCAGTGCTCGCGTTCAGCTTGCCAAAACACAACAGCTTCTTCTTTCACTTTCACACCTCAGAAATAACCAAACTTTAGCTGGAGAAAAAGTGCATTGGAGAATTTTAGTGCGAGAAAATAAAGTTTGGAAAAATATTGTGAAGAGACAATTCATATTCATGTCGGAGATGACATTTTCAAATCACTCGGGAATACTACCGCGACAAATTATTGAAGTACATGATAACAAATATATACTAGTAGCCTAACGTCTATTTGAACGTTTTGTCTCAGCAGAACGCGACGAAAGTAGGTGATAATGGGAAAGGTCGTATCAATTGAAAGGTCACGTGCATCCTGTCCCAGGTCAAAAGGTCATACACGTCACCTGATAGATGCTCGGTTATCCAAGCTCTCCGCAGAATGTGTTCCATGTTTGCAAGGGAAAGTGCAATGGCTATACTTGAAAAATGTTGTCTTCAAAAGTTCATGGGCGTTTTGAGAGAGTAACAATAAATTGAAGAAAGAAAGAGGAACAAAAAACAAAACAAAACAAAACAAAACAAACCCTGAAATCTTCTCTACTTCGAAATTGAAGATAATAGAAACTGCCCTGCATTATTAATACAAACCCTTTATATAAGCCCCTCCTTTGGGGGGGGGGGGTATGTTTATTTGAAATAACAGCAGTGTCAACATTGAATAGGCTTCTACCTCAGGAGAAAGGGGATACATACATGTATTTAGTATTGTGTTAACAGAAAGTGTGTACGCAGTGACCTTTTAAGAAAACGAAGCTTGTCCCCAAACGCCGATTATGAGCTTGCTGTCAATAAAATAGAAATAGAAACAAATAATTTGTTACCATTTTTTATAAGCTTTTGATCAGGTAACACGTATGTTTAACGAAAGATTTCCTGGTGAAAGGTGGCCTTTTCTGGTGATTTATTCTGAAATCTCGAAAGTGTTAATGTTGAAATGTGTCGTCTTTCAACTAGGTCTATTAAACAGGAGTCAGAATTTTTTGTTCTATATTTATTTTGACTGTACAATATGAAGATTGATGCATGCCTTTGATTGTTTTTTTTTTAAATTTAAATGATGTAACGTTTTCTTAAGTCCTTTAGTGGGTTATATACCTTTTTCTAGTTATATGTAAAAGGAAGTATTGAATTCATTGTTTGTAGAGTTAAAAATAAGCCTGATTCCGTAGTAAATATCGTTCTTTCTGAATGTGAAAATAACAACTTACACCTCCTTATCCATATTTTAAAATTAGCACGTTGAAAACCAGAATGAAATAGAATTTTTAATGTAAGCGTAGCATCGATTTTTGAAGAAAATGTTGAGCTTTTACATTAGGAAGAAGTATATTTCCCTTTATCAGTGTTCGTTTTTCATGTTAGAAAGTCATAGACGTATTTGTGCTTTCGTTGTGTAGTTTGAAGATTTAGGATATATGCTGAATTTTGCATCTTGTTATGAACGGCAATATACACACCACAAGCGCCAGGTTCCTGTATCGTCATTTTTTTTAAAAAATGTTTTCCAGGCGATAAAAATTATATAGGCCTGTAAATATTACGTGATATGCCTACTAATCCATTTCGTATCATTTATGTTTTGTGAGTTGCAATACCTTTTTATAAAAGATTGTATATTTCTAGATTCTATATAACGATAATTCTTCGTTTTAATGATACACTTATCGTATTTCATATCATTGCGCCAATTAAAATGTTACTTTGACAACGTGATGGTTGCTTTTGCCTCATTTATTGCGATTGTTCCCCCTCTCCCCCTTTCCTCTCTCTCTCTCTCTCTGTCTCTCTCTCTCTGAATCCCAATACAATATCTTGAAAGTTAATGGCAACTGCGAGATCGTACTTTGAATGAAAATGAGCGTGGGATAAGGATAATAGTATCCCAGCTATATTAGAGAGAAAGGCTGTGGCGGATCTCGGATTTTCACAAAGAAGGGGCGAGTGCCTCATCTCGGGCCCCCCAGGCTTGATACTTTCATATACACACTTGAGGGATTGGTCAAGAATAAGGGGGCACATGTCTCCTGTGTTCCCTCTAGACCCGCCCCTACATGGAAGAGGACCTACAAGTATGCCTGACAGTGACATCATTAAAAAAAAAAAAGGGTAACCGCCCCATGTTCCGCCCTCGCTTTATACGGAGAACGGGTAAATTGCGAGCCGAGGTGAAGGGCGTACAGTTTCAAGTAGACCCCCTAGAGCCTCTTGCGGCTCTTATATATTTTCTTTTCGACAAAGAATAAACCTTGAACCAATAATTTACTTCACCAAATGGCGGCTCCTTGGTCTTTCTCATTTTCTGCTCAATTTCTACTCAAAATGACTGTTTTGAGTCGAAATGACTGTTTAAGAGATTTTATACCGGCTAATGCAAAGAGCGGAAAGCTTGTCGACCTTGCAAGTCAAACACTGCACTTAGATTGGGGCGTCGTCGTGTAGACCTGACGGGATTCGATTAAGAGATAAAATGAGAGATAGATTAATTGATTGAGAGAGAGAGAGAGAGACAGAGACAGAGACAGAGACAGGGTGAGAGAGAGGGGGGGGGGGGGCTACAAGAAAGTAGATTGAGAGGTAATTCAAAAACGAAAACAGATTAATAGATGCACACTTGGATCGAAGAGATAAAGAAACACTGCGAAAGAAAGAATGATTAAGAAGGGAAGTGGCGTTCTAATATTTTCGTCTGATTTTCGTCAAACTTCTGTTTAGTTCATCTGTTTGACTGAGATTTCTGTTTTTAATCAAAACAATTCTTTTCGGGGCTGAACTCACCAAAAAGGCTGACGCAAAAGCCCAGAGGGTTTAGGGAGGGGTGTAAAATCGCCCCACAATTGGAGGCATGCCCTCTTCTCCAAAGCGGACTGATAAAACTTGAGAGAGAAAAAAAGAGAAGAAAGACGATTCGTTCTCATTGCATTTTTCTCTCGTCTTTGGTTACAAGTATTTAGGGAACTCGATCTCCAATCGAAAGTTTTTCCTTCCGCTAAAGCAACAATCAAGTTTGACATTGAAAGTTGAAGCGTTTATTTATTTCCCATTGAAATAAATACAACTTGCCTGCTCTCCATTTCATTCTCAGAGCGAAACATCTGCTTATTTGGCTCTTTACTGTCATTAAATTTCAATGAAATGATGAAATCTTTTCATTATGCGAAAAGTTCAGATTACAAGCAGAAACGCTCTCGCGTATACCGTGATATCGTATAAAGACATCAAAAGAAAGAAGAATAGATTTACATAACGTCGGGTTGGGAAGATTATGATCAAAAGAATACCCGTATACCGAAGTTGTTTTTTTTTTTGGGGGGGGGGGTTGGTTTTTTTTTAAACTGAAACCGATTTTTTTTTTAGAGTACATACATGTATTTATTTTTAATCATTACCATGCGCCTTAAAGATAAGATATGATATTCTAAGAATATTGTCCTGTCCTAATTGTCCAAAATCATAAATATTTTGGACAATACAAGTTCGAAAATAAAATTATATAATTCGTGTACCAACGAAACGTTGAATATGGAATCAGACGAATCGGGTGGGCGTACAGTGGGAGGATCCTCTTCTGTAACCAGACTTGAATCTGGGAAAGAAACTTTTCACTTGGAACCGACAACGGTTCAGAGGGATGGACACATGGATTGGAAGGAGATGAAAGTGATGAGAAATGAACAAAGAAACACTCAAACAGGGATACAGAATTAGTTAGACTTGACAGAGAGAAGGAATTAGAAGAATTAAAGTTAGAAGGAGTAGGTGAGCAAGCTTGATATTTCACGTTATTATCAAGGAAATGTATGCCGCGCATCGTGACGACGTCACTAATGAGATGTTACTAATACTATGATTTAAAAAAAAAAAAAGGTTTTACGAGAACTTGTTTCTTTTGGTGATCCCTAGGCACTAACTGATGGTTTTTGTGTGTTTTCTCTCTCTCTCTCTCTCTCTTTCTCTCTCTCTCTCTCTCTCTCTCTCTCTCTCTCTCTGTATGTTTGTGTTTTAAAGTTAATGTCATACGAAATATATATCCTTCTTTCCTTGTCCATTTCGGGTTAGAAATTGCACCATTCTCAGTGGGTATACATATATATTCCAAACATCTTCGCTTTTCCACGAGAGACGACCTGCTTCTGGGAGACTGTCCCAATCAGACCAAAGGAGAGGCTTGCTGAAGACATAAGCGATTTATGTTTCTCCTTTGACCCGTAATGAGTGCATAGGTCATGAGAACGACAGATAGGGCGACTTCACTTGTCATCAGTATAATTCGAAAATGATTCCATTTCTTCTAATATCAATTTTCGTTCTGTATGTAGTCAAGGGCCCCCTTTCCCGTCGTTATTTGGTAATCTTCTCCACACTAGCGAGGTCTGCTTGGTCTCATATCGATCCTATTTCATCATCACCATCATCTACTACCTCATCATCGTAATCATCATCACCACCATCATTATCATCATCATCATCGTCATCATCACCATCACCACATCCACCACCACCGCCACTATCATCTTCATCTTTATCATGTTCTTTCCGACCTGGCTACCACTGGCACAGATTGGGAAATGAGGTCATGGGAACAAAAACCAGGCCTTCCGTGACGGGAGAAAGTATTATTTTCATCCCTAGGATTCGATTTCATTGTCATCGTAAGCTCTCTCTCTCTCTCTCTCTCTCTCTCTCTCTCTCTCTCTCTCTTTCTCTTTTTCACTCTCTCTCCCTCACTTTCACTCTATACCGCCCTTTCCCTTTTCACTATTTCACAAACCAAATAATGGGAGCTGTTACGCCACCCCCCTCCCCCTCCCCTCTAGTGATGCCCCTGCAAACTCCTTTATTCTCGGTCAACTCCTTGTCTTTCTGTACACCTCATGCCTTTTTTTCTTCATGTCTGTATCCCCTATGCGACCTCTGTCATGTCTGCCCTTACCGTTCCTTGCCCTCTCTCTCTATCTTTCTTTCTTCTTTTATCTCTCTTTTGTTTTTATTTACCATCACCTTTTCTCTCTATGTCTCTCTGTTCCGTCATAAAATTAATGTTCCTCTTTTTCAGTAAAGATTAGAAAATTCCCGTGTGTTTTTAAAGAAAACTTATGCCCGTTATACACTGGACGACGCATCCATTGCGATGCTACCAGCGCCAATGAAGCCTGTGAAGGCCCACGTCGTATGCTAGTTATGTAATGGAATGTTTTCGATGTCCATTTTGCAATCATTGTTTGAACGATATCACCCTCACATGGAGTGTCGAAGACCGCACCAGTCGCTGACGCAACCCTACGTCAGGGGGGGGGGGTGGGCGTTTCATCAAGTGTCTTGTCAGTGATATTTACCGACAAATTTGCTCTCAGCCAATCAGATGCAAGCATTTCATTAGCTTGTAACAGTTATTGTAAATTGTCAGTGAAAGCAAGTTTCATGAAACAGGGCCCAGGTAGATGACGCCTCGTGTGCATGAGTCACGCACAAATGATGGGGCCCCGTTTCATGAAACTTGCTTTCACTGACAATCTACAATAACTGTTATAAGCTACTGAAATCTTTGCATCTGATTGGCTGAAAGCAATTTCGTCGGACAAAATTACCGACAAGACACTTAATGAAACGCCCCCCCCCCAGAATACTTCGTTGTATAGATCACAAATTGAATTTTCAATAAATCGATTTCACACGCAAACTACACATCACCACCCCTAAGATTTACATCAATCCATCACCAAAGTAAAACAATCGTAAAATAAAAATGGAAATGGAGCAAATAAATAAAGAACCTTTTAAAATCTTTAAACGTAGCTAGGTCTGCTCCTGGGAAAGAACTTTGCAGTCACGGTCGGCGTTCGCATTTCATGATTTATTATATATACACGCATAAATTGTATCATTACGAAAGGGCATGCATCATCAACACCTTTTCGAATTTGCTACTCAAGTAGTCGCCATTACCATAATTTACGAGACGATACATAATTCCTCATACCTATTTATTGTTGGTAAGTGAATTATTGCCATATGCCGTGCAAACTGCGCCGATTTTCGTTTCCAGCCAACACGCGATGGTTAAACTTTTCTGTCAACGTGTGTACCATGCATGTATACTTGCTCCTCATTCGTTTGTAACCATGGTAACAATGGGCGGGAATGGCAGAAATAGGGCAGGGTGGGAGATCCAAAGAATTTAAACGAAATTGGGCGGGAAAGTTTAAAGGACAAGGACTCTGAGTAAGAGAAAAATTGATCAAACGAGTTAAATGCAAAAAAAAAAAAAAAAAAAAAAAAAAGCAAGAGAAAAGAGATTAATTGATACATTTGTCGACACAGTATGGTTAATAACTCTTGAAATTCACACAGATTACAGGGATCGGATGTCATCTGAAATTAAAGAAGTTACCATTCAAACCCTTAATATCATAATTTTCCATATTATTAATATGCATCACAACATCGTACTTTTTACCGACTAGTATCATCTCTGAACTTCAAGATCATTACAAAAATCGAATGAATGCTCGTATATTGGTTTTCAAGATCGACAGAGAAAGTGAGAGGTTTTTTGGATTAGTGAAAAAAAAAGGGGGTATACGAAAAAAAAAAAAAAAAGCATGAGGAGAGAGAGCGAGAGAGAAAGAAGTGGAGGGGAGGGGTGGGTGGAGAGAGGGGGGGGGGGGAAGGGGTGGAGCGTTAGTTGTTTCCTCCTGGAGTGGGGCCAGAGATGATTTATGTGTATTTTTTATGCACAAGAGAGACATACAGACGGACAGACAGAGAGAAAACAGAAAAATTGGTAGAAAATAAAAAACGAGGTTGGGATAAACCGAAAGAAAGACATATAGATGACAGGAAGGTATCGGCAGAGAAAGTGAGAGGTTTTTGGGATTAGTGAAAAAGAGGGGTATACGAAAAAAAAAAAAGCATGAAGAGAGAGAGCGAGAGAGAAAGAGGTGGAGGGGAGGGGTGGTGGAGAGAGAGGGGGGGAGGGGAAGGGGTGGAGCGTTAGTTGTTTCCTCCTGGAGTGGGGCCAGAGATGATTTATGTGTATCTTTTATGCACAAGAGAGACTTACAGACAGACAGAGAGAAAACAGAAAAATTGGTAGAAAATAAAAAACGAGGTTGGGATAAACCGAAAGAAAGACATATAGATGACAGGAAGGTATCGGCAGAGAAAGTGAGAGGTTTTTTTGACTAGTGAATAAAGCGGTACGAAAAAAAAAGCATGAGGAGAGAGAGCGAGAGAGAAAGGGGGAGGGGTCGGTGGAGAGAGTGATACGGAGACAGAGAGAGGGGGAGGGGATGGAGCGCTAGTTGTTTTCTCCTGGAGTGGGGCCAGAGATGATTTATGTGTATTTTTTATGCACAAACTATTTCAATTATCGTCGCTACTGAATTATTTCCGTCGAGAAAGTACAAGCACGCGATGGGAAAGATATAATGTGGACGAGTTCATATGGCCAAATATAATAATTGTATATGCAAATGTATATTTAATACGTTGGTGTGTACTTGATTTGCATCTTATGTTTGGTTCTGCATCTACAAGGACAGTTATTGTTCGTGATTTACTGATTTTCTTCCCACGAAATTGAATATAAAATGTTATATAGAAATATTACGGTACTTCTTTACATCATTGGATTTTTTTGTGCTTTTTGTTCAAATATGTATGCAGACTATCTAGTGTTGTTTTACTACCGTGAATTGTGGAATTGCAAGTGAACTGATAATTGCTTTATTATGATAAAGTAGAAATAGATTCGAAAAATTGGCATGAACATTTGGAAAATTATATATTAGTCGGCGTTTTCTCACAACTAATTTTTCTGACTAATTTACACCAAGTAAATAACATAATTGAATATTTAAGGAGCAACAACAAAAACGGCGTCGAGCATAACAAAGGGAATGAGGAAAATGCGGGAAATGGCAAAGAGGTGATTGAAGGTGAATTAGAAAATGGAAAAGCTCAAGGAAACTTTAAAGAGACAAAATGAGACAAACGTGGGTAATGAGGGAAGTGTATAAAAAACACACGCGCACAAACGCATACGTAATTTTGGAGAATTGACGCCGACAACAGTTTGTTCATTTTTGACAAAACAGATTTTTTGTGAAAAAATTAAGGTGAGAGTCATGGTAAAAAATTGTAAAAATATTTTATGGTAAATGGTAAGAAAAAGAGGAGGGGCTGGGTTTCTGCAGCTCCAAGTATTTTTGTATTATGTTCGGGCTGCATATAATTTCGAACGAAATTAGATTGTTAATACTATGATAAAACTGTCAAAGTTTTTGCTCGCAAAACACTAAAACGTTGATATTTGGGGAAAGAAACGGCAGCTCACTGGAAATTATGCTTTGACGTCGATGGTGGAAGGTGAGCATATAGTAAATTCTCTTTGTGGATATGTTTGCGCTTTTCAAACAATATCATCGTTATTATATATTAATAGGTGCGATAATATATCAATCCACCCATCGACAGAATGCACAGAACTGTATTAAACGCAGGCACTGTAGAAAAAAAAAGTTAATTAGGGTTAAATTGGTATATGTATATCCAACATCACGAAATTATATTTTTCATGCACCACGCAACCAGATTTCAAACTTACGACTGCTCTGCCCAAATCATCAGTCTCAACCCTCCGTATGAACACGACTATTGAGATGCCATTGAACTCGGGGGCTATAGCCTTGACATGGATTGACTGGACGCTGGGTGTACTTTTCTCCCTGATTGTTCGTCTCTCTATTCTATCTCATCGGGGAATATATTGTTTTGCGCGTTGATGCTGGACTATAAATTATATAGAGAGAAAGTTGTCACAAGTTCAATGTTGTCATCTTTCTTCCTGTCCCTCCTTCTGTTCGATAATGATGCCATGTCGGGATCCGTTTTAGAGCTCCCATGAAACCAGCCGTCGGAATTCCAGATTAATATAATGATGCCGGATGCACACGAGGCGCTATTTTGTGCTGACGTATATAGGAATGCGTCAGCGACGGTCGCGGTTTTTGACGCGCTGTGCGAGAGTGACGGAAGGTTAACTGAAATGGAATTGAAACTGATTGCAAAATGAATAGCGCAAACTTCGTCTTGAATTACTGGTACATGGGCTCATAGTCTTCACTGGCTCTAATAGCGCAGGTAATAGCGCAAAGCCAGGCTCACGCGAGGCGTCATTTCGATTGCGTCATTATAAGCGCTAATCGAGGCTGTGAAGAAAATTAACCCATATGCCCGTTATTTAAGTATACCGGTAGTTTGCACTTTTACTTTGCAAAACCTCTTTTGTAAACGAGATCACTCTTTCATGACGCGCAAAAGACTTTTTTTTTTCTTTTCTGTGTTTTATTCAATCAAAATATAATCACAATATTTACAAACAATTAAAAAAATCGGCATGAACTGAACAAGATCAAACACAAATCAAAGAAAAAAAAACAAAATAAAAAGTGCAGCGATATACTATATATGTAATAAAACAGTATAATATCAATACAAAATATATGATTTAAAAAAAAACTAAAATGCACTCATTTTGACAGGTTCTTGGGGAGTAGCCTATCACATGATGGAAATTAATACACATTTAGTGAAAAAAAATTCTGTGACATAGATCCCTGGTAGGAATTGTGATCTATTTAAGTTGGTTTTAAAGTGAACACTATTATGAAAAAAAGAAATAAATAAAGTATCAATTTCATAACATAAATCTCCATTTCCTAAAATGAATTGGAAGCTTGTTATTTTTCCTGGCAATGTATTCTATTTCTCAATTGGACGCGCAAAAGACTTTACAAGTCACTGACAAGGTCCTAATGTTTAAAAAGTGATTGTAAAATGAAGAGTGCAAACAATATTTTTAATAAATGGCTTATGGATTAACTGCACTCACATGCTCGATTAGCTTAGGTATAGACGCAATAGAAATGGGGGTAACCTCGCTAGTCATAAGGACCGCTATTCATAAGGACCACTTATTCATAAGGACCGCTATTCATAACGCGTGAATGAATAGCGGTTTTCTATGAATAGCGGTCCTTATGAATAGCGAGCAAACCATAGACAAATTACCTCGCTATTCATAAGGACCTCCATTCATAAGGACCACTATTCATAACTATTCATAAGGACCGCTATTCATAACGCGTGAATGAATAGCGTTTTTTTATAAATAGCGGTCCTTATGAATAGCGGTCCCTATGAATAGCGAGCGGACGCAATCGAAATGACACCTCGTGTGAGGCGGACCTTATAGAAGGTAAATGCAAACCTTATCCCCAATCCTACAGAACGATTGCTATGGGTGGGCAGCTAAAGTAACTTTGCCTACAAATCAAACATGGACCTGATGAATGATGAAAACTCACAGTTGCCGACACAATGATAAAGTGTGCAGACAAAATGTATTAATATCTATCATGAGGGGATTCCCCCCTCTGCCCCTTGGCTACACTCTACAATAATTATATACCTCATACACTGTACCTCTTATATAACTCTAATTAATGTACCCTCTTCTTTCTCCCTAACTCTACCCCCCCCCCCCCCCCACCACCACCACCACCGGCCCCTCCCTCCTGAAAATGGATCGCTGCTCTCCCATGATGCACTTTCTCGTTATATTGTTGTTTGGGTGCCGATTGCATCCAGTGATATTGCGATTGCGCATCCCCTGTGTAAATCAATTTTTCCTGCCCCGTGATCCTGCCCTGATCTAATCAGAACAGCTTCAACAATACTCATCACAACATCGGAATCAACAATGACGTGATCTTCATGAATGATGCTTCGTCGTCGCCATTGCAATCATGTCGGTGGCCCTTTCGTAACATTCCAGATTTTGTCCATTTCCTGCCAAATTGTTCTCTGGCGGCAGAAACATTTCATTGTTTTTCTATTACATCACATGAACATTTTTGTTGCCGATTCAAAAATGCCGATTTAAAGCGTGATATAGATATTCTCAAGTGAATTCATCTACAGTAAGTATTGTTTTGTCTAGCCTGAGAGCTAGCGGCGTGAGGCAGGCTTCATTCTCACATCAGATTGTATTGTACTTGGTACGTGCATGGTGGTATTCATGTACTGATGTTTTGCTAGTGTCTGAATGGGAATGTAAGATACAGATTGGAATCTGCCTCCCTTCCTGGGTCTTTGGCTGGACTGGTTTTTTCTATAAATGTGTAATCGAGTAGTTTATACTGCATGGAATTCCATGGGGGATTCTGTGCCTGTTTCCTTGGTACCCCACGGTTGCATATACATCATACATGTATTATATGCATGTTTTTTATTGTATCGTTGGAACTATTTTTTTTATTTTTTTTATTGCAACTATCTTTTTTTTTTTTTTTTTTTTTTTTTTTTAAATTCTTCATTAATCCTTTGTATGATCTGATTGTACACCTTTTGTGACCAATGCTATAATAAAACATATAAATATAAAAAAAAAAAAGTTCTCCGTAGCTTTAAATCATATCAATATTCCTTTAGAGACAAGTATTCTTTATGGAATAGGAACCAAAAAGGAGTTTTTAAAATATATATCGGCTCTTATTAAATCGGAAATACTGTTTTATCTTAAAAGATTCCGGTTAGGCTCTTCACGAGGCGTCTAACGCATCAGTGCGTCAATAAAGGACATATAGAGGCATACAAAATTACAAATGCAAAGGACAATCATACCCAGATGCTGTCTCTATATGCACGGACATGGCAGACGTAACTTTTTGACACAGGGGGCAAAAGGTCCTGTAGTGTAAAGTTTCGTACGAATGAAGTCCAAAAATTGGCGCTGACAGAATACTAAGCAGCATATGCCCATTGCACGCGAGGTATCATTTTTATTGCGTTATTCCTGCGCTAGATGAGCCCGTGAAGGCAGTTAGCCCATTCGCCAGTTATTAAAGCATTGATTGCACTTTTAATCCTGCATTCCCCATTTTTTAAACGATATTATTCTCATAGACCCATCAGTCATTGACAGCGCCCTACGTCAGGGAAATGGCGCCCCGTGTGGAACAGGCTTTAGCAAATCATTGGGTGATTTCAAGTTCGGTGTTGGTGATGGTGTTGGTATTGAGAGTATTGAATGGGGCTGCCGATTCTAGCCTTAACACCGTATTCGGGTTTATAAAATTAATACCAAACACATTATTGATAGCTCAACACCTAGTGAAGTCAATCCCAGCACCAGCTTCATTTCAGGTTCGGCGTTGTGGCTGGTGCTAGTTTTGCCCCAACACAAACACCAGCTTTCAACACCTTTCAACTTGAATTCACCCATTGTATCCGTACCAACCATTGAGGGTGTATAATAAAGTGCAGGATAGGTCTTTGGCCTTTGATACAACATGAATTCGTTTCATCGTTTGAACTGAAGAAACCAGTGGACGCAGGGATATGACGCCTCAAGCGCAGCCGGCATTGATGAAGGCTTGGCATGGACGTTGCAAGGTTTTCAATTTTGTATTGGGCATCTGAAGCAAAACTGATTAAACCGAAATCATTAGACTGACATTTGCCAGCATAATTTTTAGACGAGCCGACAATAAATATCGATGGGGGAATTTCCCCTGCCCTTATCCTTCTCAAATTGATTGTGCTAATAAATAGATGATTAATTGGATAATGATCACCGAGGATTTACAGAGGTCAGAACCGATGTTGCCTTTAAACTTTGTAGTCCTAGATCTTTGGAGGAACTTGGAAATGACTCCGTTTACTTTTGGAGTGAAGAAATCATCATCTTATCATCACTGCCATCTTAGCATTCTCTGCTTTGGTCCTTGCTATCTAAGGAGGTCTTCACCTCTGTCAAACTATCACACCAAGAGGCGCCAACTAGGTTATCATAAATAACATTTACATCCATCAAATCCTGTCAAAGTATTAATGATGGAGAAGAAAAATACATCCTGGAGTTGGTTCGTGAATGTGCTATTGCTTCGAGCTTTGTTTTTACGATTCCGTGATCCTTTCATGTTATCATTCTCTCATGGTGTTCCCTTGTCATGTTAAGCTAAATTTACGTTTCTTTAATGTGTCACGATTCCCGTCACGATTAAACATGGCTTTCTTCACGTTCTCTGCGACCTCTGTTTATATTATGGATTATAAAACTACCGTCGCTACTGCCCCAATTTCTTCCTCTCATCGGTGCCTTCTTATCTGTCTCCTCCTCTTCCTCCTCCTCCTCCTTTTACTAGTACTACCCCCTCCTACTCATCTCTTCTCCCTACACTGCTCCACCTATTCCTCTTCTCCCTCCTACACCCCCCTCCTCCTCCTCCTCCTCCTCCTCCTCCTCCTCCTCCTCCTCCTCCTCCTCCTCCTCCTCCTCCTCCTCCTCCTATACTGAGGCATAGGAATCGATTTCTCACTGAACTAAGTAGACAGAATTGACGATGCTGGTGACGACCTGGTGACGAACTGTTGATAGAGGTAATGACGACAACGACGGCGAGAAGACGATGATGATGATACTTCATTTTATCTGACTGCTACGAAAGCAAGTATCGTCATACAGATAAGCTACGGTCAGAACTCCTATCCGATGGACTTGGATTAATCTCTTCCCAAAGGACACAATCGTGAAACCACTGCGAACCTGGAACATTTCGGTTACTAGACTAATTGAAATTGAAATGGTATTTATTAAAATCCACGTGGCAGCCCAAGGGCTGAATTACATGGAATGTACAGAGTTGAAAATTATGGAAATAATATACGATACAATATACAAAGTAATTAATGTTTGCACCATAGTCATTCAATAATATGAGAAAGAGGAGAGGGGACACAACATGAGAAAGAGGAGAGGTGACACAACATGAGAAAGGGGTATTCAGAAAAATGATAAGGGCAGGAGAGAATGAAGGGGGATATTCTAAAGAAGAATGGCATTTTACGAAGTACATAATAGAACAAATAAGTGAGTTAATTAACGTGTTAACGTATACATTCAAATTCTACAATAACTGAGAAAAAATTCCAATGATATAATCGACGAGCAGGGAAATATATAGAGCGAAATAGGGAGAATGGGGAGTGAGAAAGGAGGAAGCAGAGATATATGAAGGAGTAGGAAATAGCGAAGACAGGATATAAAGACATCGTAATCATGGTAATATATAATGAAAGAACAAACGAACAATGAATCATGAGTAAAAGATTGTCGTAAATGCATACTAAAACATGAGCCAAAATGAATGAAATGAGCAAATCAATACAGAATTGTACTGCAGACTCATAAGCATGGAAGAAGGAGTGCATGAGATCAGAAATTATAAAGTAGATTACGACAAATCTACAGCCTATTAATAATTGAATTAAATATGTAATCCAGTATTATGAAGAATAAAATGAAGGTTCACATCACTCATGTCAAGAAACAACATTATGGGTATAATCAGATCAAGAAATTACATAATGTGGGTTCACATGTGATTGACGAGCAATTAAGAATTATCATGTATATGTATGTATGTATTTATTCATTGAACTTCATTGACATATCCATCAATATTTTGTTCGAATATAACAGCAATAATCAGAACAATAATAATGATAATAATAACATTAAGAGTAACACAGTTATGACAAAAACAGAACAATATATCGTGAGTATAGCATTCCAAACATAAATAAAAATAAAAACAAAATACTCATAATTGATCAACTAGACATGCTCTTTCATGAAATATAAATTATCAGATTATTTACAAGTAGTGTAAGGTGATGAGAAAAAGAGCCATTAAATGAATTATATACATAATATGCACTATATATAGATATGCCTAAACATAACTAAACATAAAGTAATCATAATGTAAGAGACAAAAGATTGAGTAATCCAGAGGAGGGAGGGGTAGAAAGAAATAGAGTGAGAGAGGAGTTCGGGCTAGAAGAGGGATAGAGAAAAATGGGGGGGGGGGGGGGGGAGAAAGTAAGTGAGAAAGTGGGAAATTAGGCAGTTGAGTGAGAATACATAATTCATTTCATAAATAAAACAAATGATGACATGAGGTATATGAGATTGTACATGTAGGTTACAGCAATATTGATTATCATTTAATTATTGTTCAAGCTAGTAACACTGTTGGAATCAATGGAACTCTATACATGGGCATGTACTGGTTTAACTTCGTGTTACTACAGCTTTGATTTAGACTTCTGCTCCTGCACTGAGCCAAAACTGTAATAAATCAATCAAATTAAATCAAATCACATCAAATCAAATCAACAATGAATCTTCTTAATTATCATTCAACAAAGAAAATGAAGTCATTGATATTGAAAGATAGACGGAAAGAGGGATCGGAGAAGGACATTGGGAACATCATTGTCGTAACCATAGCAACCAAGAGTCACGAGAACTTGATCAAGTCTGGCACCGAGGGAGGTCTCTTTGCTGCAGGTGTGATATGACACTAAATGTGATGATGATGGATGGCCGAATCCGCGATACATCCTTCTTCTTGTCGACTATGTGATTTTGACATTACATATCATTCGACCTTACTTAAACATCTCAAATTCTAATGTATCTTTTTTTCCCCCTGTGATTCTGCCGTTTACATTCTCACTCTCCTCTCCTCATCTGTCAACACCTATTACTTAGTTACAGTCATCCGTATTGTTACTCCCATTGTCGTCGAGTCGTTCGAGTCTTTCGTTCTTAGTTAAAATGATGTTTCTGGTATGAGATATAGGGAAAAACCAACAACTAGCAAACAAGCGAACAAACAAATAAACAAAATAAACATCAATATTGACAGCAGAAGTACAATCACCATCGTCATGATTTTCATCTGTTCCGTCATAAATGTGGTGTTGACGATCATTGATGATAGAAAAACCGTTTGGGGGAAAAGTTCAATATAAAGTTAAATTTTCAATTATTTTTTCAAATTTCATTTCTATTTCAAAACAAGTTGGATGCATTTTAGAATGGGGGAAGAGGTTATTCAGACATAGCGGAAACATACACTGTATAGAATGCAAAGGTGATATCATTGGGGACAAATGTCCCAATCTCCCCCCCCCCCCCCCCCCCCCCCCGCCATAAACGCCCCGGGAAAGCATTTTCATTATTACAGTTCTTTGCAACGAGCGTTTTTACCCTAAGAAATAAAACAAGTAAAAAGTAAGGAAGGGAGGGGGGGGGGGGGGGGGGGGTCTTATTTCCGCGTGTCAATGATACTTGAAGGACGATGTGAAGCCTGCACCCTTGAACATGGTCTTGTCATCTACTCGTGAAAAAAGGCTATCATGCTCAAATTTCTTCTTTGCAAAGAGAGCTCTTACCCCAAGAAATTTTTTTAAATGAAAGTGGAGAAGATGGGGGTGTGGGTCTTATTTGGCGTGTCATTGATCTTAGAAGGACGACGTGAAGCCTGCACCCTTGAACATGGTCTCGTCATCTATTCGTAAAGAAAATGGCATAATCCAGCCCCCCTAAAAAAAAAGGGGGGAAGAAAAGGGAGACATGTAATTGATGTGTAGGTCACATTTTTGCTTGTTTCTTCTAGTCATTCTCTTTGAAATGAAACATGGATGGAAGGGGGGAAAAACACGCGAACTTTGACTCACATACCTGTTTCCCGTCGAAAAGTTGATCTGGGCTCCCGGGGAGGCAGTGTTTGTGGTGATGTAGAAAGGTGTAAGATGACAAGGCACCGATCATGGGCGGCACTGCAGAGGATGGAAGGGGGAGGAGGATGGGACACCCTCTTTTTAAAATTTTCTGTTGGCATATCCAACTGTAGTCAGTTTTCTTCTTTGTTCTCAAGGGACATGTTTTGGCAAACTTGGTCGGACAAATTTGGTCGACACCCCCCCCCCCCCCCCCCCCCATCCCCTCTAAACGGGAAAGCGAGATACTGAGAGGTGAGCTGGCACGCATCATTTGGAGGTGCCTTCTTCCCTCGGTATGCCAATAACTATTTCCGATTAAAAATCTTCTCGTATCATAGTATCAGCAGAGGGGCAAAGGAGAAAGATAAAAGATAAAGAGGGAGGGAAAGGTGAAGGGAAGAGGGACAGAAATAGAGAGTGGAGAGAGAGAGAGAGAGAGAGAGAGAGAGAGAGAGAGAGAGAAGAGAGAGAGAGAGAGAGAGAGAGAGTGAGAGAGAGAGAGAGAGAGAGAGAGGGGGGGGGGGAGATTCTGAAAGTCATTAAATCAAAAATGTGTTTGTTACGTCTATACGTGTACCAGGAAGTTACTTTTCCCTGCGTGTATGACTTTGAGTATTGGAAAGATATCAAATGTTATTTCATAAATAATTGATGAAGATTCCCTATGCCTTATCATATGTGATATTGTAATTGGCTGCCCTTCTAGTAGGGTTCTTTATAGACTCCGCGACATATATCCCCCCCCCCTTCCATTTCGTAGTATATTCGTTCCCGAAATTCCAGTCTTTGCAAGCGAGCTGGCAAGGAAAGCAGCATGAGCTCGAGAATGAATGTTCTGTCATCACCGGCAGCCACATGTTTCTGGTTGGCTGGAAGGAAAACATCCTCTTGTTTCAATCAAACCAGGGTTTGATGAAGATTACTTCATTCAGAAGGAGGAGGAGGATAAGATCTCGAAGGGGTGCGATGTTACCTCCAGACGTTCTTCAACCATTACCCCTCCGCTCCAGGAGCAGAGGTGCTCCTGCATCAAAGGCCTCGATTCCGCACTGACGCGCAGTCTTTCAAGACACCCTCTAGCTTGGATGAGGGGATCATCTGGTAACCATGGTGACTAGGGATGGGTGAAACCTCTCAAGTGATGCCTGGTTAAAGCTTAATCAAGGATGGAATTGTAAATGTGGCATATAGAATGACGGCTATCACGGATTGCCTTCCCCTGTATCTGCACGTAGGCATACCCTCGCGAGGAGACCTCTGTTAAACTTTCCTCGAAAGCTAGTAAAGGATAGCTTCATGATTGTGCAAAAGACACGGACTTCGACCTTCAGTACAATTCTCTGGAATGCAAATTAAAGTGATTCAGCTTAAATCCTTACAACTTTTGTAATTTTTGTTAAATGTATTCATCGTTTTGTTGGGTATTCAAATGCTGCTTTTAATGGGATTTAAAAAATAATCATAGTAATTCATCACTTATACACACGAATTGAATTTCACTTGTTGTGCACGTATCTTGTAGGAGGTAGATGTCTAATACTTATGTGTGTCTTATACTTCCAAATTCTAGGTCGTAATACACATCATGAAATATACTGCGTCGCTTTATATAACGATTGCACTATTTTTAGATTCCATTTCTATTGCATGCTTGAATCCGCTCTTGAAAACTTAAATATAAAGTTCATGCTTTTTAAAACGTGTTTTATTGAATCAAAACAATCATATTATTTGGCTTCTTTTGCATAACAATTCGTGATGTAATCTATAGGGATATGTGTGTCCTACAGAATATTAAATCAAACGATATATTTTTATTTACATTTTTTAGTCAGATCCTGCGTGAAATGTAAAGTATATCCAAATGCTTTCTGAGTTCTCATGGTTCTAGTCGGTTAAGGTTGAAGATGACTGGCTTTATATTTGACATAGGCCAGGACGTTGCTAGGAAGAGGGGGGGGGGGGGGGTGACCTCCTCCCATTCGAAATGTGCGTGTGTGCGTGTGTGTGTGTGTATTTTGAGAATTTCAACAAACCTGTCTGCAAATTCAGTCCAACCATCGCCATCCCGTTCCCAGCCCATTAAGCCCATTATCAGATTATAGATTGGGCACACAAACAGAGGTAATTCATGCGTTCGCAATGTATTGTGGGAGGCAAAGTATTAAAGACGATCTAATTTTGATTGAAAGAATATAACGAAAACAGAATTGTCAAAGGAAAAGGTGTTTAAGCATCATAGTCTTTTAAATATTGCACCTAACATGAAATCTGCACGCCTTGGTTTACTTTAAAGAAACAATTTGATTTGAAGTACATTTCTAGCTTTGAGAAAGCTTGATTTAGGCTTCGCTATACTTAATTAAGCTGTGAAAAGGCCCATATAAAATATCTCATCTAAAAGCATTTGTTAAGTTGTGTCTAATGTGGATTCAAATGATTTTGATTAAGGGGTTTTAACCAACTTCGACTGAATATGAAAGGGTTTGGAATTGGTGTCTCGACAATTGCTCCGACGACATTTGCTGCCTGATAATTATATTTCGTCAACGACATAGGGTTAGGGTTAGGTTTTAGGTTATGTTTATGATTTGGGTTAGAATTAGGTATTTGGTCCAGGATTGCATTAAGGAATTCGGCAATTGTAGGAAATTTACAGCGGAGCAATTATCCTCGGAGCACGTGTCGTTATACCATAACTTCTACCTCGGTGAGCCCAATTAAGATCATGTCACATTTTTCCGATAACGATAACAATAACGGGATTTTCAGTTAAAAGTACACCCTATTATAGAGGAGTTCACGTGAATATACTCATGTCTGTTAGCTCTAGGGTGTATCTTTAGTGAAAAATCTCGGTATCGTTATCGTTACAGAAAATGTGACCAGCCCTTTACATGCTCCCAGTAATAACCAGTCACACCGACGAGACTGACAACAGACCGACAACAGATGGAACACAAAATTACATTACCCAGAATGGCTAAGAATCGATCGGTTTACAGTCGGTTTGGCGATGTGACTGAGGTATAAGCTGGCGAAGGTTCAATGTCATCGGATGGTTGTAATGTCTGGAGCATGCCTGATGAGAAGGAGGTCGGGATTACCCCAGATGTTGACAAACCTGGGGATAGATCGACACTTGACCCTCAAGTATGGACCTCCCTGTAGAATTGGGAGATATTAGGGAGAGAAAGAAAGAGAGAGAGAGAGAGAGAGAGAGAGAGCTAGGGTGCGTTTTTTCAGTTAGTAAGACTAAAAGAGACCTTCAATTTCAGCTTGAAAGAGAGGATTTCCAAAAAGAGACCAAGGCTGAATGTATATTGTAAAGAAATACAGTTCATAGAAAAATTGTAAAATTCGGAAAACACATAAAAGTCTCTTATTTCCGTCCCCCTCGTCTTATGAAAATATAAGACCTATAAGCTATACAATCGTAGAATTTTTAGAGGGGGAACTTGACACTGAAAAGAATGAACTGAGGGGTCTTCTATGTTTATTCATTGTTCTGTCTTCCTGCCAATGAAGAGTTTATAAATACAGACCTTTCCTCAAGACATGGATTTTAGAAAGACAGTTTGTTCAAGGGCAAAATAATGACTCCAAAATGGCAACCTGTAGCTGTAGATTGGTGCCATGTTTGGATGAACTTATATTCGACTCACTGGCTCTAACCACATTCTGTCTGTCTATTAACCTGTCTGTCTGTCTCCTCCCCCCTCTCTCTCTCTCCCAACTCTCCGTCTCTCTATATACACATTTTTCACTTTTCTTGTAAAGTTTTTATTGTAACTAACCGTCAGGGAAGGTAAAGTTCAAACGATGATAAATTTGTTCGGAATGGCGAATCATAGGAAAGGGGAAGCATGACGAGCTGATTTAGGGCTTCTCTTTACATTCGTTCTGTAATTGTGCCAAATTTTCCCTGGTAAACTTTGTCGGCTCTTTCACTGCGGTTAACCCCACTCCCCCTCCATCTATATGGAAAGACGGGCTATATACGCTTGTGTCATACATGACAGAGTGGACATCTGTTCTATCAAAAAAGGAGAAGTGTGGTAATCTATTTTGATAGCACGTTCTCATCTATATCTATCACTATAAAAGCTGTTTGATTGATTGCTTCATTCTTTTCGAGATATTTTTGGATGTGCAGAAAGCGGCACCATGGAATGTCAACGACGCTGCCCGGCTATGCCGAGCAACCTTCGAAGTCATGCAAAAGGATTGTCGTAGACATTGAGGACAGGCACTTTGTCATATTATCATGATTATTAGCTCTATTATATCACTGTAGTGCATTTGTATATAACCACAATCACACTTTTAAAAAAGTCCGTACTTTGTTTGTTTGTTTGTTCGTTTGTTTCGTCGACGCTGTTATAAGGCAAATTCCCCAAACCATTCTTGGCTTCTGCTTCAGTTACGACCAAGAACGTCGGAAGGAAACATATGCGTCTACCCAAGGTCATCGCTGCGATGGAATTTCGTCAACGTCAACCCCTTTTCTTCCAGCCCAAACTTTCTGGTTTCAAACAAATCGTAAACTTCTAGGATATCAAAGTTTGTATTTTGTTTCTCTATCATGGCTACACAAAAACATTTACAGCGCAGAATGACGTCCTACCTCCCGCCATTATTACTCAAGGTCCTCGACGTCAGAAAGCAATGAAACGTTTCCAAGTAAGAAGTTCAAAGTCATTCCTTGCTCAAGCTAGGGTTCCCGTTAGCGAAACGAGCAGAGGGAGGCTGGTGGGATTACTCAAGTTGTTGACAAACCTAGAGCTAGATTAACCTTTGACCCCATAAAACACGACCTCCCTGTAGGATGGCTGGAAAGAAACGAAAAAGAAAATTGAAAATGAATGAAAAGACAATGTAGCAAATTTCGGTTCATGAAAGGTTAGATAAAAAAAAAACGGTGGATCGAAACGTTGCTCCAGCCTTTGCCCGCAGATATGATGCGACGTTCGTGATGGAGATTTGCTCAAAGTACAATCGAAGTTGTTTATCGGCGTCATTTCACTAACCTTATGACAAATGACTATAATCCGTAATAAAAGCTACAAAATCACGACATGGGACAAATTAGTACAAAATACACACTAGACACTATTAAAGATAAAGATGCATCTGTTATAATCAGCTTAATATTAAAAAAACATTAAAGGTCTAAAGTGGAACTCCCTAGACATCTCAGTTTCACAGATTGCAAAAGAATGGTTCATTCTTGCACCTAGAAATGAACCCTAGAAGTAGGAGGGTTTGCTGCCACTGGGGTATTTAAAAGGTAATCTAACCTTTGTAATACGTTGGGGGTTTTTTTTGTGAAAGCGCAAAAAGTATGAGAAACACAATGGTTACAGTTTGACAGAAATTAGACAAAGAATAAGAACTGAATGTTTGAAAAATGAGATCATTATTAAAATTCATGCAAATCTCAAATTTGAAATTTGGGCAATCGATTGTGACGTATTCCCGGTCAACTCTCCCATTTGTCGTATACACTAAAATATCGTTAACTTTCCGTTTTCCGTAGTCAAAATATGTTGTGGATAGCATATTGTCATAGGTCCTCATGAAAGAAAAAGATTCTCCTAAGTAGTACATTTTTTTAAAGAAATGACATTTTAGTCGTTTTTTTTTTTTTTTTGGTGTTGGAACAAACAGGAGGGTTGTCCGCCGCTACATCACAGTGCCATTACCAATTCGGCCAATTTGAATTTCCCACATGCATGACATGCATAGTGATTACAACTTTTAAAAATACATAACTTTATTATTGCTTGTCCGATTTCGATCAAACTTTCACCAATCTGCTCTTCTGATTTTCCTGCTTTCTTTCCCTTTTAAATCAAAGAAAATTGCATCAAATACAAGATCGGGCTGAGAGCATCTCTGTACAGATTGACTACGATTTCTTATAAGTTTGATGAAATTTTGTCGATGAAGGAGTATCCGAATCGTCTACATATGAGACAAATTTCAAACTTCATTGCAAAATGTTCGTGTCCTTTAAGGGTTCATGTCTGCAGACAGGACATAAACATTTTGCATTGAACTTTGAAAATTGTCTCACAAGTAGACGATTCGGATACTCCTTCATGGACAAAATTTCATCAAACTCATTAAAAAATCGTAGTCAATCTGTACAGTGATGCTCTCAGCCCGATCTTGTATTCCATATAATTACTCTGATTTAAAAAGGAAGCATCGATTTTTCTTTAGGATCAGGGGGGGGGGGGTCGAACTCTTCATTTTCGAAGCACCCATGAACTCGAATCTTCCCTTGTATATTGCTCTGAGTATTTTCAAATGACATTTTTTAGACAAAATTTTTGTAGGGGAACCTCCTTAGTCTTCCGTTGTCACAAGACCTGTGGGTATTGCTTACTAATAAAGTTACACATTATCCAATGGTGTCCAAACACGGCTCTCTCTGGTTCCGTGTATCGCTAAAATTAAGGTATTCTGAACAACTATATAGTATTTTGATGTGATTATGAAAGTAGCTGAATTGTCTGTAAAAGGATCTAAGGGAAACTGCTTTGAAATTTGATGAAAAAATATCAACCTATAGACTTAACTAATTAGAGAATTAATTTTTATTTCCAATAACGATGATACGAATCCTTATTGTACATGAATAAATCTAAAATCATATATATCATCATAAGTGAAGAATTATTTCAGAGGAATTCCATAAGAATGTCGTCTTCCATATCACCTTGTTTTTCGTCATTTTCAAGGTGTATTTAAAAAGGTTTAAATAGTATTCCAAAGCCTTATAAATTTATTTGGCAATATTCATAAAAAAGTAGAATAACGCAGGTGCATAAGTTCGTGTTTATTCCGAAGTAATGGGATTTCTGAAATTAAACGACAAGAATTTATGATTATGACTATACGATGGAATTCAATTCTCTATTGCAAACGAGGTGTGAAATTATCAAAATCCTGAAAACCAAAGCTTATTCAAAAGTGATGGAAATTATAAAAGCTCTGTCCATGAATCATTAGACTTTTGCAGTTCATTTTGGAACAGACCCAAACGTTCAACTTAATTGGCCAATGTACTTATTTTTATCTCCAGGCCTATTTACCACATAAATTTTTATTGTATTCGATTTTTTAAAATTTTCTTTTTTGGTAAACGTATTTTTAAAAATTTCCCCTGCATTATAAACTGCAGACTATATGGGTCAGAGCTATGGCGTAGACTCGACTTCTTTCAGTACACTTTTGATTGCGCTTTACTACTCAAACACCATAATGCCATTCAATATCAGTCATCATATATATCTAATAATATTAATAAACAAGTATTTCAATAGGAACATAGCATAGGAAATAAAACTTGTAGTATAATTCAAAACGAAACCTGGCAATTAAAGAAAAAAAAAAGATATCACTCCATACAAAAGCGTTGGGCAGGTTTCAAGGTTTAGAAAATGAATATATTCGAGGCCAAATTGTGATTTCACAGTATATCTCGTGATCTAAATTTCCAAATCAATGGAATGATTCTGTAAATTTTCTATTTTGTTGCGTCACTTTGGACTGCTTCATATACTATACAAACATAATCACATGATAATGGAGGTGTATGGCCACAATTTTGCCAGGAGGCTGGCGTCCCTTGCCCGAACATAAACCCGAACATAAACTTTCTATTTTCAAAATTTTACGAGCGAGCGAAGCGAGGGGGCTGAAATCTTGACACTTTATCTTCTTTATCTTAGTGATAACGTAATTCCGTCATCAAAATATACTAGTTGAGATATGAAAATTACAAATAAAAATGAAATGATTAATTTCGTTTAAATATATTATGAGGTGGCGCCATTCAGTGCCAGAATGTTGGTTTAAAAAAAAATTCAAAATTCTTGGAGGAAGATGGACGGTGGTGGTGCATCGTACTCCAATGTATACAGACGTCTGCAAGTACATACTGGTAAACTGGTACATTGTGTTCAGTTAATTGTAGCTAATTGTAGGGGTGAAGTCTTCTGATGTATTCCGTTTTTCTCTTCCATTCATACTGCACTGTACTTCAGATGTAAACAAAAATAAAGGTCCCCTACAACCCAAATGCAAGTTCATTCCTGTTGATGTGCAGGGATGCATACAACTTTTATTTTGTTATTCAAACATCTAAATATGTTTCATAAATTTTTATGATATTTTTAAAATCATTTTCTCAAACATGCTAAGCTCCACCCTAAAAATGCCCCAGAATGACATCATCTGTCAATCATTATTGAGCAGGAAGGATTCCGCCCCCTGTTTATCAATTTCTAAATACGTCTCTGTTCCTTTATTGTTTTGTGAACTTAATTAGCAAACTATTGGCTACAATCTAATGTTGGCAGCATGGGCGGCGGTCGGGGGGGGGGGGGGGAGGTCGTCCTCCCAGAAATTTAAATTTTGTACATCAACTAATGGGAAAGGCTAGTCGCGTCCTCCCCCCCCCCCACCCCCCTCCGGCCGTGACAAAAAATCGCCGCAGAACTAAACCAAAATTAATGTTTATCAACACAATTTCTAGAATAGATTACAGATCGGGCGAGGGGTCTCAAGAAACGGCTCTGCTCATAAATCTGTTTCCATTCGGCAGCCGTTCGTGATTTTCTTCGTTATATTCTCACGATGCATTTTCATAAATCATTTGAGGACAATTCCCAGAGTCGTTCTAAAGTAAATTTTGCGACCACTTATATGTTTCCATGGGGACGAATGACAAACGAACAGAAATGTGACATATATTTTCTTTCTCCTTTTTTTTTTATTAGACAATTCCATGACTTTTGTTTACTGGTAATCTATTCGCAGAGAGTGAAGAATATTGTCCCTGAACGAGGCAAATATTTACTGAATTCTCAATAGAAAAATTCATTTGCCTACTTACATCCTCCCCGAAAAAGATGTTAAATAATTTTACTCAATTATTAATTAAGAAATTTTGTAAATATATATTCTTTGATTTGATAAGCTTTTGTTATATGTTATATGATAACACCGCACGTGGATGTTATACACACAGAAAACGCCTGTTTATAAAATGTCCGTGTATAATCGCATTAGTTCACCAGGAATTTTGTGATTTTATTAGAGAAGATGTGCTTGAAATAACCAGGCAAAGGGGTAAAAATTACCAGATTTGTGTTGGTTACCGGTCCACCCGGAACTCTGGTAAAGTTTATACTTTTTGTGTTAAAATTTCACAATGCGTTTTTTCAGTGTATAGACCGTGGGCTATGAAATGGTGTATGAAACTGCATGGAGGACCTATTTATAGGACCACTGGCGTACTGGTGGGGGGGGGGGGGGTGTTTGGAGTCTGCAGCTCCCCCCCCCCCCAAAGTTCCACGACCAAAAACAAAGAAAAGGGGAAAAGAAAAGAAAGGAGAAGGGAAAAAAGAAAAGGAAGGAGGAAAAGAAAGAAAGAAAGAATACAGAAAGACACTTTATATACCTGGCTAGAAAAATGTATTCTTCTGATTACAGTAGTACGTCTTTTAGAACGTATAAATGGCTGAATTTTCTTAGTATCTCCCCTTCCATATGCATCTTTCGCATGCGAGATATATTTGTTTATCCCAATTTTCTTATTATAGGAGGGGAACTTTCCTCTTATACCCAAACTAGCCTCTTTACAATAGACTCACACACTATCGTGAAATATCTTTCGAAAGTGAGGCAAGTAAATAATGAGTTAAGGGTACAGCACAATACTCAGGCTCCGAAGTGCTTAGAATGCAAACTTTCGCTATTCAAAACAGAAATCCTCTTACTCTGTCGCTCCGCTCCCTGGTTTAATACACTTAAACTTAAAATAAAAAAATAAAAATCTATAAACAGCTATTAGATCTACATAGGCAGAGAGGTATCGTCCCCCAAATTGAAAGTCGCAAAAAATTAATGACGATATAAGCTACCCATCCCGTAAGAGAAAAAAGAAAAGGGAGGATATTAAGCTCAGACTTTGATCACGACCTCGCAAGCTACCTCGCAAAATAGAATATTTAATTGAGTAAGGGCGTTGGAAAGTGCAACATTTTAATGGTACAGCGATATGTAAAGTCTTCTTATTTGTGGGAGGGGCGGGGATGTATCCCCCCCCCCCCATTCAAAGGATTTATATATGAGTATAATACGTATTGTGTTCCTTGCGCTTTAGAAAATAGTTCAATTCTTACTGCAGGCTCAGTTTTTTTTTTTTTTGCTCATTACGCCACTGTATAGGACAGCCATTCCTCGGTAACTTTTTCAAAAGATCTGCGATTCATCTGACTTGATCACAACTCAATTTGAGATTTTCATTGATCGTAGATTTTCGATATCAGATAGGAGAATTTAAGTTTGTGATTGAATTGAGGACTTGAGATCAACTTGAATCAATCGTGACTCTTGACAAGACGGGACCCTGGGCACGTTAGGAACCCACCAGACTCGATCGTGAGGAAAACGGGAAAACCCCTTATCTTCATATCCAAATCAGTCATATGTGAACCTGTATCTGAATAACGATATGATGTTTCAATAATTTATTTCCTGCAGACAAAACATTCTGAAGCTCATGACTTGTTTCTTGAAACTTTATCTCGCCTGATATTGTATTCCTCCTCAGTACGGACTACGGAGGGAGTAAGAAGTTCTGTGACAACACCTAGGGAGAAAGGTGACACTCGTGGACTTCATGATGACAGGGGCTTTAACTCAGAGAGAGAGAGAGAGAGAGAGTGTGTGTGTGTGTGTGTGAGAGAGAGAGAGAGAGAGGGGGGGGGGGGATTGGGAGCAGGGAGCAGCCCCCCTCATTTTATTCAGAATTTAATCCGTATCCAAAAATGCGTTTGCCCCCACCCCTATCCTGGAACAGTATCGATGCTCCAATGATGTTATCTAGGGAACTATCTCCCTTAATACAAAAATATTATTTTGCTTGGGGTATCAGATAGCATTTTCGGAATAGTCTCAATAGAGAAATAGCAAGTTTGAAGGTTACTAAAATTCTTTTATGTGTCGCTAGAAATTAACTTAAGAATCTAGTTTCAGGATAAAGCTGATTAACATAGCTTTAAACAAAATTATTTTTGCCCGCCGGGAATTCCTTAATCAACGATGATGAAGGATTGTTTAAGTGTTTGCTTGTTTTATTTGTTGTTGTTGTTTTGGGGGTGGGGTACGACTATTCTAACAATAATTAAACAGAAGACAACAGTCATCGAACTCTATACATAATAATAATAATAATAATAGCTGTTTCTTATATAGCGCCTTACAAATTACAATGTAACCGACCAAAGCGCTTACAGCATTATTACCCCGGTCACTGGATTCAGTTGCGATTCTGCACATTATACAGTGCACATGTGTAATGGGACACAATAATCCTTCCATAAATTATATATATATATATATATATATAATTGTGAGAAAATGAAAATGAGAGAATAATGGTTAAAATAGAATAAAGTTTCCCAGAGCTGTCCTCCCTTTTTGAATTTTTGCAAAGGTTGAAAAAATGTCTCCGCCGGGAATCGAACCCGAGAGTTGCCAAAGCTGTTGTATATGTTATTTCCTTACAATTATATATATATATATATATATATATATATATATATATATGCAGATTTTAAAGGTTTTTAGTATATGGACCCGGGTCTTTGTGGACACTGCCATTCTTCGTTCTAATGACCGAAATAACCCCTCCAAAATGCATGTTTTTGGGGTGTTTTTTTTTATCCTGTAAATGTTAGTCCCTGTTTTTTATTTGTTCAAATAATTCAAATTCGTAATAATGATAATAATGATAACGTAATTTTCCAAATTATATAACATTCACGTATTTTGTTGTTCTTGTTAATTCCTTACTTTGTGTTCTTGTACATTATTTTTCTGATATGTATGCTGTATTCTTTTCTTTAGATTGTAGAGCGCCATAAGCGTCATACATGACGGATACTGGCGCTACATAAATATCCATATTATTTTTATTATTATTATTATCACTTTCAATATAATCCTCATTGCCAGAACCTCGCCCTCTCGATAAGGGTATTGCGTGCGAACTATATTTCACCTTCTTTCATTTCCATCTGCTTTTCTTATCCTATGAGAATACTTCGGATTATGAAATCTTATATCCAACTATGATAACATGTTCCTATCTTCAAATCAGCAGTTTTAGATGATCTGGGGTGTTCATTCTCTCGACAAGGGTATAGCGTGTGAACTGAATTTTCATCTTTTCTCTTTCTTATGTTTGTTTCTATTCGATGCTAAACGATTAGAGGCACGTGCTAAGATTACCAACATGAAGCCAAAAATAAAAGAAATGGTGTCCCAACATGCACGTGTGTTTCCTGTAAGGCAGACGCCGGTTACAACATGGGGAGCAAAGTTGGTGAGCTACCAACAAAATAGATTCCCTGAATTGGGATTTCAGAAAAACCCACGAGAAGTGCATGTCTCGACTGCGGAGATAACGCAACACCGGGGCAGCACGCAATTTGGTGTTTTATTATGTTGTTCAACAAAGTTTTTTAACCTGTCTTTGAAAGCTTGTGGTTTTAAGGTTTGCGGGCGTGTTACCTTCTGGGACGGGGACCAATTTGAGGTAGGGGCATGGGCCAATGAATGTGGAGCCCCTGGGGTTAAAGTGACAAAGAATATCATGAAATGACAATAATTACTGAGAATGCCGTATGATTCAGAATGACTGATAACATATGATTTTTGAGAGATGTTTTCATGGATAAATATTACGAATTGATAAGTTACTTGTCATTACAGGAGCGCTAGGAAAGAAGCCAATATCATTTAGATCGACTGTGGTTTTGATTTGCAGGTAAGGAATTTGAAATAGTTTTGCAGTTGCAGGTGAATAACTAGATGTAAATGCAGGTTAATAGAATACTAAGAGATAAATGTGGAAGAACATAATATTCCATTGCTATCCCATACCCAAGAGAGAAAATGGTCACCAATTATATGTTGAATTGTATTTGTTTAAGTTGGGTATTTAGGTAAGGGTCATTAGAACATGCATGGATATCATATGGATTAAACATGGACATGATTCCAATGACCGACCAGTGAAATAGTGCATAAATAAACGTAAAGAGACTTGGTTATTGAGCTCTTAGCCTATGTGAAATATAAGTCTGTTTTAAAAATGTTCTGTGAACAGCTGAAGTCTC
Source organism: Heliocidaris tuberculata (assembly GCA_025618425.1). Taxonomy (NCBI): domain Eukaryota; kingdom Metazoa; phylum Echinodermata; class Echinoidea; order Camarodonta; family Echinometridae; genus Heliocidaris; species Heliocidaris tuberculata. The sequence goes on along the minus strand of CM046836.1, from coordinate 11,196,966 downwards.
TCCTTCAGATAAATAATAGTCTGCAAATTGTTATACGATAATGTGCTCAGTGAAGAAATATAACAGTGAACATATAGGTTAATGACAGGTAAAAATAATATTATGGATTAAGGAATTATAGAACAGATTCTGAAGAATTTATTCAATGTGTATTGAGGAGGCGAGTTGGCCCAGTCGGTAAAGCGTCTGCCTGTCGAACCAAAGATCGTGGGTTCGAATCCAACCCGGGCGGATGACTGAAGCCTGCGTTGTGTGTTAAAGTGCTCTTCCCCTGTTTCATAGATGCAGGCTATGTTACAGGGGAAAACACTCCGTTCTTCGAATAGGACGTTAAACGGAGGCCCCGTGCAAAGGAGAGTCACTACCTTTGCACGTTAAGAACCCACTGCACTATTCGATGAAGGGTAGGAAGAAACCCCGGTGTAGTGGTACACCTGCACATCCCAATCAATCATATCGGGAGGAGATCGAGACACAAGACTTACAGTGATTCAGTTTGCTTTTACCCTTCCAGGCACAGGTGTTGCCACATACTGAATACTGATGATGATGATGATGATGATGATGATGATGATGATGATGATGATGATAATAATTATAATAATAATGATAATAATAATAATAATAATAATAATAATAATAACAACAACAACAACAACAACAACAACAACAACAACAACAACAACAACAACAACAACAACAACAACAACAACAACAACAACAACAATAATAATAATAATAATAATAATAATAATAATAATAATAATAATAATAATAATAATAGTAATAATAATAATAATAATAATAATAATAATAATAATAATAATAATAATAATAATAATAATAATAATAATAATAATTAAAATTTGGGTCTATACGTGAACTTGAAAGAAGCCATGAACAAATGGTTTATCTTTGTTTTAAAAAGGACCTTAGTTCTGAGTTTATTCACTTATAGAATAAGAACAGTATCAACAAAATGCAGTTTCGAAACTGGCAAAGTAATTAACAAATCTAAATTTTGCTTCAAAAGGGAAGGAAAAAAAAACAAAACATTTAGCATGTTGAGCTAATAGTGGGAGAGGAGGTACCCATGTAAATTTCTAAAGAAGAAGTAGAGTTGGGATGCATGGGAGAGATGATGTGCAACCTGAACCCGAGCCCTGCAGGCGATTGACCTTTCAGAAATCCAACCTTGTTCTGTCTCCGAACTTGAACGTGCTGGAAATTCACTGGGTACATCTTGTAAACACAAATCTCAGATGTGGATCTTGTATGAGGCGGGGTGTGACACAGTAGATCGAGCGAAGGTACTGGGATTGGATTACCCGGGTTCGAGACCATGCAAGTCAGATTAACCAGTGAGTTTAAGGAGCAATTCCATCTTTGTAGTCAGCTAAAATGTATGAAAGCAGTCAAGCAGACAAATTAGAGAAAACCGAATTATTATGTTTGAAAGATTATAACGATAAATTGTTGAATGAAACTGAGATCACTTTATCTATATTTCAATCTCAAATTGGCAAATTGGTCATTTTAGAATTTCAACTGTGACTTAATTATGTAGACCTCCCCCATTTGTTTAGATATAGAGAATATCCATTAATTTCCCAGATAATTTATACCACGGGACTGTACCCAAAATATCGTTAGCATGTTGTTGAATGTCCTCCCATAAGCGAAAGATCCTGCTCAACAATGAAGTTTTTAAAAATGTAATTTTGTAAGCTAGAGCAAATGGAGAATTGTCCGATATTACGTATACTCCAAATTGAAATATCTGCACAGTGATTACAAATGTCAAATACTAATTTTTCTTGCTGTTCACCTGATTTCGTTCAAACTTTCACCAATCTCCTTCTTTGATTTTTCTAATTTCCTCCAGAACAGCTTTCTATCAAGGCTTCCATTTTAAGAATCACAGAACCCTACAAAAATCATAACTTCCAAGGTTGACATTACAATAAATTCTCTCGAAAAAAAAATCCCTACGAAAAAGTGAAATATACGCAAAAAAAAAAAAAATTATAACAGTATTGATTCACTGTTTCAGCTGAAATGTGATGCAATTACAACGAACATCCCTTTTATTATTTTGAATGATAATGGCGGTATTTCTCAAAATGTAAAAAGGTAACAAACATGCGTCAGTATACTATTAATACATGGTTGGGAGTGCGTTAGTGCGATCTGGCAACACAAAGGTTTTTATCGTGGTGTACTAACACACGAGGCGTAGCCGAGTGTGTTAGACACCACGATAAAAACCTGCGTGTTGCTGGATCGCACTAACGCACGAACTCACAACCATGTATTAATAGTTTTATAAAACGGTCTACAATTTTAGTGTTTTCTTACAATCTTAGTGTTTGATCCGGATTAGCCGTGCGTTAGTCCCCTCGCCGTGCGTTATCACTTTTTTTTTGCACGGTCACGTGATGTTATTTGACCAATCAGGATGGCTACATTCTTGAACCCGTTTTATAAAGGCTACTTAATCATAATAATTATTTTCTCGAATTTCAAAAGGCCATTCTCATTGGTTAAGGCATCATAAATCAGTAGGGTTTGTTCATGCATCTGTTATTTTCGATAATAGACCTTTCTTTTATATATCCAGTGAATCATTTCCTATAATCTTTCATTCATCAAATAGAAAATCGACGAATCATTCAATCTCCAAGTCGATCATTCAGTCATTTATTCTATACCTCCATTGTTCAAATGGATTTATGAATAAATCAGTTCAAATATATTTAGACTACCAATCAATCAATCCATAAATCAGACAATCAATAAGTCTTGTATTCATTCAAATTAATCAAATCAGTCAAAAAAATATCATGAATCAATCGAACAGCCATCACCGATCAACCATCTTAATGTATCAGTATACATTACATCATTCGTCCATAAATCAATCAGTCAATCAATCAATCAGTCAATCAATTAACAAGAATATTTACCAATCAACGTTTAACATACATTTAGCCGAGTATTCCTTAATGCAACACGGGACATTAAATCATCCGTCCTTCAATCAATCAATCAATCAATCAATCAATCAATCAATCAACCATTTCCGATTCATATATATGAAGGAGAGTCATTATCTTATAATGTATCAATATACATTACATAATTTGTCTATTAATCGAGCAATCAAACAACCATTTCCCATAAACCATTCACATAAATTTAGTAGAGTATTCCTTAATCTATATCAGTACATTAAATCATTCGTCCTTCAATCAATCAATCAATCATTCAATCAACCAACCGAGTCAATCAATCATTCAATTAATCAAACAACCATTATCGATCGACCATTCATATACGTTTAGCAGAGTCATTTTATTAATGTATCAGAATACATTACATAACTTGACCACCAAGCAAACGACATCATTTATCCAAAAGCACTTGTTCATGTAAAGAGTACCAAAGATTCAATCACGATATTTTATTTTATGCAGTGACCAATTCATATCAATTTATTAAAGAATATACATGTATGATGTATGTCCAACTGGCTCGACATGATACAAAATTTCTGGACAAAAAGATCATATAAATATACTTCTTCTCAATTATTAATAAGTATCAGATTTGTGATTTAATAAGTTTGTCAACATGGCCAAGGAAGATATAAACGGGTATAGTAAATCGGCTTAAACTTAGAATGAAATATTGGTCAACTTTCAATACTCACGAGTTTCTTTTCCTGAGATGTAATATTAAAGGTGACAACGATTAAATTTTTTTTTTTTAATGGTTTGACTGAAAAAATAAAATTTTTCTCGTATATGGTATGTAGTTTCATGTATTATATAACCCACATTGTTAACATGTTTGAACAAAATTGGCAACTACGACATTAAAATTGAAAATAAACATTAGAAATTCAATAGCAAGATATATCACCATTATGCAGTGCATAGTATAATTTGAAAACATTTCAAATGTCAATTTTGAATAACATTACACATTCTTCATAACGAAAACGAAAGAGTATTTAGTAGTAGAGTACGAAAAAAAGAAAGATATTCTGTGGCGAAAATAAAAAGGAAAACACGTGATTGATATACAATCACTTTTAAGTTTGAATGATAGTGAGTGAAATACGTAATTATTATTTTTGTTTTTTTTTAGGATTGACAAAGTGTTCGGTTCATCAATCTTAGACATAAATGCAGGTAAACCAGATGGTTTATTGTTTATTATGTTCATTTCATACCATGGATTGTGATAAATCACTGTTTTAATATCGTCAGTTGTATGGAATTTTATCGGCCGATTTGCTCTGCCAATTACTGGCAATACGTAAAAATAAACAGACAACACTAAAACATATAATTATACATAAAGGGAAATTTTCGGAGAATACAAAATAGGCACTGAAATCACAAAGTTTTGGTTTAGAAATACCTAAACAACATTCTTCTGTCTGTATTTACATAGAATAAATATGATTCCACGAAACCGAATATACACAAACATTATCCCGTTCTTATTTACACTATACACTATGAAAATATGTACATCCTTATTCTTTTCGGCAGTCAATACTTGTAAATGTATGCACTTTCTTACGATCAATCGCAAATCAACGAATCATAACATTTCCAGTAAAATGCATTATAATTGGTTGTTCTTGTCAAAACGTAATTGTAAATACATTTCTCTATGCAACAATTTTCACAAATCACAAAAAAAAACACCGTTCTATTTACTGTTTAAACAGAATACTGAATAATGTGAAACGTAACACATAGAAAACACATGAAGCAGAGGTTAACAAAAAACATTTCAATAAAACTGAATTCATCAAGAAAAAAAAATATATATATATAATACTTGCGTAAAGTTCAAGTATGTATTTTAAATTTTGTCTTTCGTACTCAGTATTTACTCGACGATGACTTTTGTATGATACTCCATTCATGAATTGAACTGAAATATCCGTGTAGCAAAGCTTCTATCAAAAAGATATTTTTAAATCAGTGTCTAATGTAATACAGTGATTAAGTATGCAGAATAACATAACATCGTATAAAAGAATCATTCACTTCTCTGAGTTACTTCTCGACCTTTATATTAAAGCTAGTGGTAGAGATGAGGCAGTGTTAATGAGATAATTGATAGGCATTACCTCCTACTCACGCAGATTTTGAATGGGGGAGGTCGCATGGTGAGGCCATAGATCGGCTTACTGTCTAGTGATGCCTTGTCTAAGGAACTAACATGGCACTGGTGTATCAAGATGGCAAAGTAAAGGAAGGATTGGATGCGGCCCATTTCAGCGCCGATGCATCGCCTCCGCCCAGCTCCGAATGGCATGATGGCCTCCGTCTTCGTCTTGTCGAGGAGCCCAGTTTCCTTATCGATGAAGCGCTCGGGATTGAAGTCGGATGGTTGGTGCCATGTTTCAGGATCGTGATGGACGGAGTAGAGGTTGACAAAGATCACGGTGTCCTTGGGGATATGGTAGCCGAGGAGGGTGGTGTCTGTGGTCGTACTGTGCGGGATGGTGAACGGTACCACGGATGAGTGTCGGAAGGTCTCGAGCAGGAACGCCTGGGTCAGCGGGAGGTTATCACGGTCGGCGAGGTTTGGGAGGCGGTCTCTTCCGACAACCTCGTCGAGCTCAGCTTGGACTTGGGCGATGACGTCGGGATGTCGGATAGCATAGTACAGCTGCCAGGTGATGATGGCGGACGTGGTGTCGAACCCGGCACCGAAGAGGTCAAACACTGTCGAGATTTGCAATGCTTCACGCGACACTCCAAGCTGCTGAAGGTCAGCGTCGTCGAGTTTGTTTGACGACGTGACGAGATAATCGAGGATGTCCTTCTCAGAGTCCTGCTCATATTGAAGACGATGCTCCTCGATGTATGGCAGGAACCAACCACGGAATGTGTTAAGTAGCTTTTTGAGGTTTTGCGTTGTACGAACGGTGACGAAACGAACCCACGGCATGAAATCTGCGATGTTTCCACTGCCGACAGCCACGGCGAAGTCGTCCGATTTCGAGACAAATTCGCGAAGTCGAGAATCATCGAGTGAATGTCGCTTGCCGAGGATGCACCACAACATAACGTTACTCACTGAAAGTTTGATGACATTGACGGGGTCGATCTGCAGGTTGTCGTCGTTATTATTATTATTCGTCCAATGGTTGATCAGCGCTTCGACTTCCTGCGTCACCGTCGATTCTATGCTCGATTTTCGTTGTCCTGAGACGAAGAATCGAATTGAGGACTCGGCCAGCTTACGGTGCAATTTCCAGGTCGCATCGTTTGTCTGAAAAGCAACGGTTGCCTCGGAGTTCTTTCGAATGAATTGGAAAGATGCTAGGTCAGGTCTACCCGCAAAAGCCACTGGTTGGCGAACAAGTGCACTCCTAATAGCCTCCTGGCCGCAAAGTACAACCACAGGTCGGCTGCCGAGTCGGATTTGATAGACATTGCCGTATTCTTTGGCTAACTTCATCATGGCTACGTGCGGTTCGTCACTGCCGAGGTTTAGCAGGTTACCCAAGATCGGCAACCCCCACGGGCCGGGCAGCGACTTGGCTTTGCTCTCGCTCATATTTCCAGCTGGCGTTCTTGCAGGTCGTGAGATGATGAAAAGATTGCCTCGCTGAGGTTTGGTTGCTTGGCAAACAGATTATGAGCGTAGTATGACTTCCCTGTGTTCGTTCTCGTCTTTATATAGGAGCAAATCCCAGGTCATTCGTGAATGGTAATTCTGCGGAAATCACCTCAGCTGTTCGCGACACCTCATCGCCGCTCGAGAAAAAAAATACTACACTCCTCCTTCGCCGTAAATGAAAAGTGTCAAACTTTGAGCTGCGTAAAACTGTGGCTCTCAAAACCACGCCCCTCGCCAAACTCGACACCGTTGAACCGCCTCCGCAATTGGCCATGAATGATCCGAAGTGCCCGCCCATCCGAGACAGACCTCGATGACAGGAGACCTATGATTGGTCGAAACTTTGTCACGTCACGTCAATCAACGCTCTACTACGTTCGCTGATATCGAAGGGCATTGACTTTCGCCGTGGAATGTGCTACACAGCCAAAGACGATGGCTCGCACAGTATACATGTATTGTGTTTCATGCCAACCCACTACGTGCCAAACAAATAACTGTTTAACTTCATAATTGTGAGACAAATAAAACTAAAGACAAATGCAAACCATTGGCGAATGACCAAAAGCTTTAATGAAAGTATGAATAGGAAATGATATAGTTTACATATTCATCTGATTATATAATTTTGGAAGAAAATAAAGAGCTATTGTGAGGTGTTTAATATCGTGTCACGTTAGACCGAAGACTTTGTGGTGTTGATTATGTCATACAATCAAATGCAATTCTGATTCTCATTTCTTTTTCTATTCAATATGAACTACCGAATAAATGAGAAATTACAATTTCAAACGTAACCTGAAAAATATTGAAAATCATACATGAGAGTGTATCGTTTTCTTATTTGAAGGACGCACTGAACCATTTGAAAACATAATATATGAGAGAGGGAAATTACTTTTTCACCCGTACTATAGATAACGAGATTCATACCAAAGGTCTTCAACCTTTCAGCGTTATCGAGTACAAACAAATGGTCACGAAATTTTAAAAAACCGACTCACTACGGGAGAAACTGACTATATGCTAAAAGGGAATTTACTCTTTGGTATTTTTTGTAATGCTATAGATATTACCTCGTACTTTCAGATATTTTCGTTAGACAGTCGTGACCGTAATGGCAGAACAAGAAACGTTTTTAAATGCTTATAGCGAGCAATGTATTAAGTGTCAACATTAAGATTTTGATACATAAACTTCAATTTGATTTTAGGTTTGTTTTATTTTTCAGAATATAGGAGAGTGGCGCAGGAGGGGGGGGGGGTAAGTCGAAGAAGTTTCTCTTCATATTCGCATTCAAACGACATTGCTTCGCTTTCTGATTAATAGGCCCTTAAAAAAATGGCGTAAAGATTACAAATTTATAAACATCCACTCAACCTTTTTGACATTAAAGGTAAATATTTGTTATACGTGTATATTAATTCTTTTACTGAGGTATGGCTTTTTATCATGATGGGAAAATAAGCTAAATTTGAAAAAAAAGGATATCCTCTCCCTTTGAGCGGGTCTGATCTGAAAGCAATATGTAATTAAAAAAAGGGATATCCTCTTCCTTTTTGCGGGACTGATCTGAAAGCAATCTGTTATTAACCACACTAACAGAAAAGACAATAATCGGTGACAAGCTCTAATATTACTGATAGCATAGCTAAACATAATTTTGAATTGTCATTACCAAGAAATAAGGTATGCAAATATTAATGACAATATCAACGTCTTTTTTCACTTTGCAAAACCTGACAGTTCTAATGAAACAGAAGAAAACCAGGGGCAGATCTATAACTTTGGAAAGGGGGGGGGGGGCAATATTGCGAAAAATATTCGAAAACACATTTTCGGGTCCCTTTTGGGGTAATTGAAAGGGGCAGATTTTTCGGGGAGGAGGGGGGGGGGGCGGGTGTATTTAAGTTATACTAGTTTGGTTTTAAAATGAGGGAGCAGGGGCCGGCTGTGTCCCAACTTAAAGCCGCCTGTACGTGATAAAACTACAGAACCATTAATGGTTATCTATTTGGATGACCCCTGCATCCCAATTTCATACTCTTGCAACGGGAAGCGTTCCGAGTCACGCAATATCGGTCCTGTTCTGATCTTGCACGCGAAGAGTGACCATCACGACATTACGGGATTCGCACGCGAAGGCCTATTTCATCCACGATAATTTGTTAATCACATAGGACACGGCATGCAGAACACCAGGAAAACCACTTAGTCACACAAGTCACACACCAAAACAAGTGTTTTGTGTGCGGTTTATTGATTGTGTAGAAAGTCAAGTTTCACGATTTGGGGGTTGCTATAGACCATAACAGCAAAAATAAACTCATACCCACGACGTTTTGGGTTTTCAAAAACACGTTTCAAGCCATCATGGAAAAAAAGAATCCCTCTCAAAACTAGATTCTGTCTAAGATAAATGATGGCATTTCCATCATTTTCTTCACAACTGTTAAAAATAAAATTACCTGTGTTTGTTGTTAATCTTTCTTCCATATTATTGAATCTAAGTTTTGTGTAAGAAATTCTCATAATCACTCTGATGTATTAGAGAGGATTAAGCTTCATCTCTACAAGATACTGGTAAACTAAACTATAAAAAGTAAATTTTCCCCTGGAACTTTTCAATTTAACTATAAAAATATTTGATGAAATACGATGATTCTAATAGCAAAATATGCAGAATTTTCTTACCACGTTTTGATTGGTCGTTTGTTTATGTCGATCTATGTTTTTATAATGTAATCATGATTTTTTTCTATTACAGTCGGTAAGAGATAAAAGTTGCACTTTGCTTTTCACAAAGCAATGCAGCGTTTACATGTGTGTTTATATGCAGTTATTTTGTTCATGTAAAGGCGCATTTAACTTGTAATTCAAATTCATGAACTGCATTGAAAAATCATGATCTTTTTTAATGCGCTTTCATAAATATCGATGAAAAATTAGTTTTTACATGAACTAACAGATGAAAAGAATTGAAAAGAGTTGTAACACAAAGTGCAACTATGAAAACATAATCAGTTGCTCAAAAATAATCAATCAAAATGTGGGTAAGAAAACTCTGCATACTTTGCTTATTGAATGAATAGATTTTATCAAAAATTTATCCAGTTATGTAACTTACTTATTTGGTTGAGTAATCATACAGACTTACGTCAAAGCGTGTGCAAGTCTTTGTTCCGGAAAATACTGTCTACATGTCTAGCCGCATGTGACCACCGTTTGACCCACATCCATAAACCCTTTCCTATAACATGAAGTTGAGTGGGACTTGGTTTAATTATCCATTCAGCATCCACCATATTTTACGAGTAAGAATGATACCCCAGTCCTGATTGGCTAATATCTTAATGACTCAGATGAGCATTAGCCAATCAGGACCCAACATCTATAAGTAGCCATGCTATTTTAACTGTAATTTGGTCATTTTTTTTTCTCGGATTAACATTAGACAATCAAGTCCCATCATTTAGAGTTTTACAATGATACCGTGATTATGGTTGGATAGTTGTTATATTATATTCTTATGAAAGAAACGAAATGCAGGGATTTATGCGGGTGATACCAAAACATTCAAAACGATTATTCCCTCACATTTTCCTAGACTGTATTTCTACAGCTTTCACCCTTCCACTTCTCATTTCCTCGTTATACAATGGAAAACCATTTGCAATTTGTAATCATTTTCCTTTAAAAAAGCTGAAAACAATTTGTCGAATTCTTGCTTGAAAAAAGTAAATCACATAGTGCAAATTTAAAACAGTGTAAGTGAGTGTTTTAAATAATTATGAAGTTTAACCTGTAAGTTTGGAAATGATAATCGTTTATCAATTTGATGATAGTGTTCCAGAAACCGTGTTACATAGGCAGATAACTTTTTGACAAGTTATCCCCATTGCACTTTTCCGAAATAGAATATAGAAAAGAATTTGACTTGACTAGCAAGACAAAGACAACATTCACAAACGTCTGGGAATCATTATTAAAATTCTTAATTGGATTAAAATTTTGTCACGCGATTGCATGTTCCCATGTCGTTACATTTCAGGCGAAATATCCGAGTTATGGCCTCCGCCTTGAGTAAATTAATATATACATATATATAAATAAATATATATATAAATATATATATATATATAAATAACAGAACAAAATTTATTCATGTTTTTAATCGTTTGATGGGGAATTTAGTAAATGTAACTTTCTGACTGTCTCATTTTATTTCTCTCTCTCTCTCTCTCTCTCTCTCTCTCTCTCTCTCCCTCCTCACCCCCTCTCTCTATTTCTCTCTTTATTAAATAACAGGGAGGAGACTTTCCCCTCCCCTTTTCAGAGATGCCCCTATTTATTACCCTATACGCATTATTTTCCGCTCTCATCGTAAGCCCTGGATCATAAATATAGATTGGCGAAGATTATCAGAGGCCTAGTTGTAATAACGCATCGCCCTTTTCCACACGCGATACTGCACTTTCAACGACGCTGAAAAAACCCACACAGTCTGATAACGAGACCAAATAAAACTACTGCTGACAACAATATAAAATAGATAAAATTAAAAATTGTCTTTGTATTTCTTCTCCGTTTGTTTTGCTATGATATTAGCTCGTATTACAATTTTCTTGCAGTCATCACTGTACAAGTGCTGAATTCAGTCATTACTTATCTTTGCTGTGCATGGGCCGCGGAAACGGGGGGAGGGGGGCTGGGGGGGGGCTGGGGGGACTGCAACCCCCCCCTCCACTTTTATTAGTAGACACGTTAAAAAAATCTCGGGGAAAAAAGGCTCGAAAATTGTCATTAATGAGTGAAATGAGATCAGCCCCCCCCCCCCCCACTTTGCTGTGAAGGTGCGAATACTTCTCTTCTCGTTAACTAATGAGTAGACTGTTATTTTTGTTCAATTAAACTTTCTTTAAATGATGAAATACATTATATGGGCAAGTTCAAGGTATTTAATAATTTTACCTTACCATGAGTATTCGGGAATTATGAACATAAATGGATTATAAAAATTTTCAAAATTACCATTTTACTTCATAGCTCTATTATTTTGGTCTGATCCAAGCTATCAACTTAATACAGTCAAGGATATCGATCAATTTCATGTTACGTGCGAGAGTTGTGCCAAAAAGGAAAAGTGTTACGTAATGCTCCATGAAAGAGAAAAACGGGAGGCAAAAAATTAAAGGGGAATTCCACCCTGATATTAGGTTGGGTTTAAAAGAAGCAGGAATATTAAAGAAACAGATCAATGAAAATTTAGGCAAATAATTTTGAAGTTGTAATCAATCGAACACAAATTAAGAGTGGATTTTGAGTTGATTCACATGTATGTTTATTCTGTTATAATCTTTGTATATATGTTTTTTAATCATGTAAAATACACTCTTAAAAATCCCGGGTCAGATTGACCCGGAAATCAGTCTGTTGGGGCCATACTCCGTTCCAGGTCAAAAATGACCCGGAATAAGGTCCAATGTGACACAGAAAGGACCAGATCTGACCCAGAAATGGTCACATCGGACCTTATTCCGGGTCATTTTTGACCCGGAACGGAGTGTGGCCCAAGGGACTGATTTCCGGGTCAAATCTGACCCGGGATTTTTTAGAGTGTATGTTCCGTACTTTTTATGTGAATGCAGGGCTCTCTGGAAGAGCAGGTCCAGAAATGGACTTGAAATGAGACTACCCTGTTGAAATAAAACTGAAATAAATACATAAATAAATAAAATTGATGACATGTTGTGTAATCTTCATAAATACGGGACCTGAAAGTGCATGAACTTTTCTTTTTTTCTCTCAAATCTTTAATCTTCGTGCCCTGCTTCTATTTCACCCTCGTCATTTCTTCTTATTCACTGCAGTATATAAAGAAATAGAAATCTATTCATCGGTAGAAGGATGTTAGTTATCAACGTCCTTCTGGTTTTCAACAGTCAGATTATGATATAAAGTATATTCTTGCCAATGGATTTAAATCGGAATTACGAACAAAGATACGTGAAATTGTTACGCATTGTCAACATACTTCAGCTCTTGGCAATGTATAATGATTTAGCTCACTTTGAATAGAAAACAAAATGAAGCAAACAATAACAACGCTAATTAGCTTCCGGTGACGTAACCTTCTCTACAAATTTCTCTGGCAAGATACATATCGTTCAATCGTTGCGTACATGTATGCAAGGTATTCTTTTAACTTTCAGGCAACATACAACATGTACAATGGTTCATTCTGCTCCCAGGGCTATGTTTTGCAAAGACAACGAAAGGGAATCCAAATAAAAGAGTTGATTAGACGGCTTCATCTTCAATGGGCCATGGTCACTAGATAACTTGTCACGCACATACCTAAAATTACTCAACTACATAAAAGCAACAACGACAGCAAAACAGGTGAATACAACGCAGTAAACTTTCCTTTTTATTGGAATCAAATTATTGTTGAGTTTAAATGGAATTTCTTTTGACAGGGGATAGAATTTATAGGCTCTTGTACATATCGTGGATCATTATAAATCGCGTTTCCTTACTCACATTATATTTGTTAACATAATACTTGAGGTTGTAACGTACCTGAGAATATCAATGATCAGATTTAAAAAAAAAAAAAAAAAAAAATTGTATATAGGTATGAAATACACATATCCTTATGACCAGTGTCGCATATATAGGCTTTCAAATTAAACTATTCATAATTTGTTGCATTGCAGATGACCATTTTTCTAATGCAAATCCACTGTGTTCAAGCACTAGATTTTGATAAATAAAAAAAAAATATCATAGTAAAATAATTTTACTTTTCCGAAGAAAGGGAAGGACGGACACCATTTTTAGGGCTTCACAAACCTCTCTCATTAATACTCAAAAATAATGGCAAAATATATTCAAAGTGGGGTTCAAAAGGGTGGATCCAGGTTTTGTCAAAAGGGGCTCAATACGGAAAAAAAATTCTGGAAAAAAATATATAGAAAAAAAAAGTTGGGTCCCAAATTTAGAGGAGGGGACATTTTTAGGTTTGCGCATTGAAGATATTCCACTTAGGTTTCAAAAGGGGGATCATTGATTTAAGATGAACATCGAATCATTAAATAATTCATCGTAACTTTTGGAACGTTACAGTTGCACCGAATGAACCATTTTCTTAATCGAAAATGCTCTGCTTTTCGTCTTGTTCTAAAAGTTTGTTTGTTTGTTTGGGGTTTGTTTCTGTTGTGTTTTTCTTTCTCCTGAACGACTTCCTCATCTGTTCACCCTCACTTTTTCACATCTCCACTATAAGCCATTTTCCCCTCTTACTTTTTCCTTACTCAGTATTTACCCTTGACATCGTTAACTTCCAAATAAACATATCTCCCGCATTGTCTTCCCATGAACTCCTTCTATTGACTCATCTATCTGCTATTCTATGTGTGCAATGAAATAAAAAATACACTTTTGTGAAATGTTCAATACGAGGCTGAATCTCGGAGGGGTCACACGAGGTCAAGTTCACGAAGGCCCTTAAGTGGCGTATCCGGATATAGAAAAACAGCGGGGGGGGGGGGGGGGTGGGGGGGGGGGGAGGTCCCCCTCGGACCGGAGGAAGAATGGACCTGTGTGTGTTGCTGAAAGTATTTCGTGTGTTAAAGACCCACTGCAAGTCTTCTTGTTTTTCCCGTCCTTTGTTTTGTTTTGGTTTTACTTTGTTTTGATGATAATCTTATTATGTCAGGATTTTATATCAATAAATTTGAATTTGAATTTGAATTTGTCCTTCATATTGAATGGGGGGGGGGGTCGGGGGGAGGGCGCTATGCTGGATACACCACTCCCCTGGTGGCACTCGATGAATGGTAAACAAATCAACCTCTTCACCTTGCATTCTATTTTAAGCTTGGAAATCTAGTTCAAGAGACGAAGAACATGGGGGGGGGGGGGGGGGGGGGGACACATGCCTCGTAGACAATTTTTTTTTTCACCAGCCCTCCAAAAGTCGCTCAGTGGGTGGGTGGTGGCTTATGGGGTCTAGTTTCCCTCCATAATTCTCTGACAAGCAAAAAAAAAGAAAAAAGGGGGGGGGGAGGTTTTCCGTTCTAACAGGGGGGGGGGGGTGGGCACAATGCATTGTTTTCTATCAAAAGGGGGGCAAGGGCTGGCATTGCCCCCCCCCCCCCCTACATCCGCCAGTGAGTAAAGGCCCGGTCACACCGCCAGAACTTTGCTGGAGCGTTCCCGGAGCGGTGAAAAAAATTCATCACCGCTCGTAACCGTTCACCACCGTTTAACAGAAGTTGGCCCCCGTTAAGGCAACGCCGTATACGCTCGGCCACCGCTGATGGTCCCTCCTACCGCTCCGAAAGTTTTGAGCTGCACAAAATATTGCGAGCGGTGAGGAGCGGGCAATTTTCCGCTCCGGCAAAGTTCACCACCGCTCCAACAACGCCCAGTCAAAGTTTGGCCCCGCTAGACGCAAGTTCGTGGACGCTTGGGTCCGCTAGGCCAACGCAGAAATCTTGAACGCTGGACCGCCGCTGCTTCGCCAGCTTTGCCCGGGCGGTGATTAAACGTTGCACAAACTTTGGTGGAGCGGTTGTAAGCGTTTTACGAGCGGACACGGGATTGCTGGAACGGTGTCGGGCGTTGAAGCAGCGATCCATTGCGGTGATGAACTTTGGTTTGGCGTTGGTATGGAGGTGTCGGAGCGGGACCAGAATTTGGCTATAAATACGGGGAGAAGAGGACCAGGAGCCCATTTGGAATCGAGCTGCCGTTGAACTTCAACTATCGACTTCTATCAAAAATCTATCAGAACTTCTATCAAAGCGATCCGTTCAGCTCTGTAGTCAAAAGCGGTATGCCGCTAAACCAACTTTAAACCCCCGCCGAGCCAACGCCCGCATGCGCAGAACGCCGCTCTATTAACGCTCGCGTCACCGCTAAACCAACGATCGCTACCGCTCGCTACCGTTAAACCAACGCTAAAGCAACGCCGGCTTCAGCGGTGCACCGCTAAGGCAACGCCCGTGTTTTCGATTTTTTTTCCCCATTTTGTGCGCGGTGACGAGCGTTGTCGAAATTCGGCCCCCTCTCCCTACCGTTCAAGGAACGCTCCAACAAAGTTCGGGCGGTGTGACCGGGCCTTAACACAAACTAAACTCTATATCGCACAAGCAAGATGAACTTACAGCGAACTCCATCTTTTATGCAAAGGTCGAATGAGTTCAAGTTCAGGTTGGAGCCAATTTTAAAACCATTGTGGAAAATCAACATTAATTTTTTCCTCAGATACCATCTGGTCTACAAGCGCAGACCCTTCTTGTAGGCGGTAAAAAGAAATACAATGGAGAGTGGATAGTAGGCTACGTATAAAGGTTTCGCTTGCTATATTGATCAAAATCTACTTTTTAAAAATTTAGCCTACATTTCTATCTTTCTATATACGCAGCGTCTTATTCATCACTTTTATTTGAAAATTGATAACATTTGAGCATCATAAAATATGTAAACGCCCGTTAGAAATGGTTGAAATCACGTCAATGTTTATCGGTAAATTCGGTCCGGAAACCCCACCGGGGACAACCCCCATCCCCTTCAAAAATTCCTTGCAAAATTTTCTAGTTGCCAGGCTAAGCCGCCCATGATGCATCCAATCTCCTTTTCTCTCCTTCTTTACCTAACCCAACATTGAAAATATAAAAAGCAAGTCATGAATATATTTTTATGAAACAACTGATATTTTTGATATGATAAGATAAAGTAGGGTCTGGCTGCAAGAATAATAAACACAAATACATGTATCATAGAATATCAGTACACTGTGCTTACAAAAAGTTTATATACCCTAGCTAAGCACATCACTTCACCAGATGCCAGACAAAACGCAAATCATATCCTCATACACTATTTCGATATACGATAAATACCTCAAACAAGTAGAAGTACGATGAACTCTAGCCTTTCGTCCAGACTACATGTGTATTATTCATGGCAGGTAGGTGAAGCGTCACTGGCTACACAAGTTTTGCGTTTGCTTGTAACTGACAAGTACTAGTAGTCTATCAATATTTTTGAATATTCTGATATTTGAATTTAAAAAAAGAGATATCGTAAAAGGAAATTCACCATTCATAGCTGAAATTCTTGATTCAAATTGTCCTAATTCTAATTGTCTAAATGAGTGTTAGATTCAGGGGGCACTTCTTTTTAGACGTGATGACCTTTTTTTTTTCTTGCTTGTCAGAAAATTTTCTGAGATTTGTGCCCCTGCTTTTACAAAATCCTGGATCCACCCCTGACCCAAACTACTCAAATTATGTCATTATGTCCATCAGCGACAGATTGTTTAAAATTTTCGTTATTTCAATTTGTAAGTTCCGAGGAAGATAAGGATGTAGAAATGATCTCTTTCCTCTACCGTCCGACCACCAACACCACTTTCATCAAGGTTATTTCCACCTTAATCATCGCCACGACCACAGCTACCAATATCGCCCATTCCCACAATCATTATCATCATCATCATCATCACCATCATCATCGTCATCATCATCATCATCATCATTATCACCACCATAATCACTGTCATCATCATTTCCAACATCATTTCCTCCATCAACATCGTAATTATTCAGTGATCCCAAGTATGTCTCTGGGTTTCATAGGAATTTGTCTGATAAACAGAAATCAATAAAGATATTCTGAAATGTTCGAATTAGCAGACAACAATAAGAAAAAGTTCTCAAATAAATTCAATTGCGCTGGAATTTGTCTGATAAACAGAAATCAATAAAGATATTCTGAAATGTTCGAATTAGCAGACAACAATAAGAAAAAGTTCTCAAATAAATTCAATTGCGCTGGAATTTGTCTGATAAACAGAAATCAATAAAGATATTCTGAAATGTTCGAATTAGCAGACAACAATAAGAAAAAGTTCTCAAATAAATTCAATTGCGCTGACAGGAGAAATGAAAGGTACTCTATCAAGCAAAGAAAAAAAAATGAAATGAAAAGAATAACGAATTGTACTTGTGTTTTCAGGTGTACCCGTTACAAGTGTAAGCTTACTGGGATTCGTGCCTTCTTCTTTGTATTTAGGGTTATTTGATTCTAAATATGTTACTTTATATTATATTGTATTATGTGAACAAATGTAAAATGTTCACAAAAACGATGGAAGAAAATAAATGTTAATTTGAATGAATGAATATGCCTACATGAATTTTTAAGGGGGTGTTGTAAGGGGGTGTTGTCAGACGCCCCCACACGCCCCTCTATGGCGATGCTCAAAATTTGCATAATTGAACGTGTTCCTAAATAAACCCCTCTCTTTTCATCTCCTCAAAAGTTTAGAATTATTTAATAAAATTTGCCTGGAGCGTATTCTAATTGAGTTTGTATTCTCAAGAGTACATGTGTAGCAAAAACATGTCTGTGACTGCCGAAAAAAAAAAAAGAAAGAAAAGAAAACGGATAAGGATATTTTCACAGCTTAAAATGTCGTTAGTTCACGGTAATTTCCCTGTAGTGGTCTAGTGGTGTTATGAACAAAAACAAATTGAAACTCTTCAAAAACAGGTAGATTACACGAAAGCCCCATTCTCTGCGCCTGTTTCCAAATAAGGCGAAACAAAATAATGAAAATAGGAAATTCTTTTGGTGTTTATAAATGTGTTTCCAAATCGATTTGCAATTTCATAGAGTATATATACTTTGCACCAATCACAAGGGAGTGAGATTAGTTTTGATTTCTACAAGGAATAGTGAAAAAAGAGGGAATATAATCAGAAAGTTTGCAGCCCTAACAAGATTATCAGGTTGGGAAAGAAGAAACCCCAACTGTATGTGTGAGGGAGATGGGCGAGTTTGGTTTCTTCTTAGGTTGGAACCCAGGGTCATTTATATGAAGGCTAAATACCTTACCACTGGACCAAATTAACTCACCTGCAAAATCGTTTGATCATTTGGAATCATGGGAGAGGGGGCCTAATCCTCCTAAATTTCGTGAAAGTGTTAAATAAGATCCTTATTGGGTCATGTAGGTGAAGAGAACTTATTTGTCCAAAGTAATTAATGCTATATATATTTTACTAATAGCGCAAACTGTAGTATCAAGGAGTTATCACTCCTTGGTAGTATAAAAAGAAGAAGAAAAGCACAATAACGATTATTTATGAATTTTGTCTTCCATGCATCGTGATCTATAGATGCCTACCCCTCACCCCGAAAAAAAAATATGACAAACGGGCGCTCTTTCTTGAAGAAATTCAGACCGAATAGATTACTATAAGAATTGGTATATTTCTGAGATAGGAATAATACTATTGCCGCATCGGTAGAGGGCTGTGGTGTATTTTCTGCCGTATCAAGTCGAGCGGAACACTCAAACAATACCAGTCTGTGTTTATTCGTTTATTCACTACGTAAAACTGTAATATAAACTTTAATGTTGCCGTTCAGTATAATGAAGCAGACATCTTTAACAATATTTTTTTTTAAATTCTTGGATGAAATAAACTGTCCCCCCCCCCCCCAAGGTCGTTTTATTCAAACCTATAACTTAAATGCCATTGTTAGGTTTCTGGTTGATTTAAAGCCAAACACATGGAACTTGAAAGGACGCGTTAGTAGTCAGCATGGCTGCAATTAGAACATTATTGAAACAGGTGTCAACCTTGATCGCAAACTGCTTTGAAGAAAAGCCGAATTCTTTTCTTTTTTTCAAGAGACTGGTGAAAGTGTGAACGAAAGCAGGTATAAACAATGAGAAAGTTATGGATACTGGAAATATGAGATCAATAAACATATGCAAATTTCGCATTGGTGAATCGGTGATGTTACTATGACGTAATGTCGGACTTTTCCATTGCTTCATCAAATAAAACGACTGCAGTGTGATTTTTTGTAATATAAATTTCGTTTCTAAGCAGAATCTGACTTTATTAGAGGAAATAGAACAATATGCCTCTCATTATAATAACGATAATACTTTTTGAGTATAACCCAGTCAGGGAGGAATATGTTTGGAGAGAAATTGAAATTCATAATATTTCAGTGTACAATAAGAAAAGAGGTTGTCCCCAATTACGTCAGATTCGAATGGCCAGTTTGACATTTACCATTCACGTATAGAGTGAGTAATCTCAGCTTTCAAATAATGATTACTTTTTTATTATTTGTCCGATTTTTTACCTCCCCCCCCCCCCTTTGATCTTTCTGCTTTCACATGATTCAACTTGTTAGACAGTTTAAAATGCCTAAAACTATTCAGCACTGGCAAAAAAGCCTTACCAGCCCAAAGTATTCAAATACCGAGTGTAATATTTCTCCATCATATCTTCATGCCACCTGTATAATTTGTTGAAATATGTTTTCCAACAGGCCTACGATAAAATAGATCTATATGCAAATTCAAACGGGTCAAACCTGCCAAAGATGATATACTACATCTGTATTCCCATGCTAATTCAAATTTGAACATGTATCATAAAAGTTAGAATACATAAAGAAATACGAAAAAAGGTCTAATCTTTCCAGATAACATAATTGTCATTTGAATCAATTTAAAAATAAACCAGTGTGTAAAAAAAAGGATATGCATTTATTGTTGTATCTGCATGTGTGCAACCGGGCATGAAGATGGCGTGCGAACACCATTTTGGTTGCGTGATGACTGTACATGAATGAATGAGCACGCGAAAAATATCTAAATAAATATTCCCTGCCAACATTCAGTCAATCGGAAAGAAAGAGTTTGGGTTAGCAGCAGAATGCGCGAAAAAAAGTTTGAAAGGGGAGGAGATTGAGAGAGCATTAAAAGATGAATAATTGTTTTTGCCCGATTAAGATTAAGATGAGCATGAGCGTAGGAAGAGGGACACAAAATTAAAGCCAGGATTAGTTCATGAAACTGCAGCAGAACAATTATTAGATAAAAATGAAAGATCAAGTAGTATTGAAAGCAACGAACAATGCAAAGTATCTTTGAAAAAAATAGATATTTACCATAAGAATTACAAACTAATTTCCTTTTGTTATGACCAAAAAAATATTGTTGGGTATGAGCAGCCTCCCCCTTTCTTGGGCATTTTGTTTTCAGGCTGAAATCTGTAACAATATATATGGGTGCTGTAATCTTTTAAATATCTTCTTTATTCTACAATTTTAAACACTAACAAAATATCAGAAAGAACTATAATAATACACATTTATACCGCATCAAGTAACATTACCAAGGATATAGTGAAATATTTGATTCCGTCGAAACATGCGCATCTGTTTTAATCAGTAAAAGTACACTCTGCTATTACCTGATTACAGCAAAACCCTACTGAAGTCTAAGCAGCTTGTGCCTATATACTTTAGAGCAATAACGTCAGTGATATCTTAACTTAAAAAGGAATATTTTCTCTAACGATATTATTATTATTATTATTTTTTTTTTTTTTGCAGTGTGGAATCCGTTTTACACACTTAAACTTATGCTATGTCGGGAAAGTTTTGCACAAGCTTAAGCGTTGTCTAAAGCAGCTTTTGCTAAATGATGTTTTTATACATAGGTGGGACATATCTCATACTAACTAAAAGATTCACGTAGATGGGGTAATTCATGCATAAAGACAATCTACTACATGAGAGAAAAGGGAAATACCCGTCTTTACCCTTTAAATAGCTTGTTACGTTTTCCGATCTTATACCTATAAAACTGCGATGTGATCGTGTATGAAAGTCACGCACCGAACATTATAAGTAGTCTTTGATGCTGGCTGGCTGGCAGTGAGTGAATCAATTACGAAGTAGTATCACGGTTTCTTAAAAAAGACATATAATATTGTTTCGGTTTAGATGTTATGAACCGAGCAGTGTGCACTTATCAATTTGATTTTAACACACGCATCTGTTTTTAACTTAAAAACCCCCATAAAACTGGCAAACATGCAAACAAACAAATCACAACAAAAATATGTTTCAGATATGTCATTTAGATCCCTTTGAGTCAAAGTAAGTCGCACAAATTTTCTTTTTAAAGCGTTGGTCTATTTAAATTATGAATTAAGTAAAATCAGAGACACGCACAAACTATCTAGTCAAATATGACTAGAAGAACTATTCCCACGGGCACCTACACCATTCTGGTCAAAACTACCAGCTTCGGGTTTGAAGTGAACAGAATCCCAGTTAAAATGAACAGAATCCTAGTTGGAATTTGATTAAGAAAATGTGACCAGGCGATCTGGTAAAAAAAAATGACTAGACGTTCTTTAGAGTGTAGATATGACTGAAATGAAGGGATGAATGAATGAATGAATTGATCGTTCAATTGTATCAGTTAAAACAAATGGATATCAAATCAATTTTCAGTGCTAATTCAATCAAAGTGTTTAATGCACGTTATGGAGAGTATGGAAACATACTACGTCTGATATTCAAATTTAAAGCAAAAGAAATTGTGCAATAAGCTTTATTGCGATCCTGGAAAGCATTCGTGACAATTCATGTTATGAAACTTTTATATAAATAGTGTTTAATGCAAGTCACACAGAGAATGGAAACGTACTTACTTCTTGTATCATTAAGAAATATTCTTTGATAAGTTTTATGGCCATCCAGGAAAGCTTTCGTGACACTTTGTTTACCTAAACTTTTTTATTGAAAATAATTTGCTCAAATCGTTTTTGCTTTCTTTTCATCTCAGATTTGCATGCACGGAAGTATCATTTAGGTAGTCTGTACAAACCAAACTCTTTTCAACTCAAACTTCGAAATGCAGTGATAAATCAATTAAAGATAATTTTAAAAAACTGACATCTCCTAAGCCTCTTCCGAATATAGCATCACACGTTCTGCCAAAAATTGTAGCTAAGATAAGTCTCCGGCCCGAAAAATAATTTTTGCGTCCTTGGGCATCTGCAACTATTAATAGCGGCTTCATTTTAAGACTACTCCTTTCGTGACACGAATTTACGCTTGTGTGCTTAGCAAACGATAAATTCATAGTTTGACAATGATCATATCACACGACATTGCGTTCCTGGACATTGAAATTTGCACGGAACTTCTTCTCTTAATGTTTACACCTCGAGATATATGAATGGAAGAAGTGAAACAGTTTCAGACGTTTATCAGTTGCCCTTGCACTTTATAATATATCTTTAAACTTTTAGACACGTGCAAACTGTGGACATGGAAGTAAAGATAGCAGGGGGAGCACGCGATGAAGCGGCCTAAATCTTTCTTTGTTTTTTAATTTCATATTTGACGCACTGAAGGAGTATACCTATTACGAAATAGGGGATTAAAGATAATGTTTGAAGTTGGTGACTGAATAATTTTTCTTTCGTATGTCTGCACTTGAAACATAGTTGAGCAGTCTTTGCGGTTTTATAAATACAGTGCTTTATCTTTAAACTGTTTTTTTTTTTAATCGTTCTCAAAAACGTTTAAAGTTTAGTGGGTTAAAAGAGATATTTGCAGGTTTTTTCTATGTTTAAAACCTGATTAGCATTTCCCCTAAGTACACCCCCCCAAAAAAAACAACAACAACAAACAAACAAAAAAACATGTGCAGTTTGTTTTTCAAATTTCCACCCCAAAATCACCTGAGAAATTTGATAGATTTGTACCTTGCTTTCTTTTTGAAAAATTCTTTTGTTTGTGAGTTAGTGTTCGATAATGCCCCTCCTCTTTAAAAAAAAAAACAAGATCCTGGATCATGTGGATCCGCCCTGTCTAAAAATGTCGGTTTTTATTTTTTTTTTGTTTTGACTCAAAGTTTATTTCAATCGATTATGTTAATTCCCCGGAAACATTGGATCGAAGTTTTCACCATCGCCCCCAAATTGTTACATATTACACTATTAACACTAAGTCTAGTAGTTTAACATTAAACAAAATATTATTCTTTGGAAGTGAAAAGTCCTTGAAAGAGCTGTCAAAAAGTAGTGGTTTTGTTGTGAGATAGTCGTTCTTATGGAGTGAAAGTGGAGTGGATAAGCTGTACAGTGGTTGTAGGATTAGCGTGGATTAAAGAGGTGCTTTTGGCACAAGCTCAAAAGCAGACTTCCTGTTCCACCATTGCCCATGGAGAGCGAGTCTTTTTGTTAGGCAGCTTGAAAACAGAAGAATATTATAGAAGTCCTGCTATTCAAGGCGGTAATCCGTCTGTTGTTTCTTCATCCATTCATTTTAGTAGTAAGACCACTACTTTTTGACAACTCTTTCATGGGTTTTTTTTACTTCGAAAGTATATACTTTTTACTGTCAAACTACTGCACTTAGTGTTGGTAGTGTAATTAGCTTTAAACCTTGAAGTTCCTTTAAATATACTTGTAATAGCCTTGCGTGTGACTTATCTCTTTCGATTTCGGAAGAACGACTCCAAATGATAAGCAATGGGACGAGACCAGTTCTCACTTTGTCTATTTGGGGACCACTTAATCGCGTTTTTATATGAAGAAGGTGCAAACACTTGAAGCTTTAGGAGGCTAAATGTTTATTATTCGACATTTGTTCACGGTCGGTCTTCCTCTGATACGCTGCACGCGATGCTCGGCATGAAAGGGGCATTGGGTCACGATACCCTCTGTTAAGCCCATGAAATCAATGTTTTTGTAAAGCTGAAATTTCTTTTTTTTTTAAATATATACATGTACTTTGCTTTGATCGATCAGTTTCCTTCTCTTATTTTCAAGAAAGTTAGCTTTCAGTTGCTTTTAGATTAAAAAAGCTTGACTTTTTCATTAAATCCTATTTTTATTTTCGCATTTGCCCCCTAATTGTAGCTAACCCCCCCCCCCCCCCATCTTAATTGATTTGAATTTTCCCTTTGATTTAGAATGTTATTGTCATATTTTTCGACAAGGGGGTGGGGGATTGCTATCCATTTATCATTCCTAGTTTGCTCGAATCGGGTTTTAGCATTTTGGTATTTATATAAGATACAACACGTTAAGATATCTTGCAATGAATTATATACTTAGCAAATTCCGGGGTTTTGGGGGACATTTTATCTCAAGGCACAACTTAGAATAGAATAAATTAAACTTACACATTATGCATTCTCTATAACCCTTTTCATCTCATGGCTTATCCACAGTTGTAATTTTCTTCTTCCCTTTCTATAAAGCACATTGATTAATATTTTCAAAGATTACCATGAGCACAACTACAACATTTTCCCGTAAACTTGGTAAATCGTCATAAAAAAATGAGAGAAATGATTATCATATACGTATAAAATTAATGTCCGAAGTAACTTGAAACCTAAAAAAAAAAAATCGTACGGAGTTTCTTTAGATTTGGGCAGAAAAGGTGAAGAACGGGGAGGTATAGAGGGATAGAGGAGAGAGAGAGAGAGAGAGAGAGAGCGAATAGGGATTTCCGAGTCCCTGATTAAAACAAAACTTTGACAGCACTTCCCATTACCCATTTCAAAGAAATTTCCTAGAATGAGATGCTTTATGCTGCTACCTGTAACAATTATATCAAATTAAACATAGAAATTTTCCTTCCAAATAAACTTAGCAGGCAGGACTAGTTCGAACAAAAGAACAGCATCGTATATCTAAAGATCCAGTCTTTATTGCAAGATCGCCATCACCATTGGGAAAGTAAACCAAAGGCTAAGATATCCTAGAGGTTCAAATAGAAGTCCATAATGAAGCAAACATTGCAGTCATTTCGAAGATGTGGGACAAAAATAGTTTGCTACATTGTATCTTGATGCGGTCAATTTCATGTATGTTCAAGGATTTACATTTTTTCTTAAAAGTAAACGGCATCATTTTCGTTTATCTTTTTATTGTTGATATTTTTTTTTTACAGTTTAGAAGTGTATATTCATGTCAATTTGCATACCAGATTTATAGATAAAAGAATAATGGCCAACCACATTCGACAAATTTCGTCTTCCTAGAAATGACTTATGATGATTGAAAGTACTTCTAAATTCATACACATCTTTTACAAATGTTACTTATTGTCAGTCCAGAGTTTCCCGTGGTATATCCTGAAATAGCAACGTCACATGTACCCTAGATGACTCGCATAAATAAGAAACAAAATACTTCACCACTCTCTAATAATATAACGTGTATAAGTAATTACTTTTTTTTTCTTTTTCTTTTTTACTATATTATGTTCAAGGAAATGTCATTAATGTCAGAAATGCAATAACATTGTCTTCGTCTTTGATTTTTACTCAATCCAATTACAATAATTTCAAATTGACACAACGCGTGCAGGCCTACTGTCTTGACGTCAAGTAAGAATAGCAAGTCTTGTTAAAAAGACACTAAGTGTGTACATTCATTATTAAAAAAAAAAAAATAAGTTAGTGGAGAAAGAGATCTGGCGGAGGTTCTCCTGATACTTAGGAAACTGTGGCACTTGGTGTCTGGATGAGTAGACTAGGGAGGGCGGAAGCTATTCGTGACTATAACTCGGTCAGAGATGGAAGTCGCTTTATTATCCAAACTTGTGCCCTGGAATATAAATATTAGCACGCCAAGGTCATTGGCCCGGCCTTTGAACGTCACACTTGATCGAAGAGATGGAGACGACAGAGGCGCAAACGATGACAGAGAGAGAGAGAGAGAGAGAGAGGGGGGGGGGGGGGGCCAAACCCAGGCGCAAACTGGAATAAAATGAAGGCATAAACAAGGAGATGGGAAGAGAGAGAGAAGGGGGGGGGGGGGAGGGAGAGAAAGAAAAAGAAAGAGAGAGAGAGAGAGAGAGATGGGGGAGGGAGGTTTTGAGAAAAGAGCAGATCATCAGAGAAATAAACTTAAATTTTAAAAATGCTACTCAATGGAGAAAGGGGTCAACAGCAGAATATGCTGTGTTTTTTGAGAGAGAGGGAGGGAGAGAAATAAGAGAGAGAGAAGAGAGCGAGATAATGAGAGAGAGAGAGCGAGATAATGAGAGAGAGAGAGAGAGAGAGAGAGAAATTAAGCGAAAGGAGGGTAAGGATTATTGTGATAAGAAATTAATGTCTAGGTTAAATTTTAAAAATGATTATCTTACAAAATAAAACAATTTTCCGTTTCAAATCACAAATTCAATATCTAATATGATTTCAGACTATATATGAAACAGTTCTTTTCGGTTTAAAATTTTGCAGGGATGTTGTAAGTCGTTATGTCTCAAAATAATTTATTCTTGTCATGTAAGGGATTGCTTTTCAATGCTTTTGATTGTTTGTTTTGATTTTTTTTTTTTAAAGATATAAACCAACAACCGAATGAGACGGTCATGGTCTTCTTCAAGATACCAGTGACCTATGAAATGGAAGTCAATGATTACTAATCAAATGATCTCCTTCTCACGCATACTACTTTTTTTTTTTCCTTTTTGTTTTAACATCGCGATACCGGACACGCAATGCCTAAGACCCACTCACTTATCTTTCTCACGCACGGCACACCGCGCACGCAACGACATGGTGTTGTGATTATTAATAAGTATATACCGAATTATGATGATATCAAATCGACGCGGGGGAAGCATGGAAGAGAGAAATACTCTCGCACTCTGTGCCGATGGTGAATCTCCCATCGATTGCACGCTATTAATAAGCCATTTCACTTCATCGGCCTTATGCACGCAAGCTGCGTTCGCGCTGAAAGTCGCCGTCACTCTGCACGCAACTCGCATCTGCTGACTGCAGTGACGACATCAGCACCTGTGTATCGCGAACCGGTCGATGATAGTTTTGCGGAAGCAGCGAACGAATGACGGGTTAATGAAAATGTTGCACGCGAGTACCAAATCTTGGAGGCTATCGTGCGAACGGCGGTATAATTGCCATTCAAAAGGACCTGGATTCATTATGTTTCTATTGTCAATTTAGGTTCATGGATAAGAAGAGGTGCCGTACAAGGCAGTCTCATATCTCAACAGTCTGTGTTGGTATTGTGTCTTTGAAATCATTCATAATAAACTCGACGGCTTCTCTCAAAGGCCGTTATTCTCTCTCATTTGACGCTGCGCATTGTTCGTTTGCACGTTTCCAATTCTTGTCATTTCTATAGATGTATATTTCTATTGTGAGCTCGCAAGTGCTGAATGATCTTGCTGTCACGCGATTCACGAACCGATTCGCACTGATTGACAGGGCGAACAGAGGTCACCATTAGCCTCCCATGTTTCTCCACAAACGCTCTTTGAGCCATTTTAATAAGAAAAATAAACTTGTTTATCTACCTATCCTCATTCCTGGAACATGTTCTCAAGATAAATTGAAAAGGTTTTAACCAGTATTTCAAAATCACTTCTTTTGAATGTTTCATTCAGTAACTCACTGATTGCGCCAGTATATAAGCCTGCCGTGTTTCATATTTTTCAAAAGTCTCTACTTTTTCGATAGTCAGTTTTTATTGGATAGTTTCCTGGAGAGATTGTTGACTACGAATATGTAAACTTGCACTACAACTTTTCTTCTTTTCGTATCCCATTCTGAATTAAAGATTGATTCACAAATTGCGGTCGTATGCGCACACATAATGAAGACACCCTGGAACACATACCCTCGCTAAATACACACTCACCCATACTCAATCGAGTCCACTCTATTTTCGACGTGCATGTTGTCTCCATGTATTTTTTGTGAGAGAAGTGATGTGAACACGTGACATGGGCGTATGGCCAATCAAAGGCCAAGGAGCAGACAAGACGTCAGAAGTGTCGCAAGACACGGAAGTTCACTGTGTAATGGAATGTTTAGATCATATCAACGATGGCTTCACATTTCAATATTCAATTCCCTTTGATATGTATTTAAAAAAATATGTATTGGAATCTTGTTTTTCGATCAATGCAACAATGCGCATCCCAGATTAAAGAGACAATTAAAAGCTTTATGAAGATTAGGATCTGTCTTTTCAGTCATCGCATCACGCAATGGCTGCATAACTGATAATCATTCGTATCTTTCGATCTCCGTTGTCATGGATGAAATCTTCGACGGTCAGATAAGATCTTCTTTCACCACCGTTGTTGTTTTTGTGTCAAATTGTGTTTTCCCCTGCCCCTTTTCCCGCCCCGGGATCTAAAGCTTTTGTTTGACGTATTTGTCAGTTCTTGTGAGGTATTATTAATGGGTTAATCCAACTTCAAATATCAATGAGCCAGTTCGCAATAAGTGCACGGTACAAATGACCCTGAGATGACCCCTATTTGTAAGCGCACGCTCATCTCTTTGGTGGACGCGCAACTTGATTAACACGTAAAATCAAACTGGAGTACGCATCATGGTGCGCTATGACAGCGTATGAAGGTCTTGGTGCAAATAACTTTTATCTGCACATGCGCAAATTGTAATTACGAACTGGCTTTATTGGCAGATGCTTCCTAGTTCAAATGAGAAAAGAAGTTAATATGTGAAACTATAAGCTTAAAGATAAAGTTGAGTTTTGGTCATGCGATAAGATTGTGAAAGAAACTGTCTCAAAGTAATTGGGAAAGGTTGATCATGTCTACATATGAATAAAAGTATACGCGAGCATTTTTTAATCATTAAAGTAAGAAATTGACCCAATCTCGCTGAAAAGCATGTGCACTGCACACAGAAATGGGTATATGGGACTGCACACACATGTGGCATGAATGTTCGGCCAAAACACTTCAGCTATTTCTCGTCATATCTCGAATATGAGGGCATTTGAAGATCATTCCTTTTCAGGGACATTTCCACTATGATGTTCTTCCAAACTGACATATAAGGAATATAAATACTCACAAATTATTTTTCACCTTTCCCAGAACTCAACCTTCTCTTTAAGTAATGTAAACATTCCGGAGAAAAGAAAAATTCGAGTAAAGCGTCACCTTGATCATAATGAGACAATTTTCGTTGTTTCATGTGTATACTAATCATTTTTTTTTTAAATCCACACTTCGCAAACAGAGCATATCCTTGTTGAAGAGTAAGAAAATGTCACAGAAGGGTATACTTGAAACTATTCATTGTATTTGTTATGCCAGTGGAGGCCACCTTTTCTCTTTTTTTTTCTTTAAATATGGATCAATAAAATAAATCTGATTGACTTTAGAAATAATTGTCTATACCGATCAAAATTATGCCTGCTTTGATACTGCTGTAAAACAGAGCAAAGCTCATGTTTAAAAAATAATAATCTGAAGAACACTAGAGATTTGCAGTGGACTAGAACAAAAATCAAATCTTCTACAATCAACAAGTTGTAAATTTATCAGTTCTTAAAGTGATTTGGTAATTTTGTAGAGGCTTGATAAAATCTGAGCTGCCTGGCCTTACATGCTATCAGTGTATGTAATATGGTGTAAAAATGAAGCTCGGGGGGGGGGGGGGGAAGCACTTAAAAATCATCATGTGCTTCACAAAAGTAAACATATGCAAGTGACCAGAAATGCCAGACTCATTTTCCCCAACAGACTCAGTGTTAGACTAAAGCGTATGGCCATACGCTTTCGTAAATGGAAGTATTCAATCATAGATATATCTTAATAATAGCAATATATATTTGAAAACCTTTTTACATGTTCTATGCCTGGCTATTTATTTATCCTTCTGAACATCATCAGATATCAAAATTCAACAATTTATTAAATCAAGCCTCCACAAAGTTACCAAATCCCTTTAAAGATAGGGTCATGCAGGGGTCATTTGAATCGAGCTCATTTCTTCATCCATTCATTCATTTCGTTTATTACAATAATCAAATAAATAATCATAAAAACATACAATGCATTCCGTAGATACATGTAAGATAAAATTAATTATATGTCATAAATTTGAGCACTCACTAATGAAAATATAAATTAGCAACACATTATGATTAAGTTATGAACAGAGGAATATTTGTTTAATGGAAACGATATTCTGTAGTTTGGTCATACCTACGATAGATTAAGAACATATGGGATTCAAAGGAAGTAAAACAAATGATTGAAAGAAAAAACAAACTATGAGACGTATGAAGGAAAAGGAGACAGAAATAAAAGCTTAGCTCTTAAATTTGCCTTAGAGAGATTCATTCATTCCTCAAACTGTCTGGAAAATAAACCTTCATCACTCTGATTACTGCTAGGACTTGCAAGAGTATCGGAAAGGAATTTAAAATAATCATGTTAACACATTGCCTACGGGAACCGGGTGAGTCCTGTATTAAGGCTATGGGAATGAGAAAATCTAGTAGACAACGGGTTAACTCCCAATTTAGCCATTCTGCATCATATCAACTAGAACTTTTGGGGGTTATGAAAAAGGGATGGGTCATGGAAAAAATATCAACAATTCGAAATATGTTTTTTATATACTGTACGTCAATCACTAGTATATGAATAGTATTAGATTCAAAGTCAAGAACAATGCCAATTTATCTCTAAAACATCTACAGGATTCCATCATGGGCCATCTATTTTTCTTTGTTTGAAAAATTGTTTTAATTGTCCGTTGAACTCCGAAAAACGAGATGCATTTTCAGATAAGCACCGGGAACAAACAGAAAATCCTCGGCTTTTCAATAAAGGTGCAAAGTTTCGTGATTTTTAGAGCAGGATACCTAATTTACTTCTCATTTTCAAGTTTTCATTATTAATCTTTATTCTCAAAATTAATGATCATATCTTCTCTTTTATGACGGTTGTTTGTTTAAACACCCCTACTCCTCGTCACTTTGTACATTTATATTTATTTATTGGGAAGTTTTATTTAGACTGCATGATGCGTGCAAAACTTATACCTACGTCGGAACAGGGGGTGAGACCTCTAATTCTACTCTTAATATTCGAAAGCTTGCTCGTATCAGTGTAATACGTCTTGTTGTAAAAAATTTTGCCGTGTTTTCACGGGAAATTCCCTGGGAGTCAGGAAATTTTACTGGAAATCAGCATATATTTACAATTGCCCGACATAAAATTACAGTGTTTTTCCTGTAAAACAACAGCAAGTTTGTTGGGCGATTGTAAATATATGCTGATTTCGGGTAATCAAACAAACTTGCTGTTGTTTTACAGGAAAAAGACTGTAAAATTGAAATAACTGCAATAACTTGTAATTTCAAGGGCCAAAAAACCTGTAGTTTTACAGTTATTTTTTACAATGTAGCAATACGTTTAATATATCAAGTGTTCCAAAGGACTGACCAACAACGCTCTATTTTCGTAGTTTCTCATTATTTCTTAATAAAATCTCTCGGTGTCTTTACAATTTTCGAATGATCGAATGAACCATAAATTTCAAGATTAAAATCTCAATGATTTGCCATAGTTTCGATGAGTCGTTCAAAGTTGTCCTGATTTAATCACGAACTATTGTGGCTATGGTTTGATAGTTTCCAAGGTGTTTTTTTTTTTTATATATCATAATTTGTTATTTTCTTTATCAGATTCACCAAACGAACCAGTAATTCCAAGATGTGCCCATGCGGTGATAAAGATCAGTGGGCGTGGGAGCTACCTACTATGCCAATCAAAATAATTGCAAAAATACGAGGGGCATACTAAATCTCTCCCAGACGATCATGAATATTCATAATGATATTCTTGCGCTCACATACGCAGGCCAGCAGATTCTCCTGTCGCAGACATTTTTGACCAATCGGAAGCTACAATCAAAAGCCACGCCCACCGCACCAGCCAATCACGATATTCCTTGAAGGAGGTTTCAGCAGAAACCTTGTTTCTGATTGGCTTATAGGAGGAAAGTTATTTACTGTTCGTACGCTCATACCACACAGCTCTGGGCTCATATTGCTGGCTTTGCCGTGACAGTAAATTATGAGATAAACGAGGATGTACTTTGATTAATTGGTGCTCCAAATGAAAACAGTCGCGAATTGCAATCTCATGAAGCACTTATATTATAATAAGGACAAGTCGTTAATTTGCAAACGGTCTGAGTGCATTTGTTTGTTGTTGGTTTTTTTTTTTAGTGGGGGTTAATTGCAAACTATGTACTATTGCAAAGTGCCCTCGTAAACTATATAATATAAACTACATGAGATATAAATTATATAAAATACAGGGCTCCCTTGCAAAGCAGTTTTTATATACTGAAGAGACTATCCTGTATAAAGATCTAAAAAAATGAATGAATGAATGAATAAATAAATGTTAGACAGAATCCAATGCAGGGAGGACAGTCATGACCCCTTGCACTCGGCCGTATAGCATTCCATTTCAAAAAAGAATTTGTTAAATGAACAGAGAGTGAAATTGTATGACAATTCATGGCTATTTTATATTCCCTTTTCATTAAATGAAGGCAACTGACACATTCATTCATTATGATCCTAGCAAGCATGGAATCGACATCAGTAACTGTTAACAGAATATTACTTAAGATCCATTGGGTAACCACTTGAGCAGAAAAATATAAAGACAAAGTGAATATCAAATCGATATACGAATATCAATAAGATAGGCCTAGTCATATCACATTATTATCGAAATGTAAAGTGATCAATACTTCGCTGTTTCTATTTCTCTCCTTAGCAGGTAATACATAGAATTAATCAGTTATTTATGCTCTATATAAAATTAATTATTAGTTATTATTGGCTATATGAAATTAATTGTTAATTACCATGCGCTATATGAATTGAACGTTATAATTATCATTGTTATAAATATGGGCGAATCAGATAATCCAGAAGAAGAATTAAAAAAAAATGGTAGACGGTTTCAGTGGCTGGGTAACTACTCGATCATAAAACCTGTGGTATCACGCAAAGCCATAGCACTCCGCACGCGACGCTAACCATCCAGCTGGCAACGCGATTCTTTTCCCGCGTCTCACGATCTCCCTCTCCATGCATGAGACAATTTGTAACGGCCATAAACAAATATCAACTCGTGGAAAGGTCAAGCACGATAGAAACGCATCATTCAATCAACACAATGAACAAATTGTGATAAACCGCTAGCACTAGAGGGTACCAGAGAGAGAGAGAGAGAGAGAGAGAGAGAGAGAGAGAGAGAGAGAGAGAGGGGGGGGGGGGGGGGGGGGAGGGGGGATAGGGCCGAGAGTATGAACTTGCGTATGAACTTCAGGGAAGAAAGTGCAACCGTATAATGCACATACGTACCATATGGTTAGATACATGCATATTATTTAATTTCATTATAAGAAAATATCAGCTAAGTAGGAGGCCTACAAACATCAAACATGGCCCTTAACAACTCGGATGCTGTATTGCATGTAATTTTTACTTTTTTAATCCAACAGTCACCTGAATTATGTTGAATGATGTAAGATTGAGATCTTTAGTTAAAGTCATGTAATTTCAATTTCGGTTTAAAATTTAAGAAATGTCTATTCACTGAAGTGAAAATACCATTTATAGGTATCACGCACACTTAGGCTATGGCATAATTGTCAATTAGATTCTTACTTTATAATCTATAATGAGCAATCGAAACAAATTAATAAATGTACTATGTCATGCGATTGGTGAATGTAAAACCTGCAAGCGGTGCAAATGCTTAGTTCACTTTGTTATGTTTCTAAATGGCAACAAACTCTTTGAAGAAAAAGGAATAAATTGATATTCAGATTCAGATTAAAAAAACAAACATTCATATCCTTCTCTTATGTCCAATCCATATAAATCATATAAATGGTGACAATTCAAAACAGTCCTAGAATGAGTCCAATTGTTTTTGGAAGCATATCATCTGTCGCATATGCAACCTAAATACTGAAGAAAATTTTATAGATATCAGAAATTTTGAACAAACTTAACATTTGAAATGGGGATAATTTATTTAATTAAAAAAATGTGCTAAATTCATTTACCTCGTGACGTGTCTATCAAATAGGCCCATATAGGGTTAAATACAATTAAAAATCTACTGAGTGAATCAGTATAACACAATGTATTTTCCCCTAGTGTTGTAGCATAAATGTTTGTTCAAACGAGAAGCCCTTTTTTTTTGAAATTTTGTTGCGTCATCATGAATATTTCGTGGATTTCTCAAGATTTGAGATGACCCCTGCGTGCATCATTTTACGTTGCGTGCGAGAAGTAATCATGATCTGGTCACATGGCGTGCGGAGCGCTGCGTGCGAACGTTTTCTTAAGTGTCTCTCACATCTCGATTCTACATCACGCGACCGTGCGTGTTGTGTAGCTCACCGTGCATGACGTGTCGAAAGGTGGGAGGGGCCACCATTTACCATGACTACCACAAGCAATTCATTATCTTCACTCCGTCGGACATTCAACTGTACAGAAAGGTCAAGTAAGATACCTACAAAAAACACTAAACCATAACGATTAGGTTTTTTTTTAATGTTATAAAAAATAAAGGGTTTATAGAAATGTATGAATCTTGTCAATAGTAGCATAACTTGGGAAATCTGAAGTGAGAAAGAAGCATCATCATCATGATTATTCTTGCTCTATGCGTCTTTCATTATGGAAAAAATAACCACGTGCTTACATTCTGAAGCGTCATGAATTAATGACCTCAACTAACCTGATCATGTTTACTGAAAGTAATTTCTAAGCAATATACAGTTATGATAAGTGTACTCTTTAATATTGATTCTCGCTTTTATTACTATTTTCATTAAGTTTATTTCAGTACCTATCAATGGTAACGTTTTCATTCTAAATTGTAATTACGGTAATCCAGTTATTCAATTTCGTTACCAAATCAAGAATTCAACCAGGGAGCTTTGTTTAGGATGCTAAAAGAGTCAAT
The DNA here is from genome assembly GCA_025618425.1 of Heliocidaris tuberculata. Taxonomy (NCBI): domain Eukaryota; kingdom Metazoa; phylum Echinodermata; class Echinoidea; order Camarodonta; family Echinometridae; genus Heliocidaris; species Heliocidaris tuberculata. The sequence goes on along the minus strand of CM046836.1, from coordinate 11,161,638 downwards.
GAAATAGGAAAATGACATCAGTACATGGAGTGGGAAACAACGAATCTTACATTAAAAGCCTTTTTTCGGCTTTAGTGAATCCGTCCTTGCCTCATCACTAACCCTTGGACCTACATATCAATCTCACCTCACGCACATCAGCACGCACCATATTCACGCACATGATCACGCACGCACTCACACGCTACTACTCAAGACCATAGCTCTAGACTACAACACACACACACATACACACACCCCACACACACACACAATCTCCTTTAGCGACTGGAAAGTGCAGACGTATGAATGGCGTGCACAGAATGCGTGCGAACTAAATTTAGGACAGATTAATATAATCTCTGCTAAATTGATTGTGCATGCAAATATGTTTATTTCAACAGTTACATGCCATGTTTAATATAACACGGAATTTGCAATAGGAAATGCTTGATTTTGTTTTAAATAAATACTGATGTTTAGTAGTGCTTGGTCAATAAACTACTGCACGGTAATGTTCCTCATTTGGGTAACATACTCTGATACTTCTGCCTTGCAAGGATAGATAGGTTTGTTGGTTGGTTTCTGTATTGTATATAGACATTTGTTGATGAATCCTCCTCAACCAAGCCATCATCCTGTCCTTTCCTTTTCAGTCACTGAAATGTAAACATATATGAATTAGTGACGAAATAATTCTACAACATGGGGTATGAGGGGTTTGAATCCAGAACCTTGTGCTTCATAGTCCGGTGACTTATCAAATAGACCACGACACCTTCATATCTCGTATCCCAACTTTCTTTTGTAAAATAAAATCATCGCATATGTAATCATGTGCTTTTGCAACAAGTATTTTTGATATGTCAATTAGTATCAAATGCGTGCTGTAATGAAATTATCGCTCATAAACAATGCAGAATGTAGATAGATACTCTCCAAAAAATCGAATGATCACCGAGGTCACTCCGCACTGGAGGGAAAATGGGGTGAAACGTGAAATTAGAGCGAAGTTCACTCTTTTCTTTTAAGAGAGCACCCAATATTCCATTATAGACAAGTGATCACTGACATGACTCCCGGGGGAGTGAAAATAGGGTGAAATTTTTATCTTTAAAAAAAAAAAAAAGTACGGACGGTGATAAAAGGGGTATTCAACGTCAAGAGTTCCATTTTCCGCAGGCCCTGCAAAAAATAAGATGGTATAGGTGAAAAAATGAGAAAGGACAATTCTGTACACTAATAATTCCATAATTGCAACTTATACAAAGCTTTAATATGTTTAAAGAGAAGGTTGAGTTCTGGGAAAGGTGAAATATGTTTATATATTTTTAATGAGCTTTCTCATTCCTTTTATTTTAGTTTGGAAGCACATCGTAGTAGAAATGTTACCTGAAATGGATTGCTCCCCAATGCCCTCAAATTCGAAATATGCCCCAAAATAGCTGAAGTGTTCGGCCCGAACATTCATGCCATATGTGTGTGCACTGTGCAGTCCCATATACCTATTTCTGTGTGCAGTGCATGTGCTTTTCAGCGAGATTGTTTCAATTTCTTATCATTATGATTTATGATGATTCCAAAACCTCACAGTATACACCAATTCTTATGTAGACGTGATCAACCTTGCCGAATTACTTTGAGACAGTTTCTTACACAATGTCATCTCAAGACCAGAACCCAAGTTTATCTTGAAGTTTGCACATTACAAACTTAATGGTTGTGAGACTTCATAGGAGTAGATCTTTCAGAAAATGATTTATGTGAAATGATCCCATTACAGAGCTGGTGTGATTTATTTCAGAAAAAATTAGACGAAGCACCTTGGAAAGTGATACAAATCGCTCTCTGATTAATCACGCAAGGGTAGAAAGTGGAAGTTATCGTTCTGAGTTTACCCGGATGCAAAGTATCGTTTTCTTGATAATTATTGTTTGTAAATATCATTATCCTGCAGTCGTATTAGGAAATCTTTCATTCCTTAAAGGTAGAATCTGTCATCTTTCAGTCAAAACTATAACCCAAAAGACAATTGACTGTAATTGAAATGATTCAGATTAAGTGTCAAGTCATGATCGCCAAAGACCAAACTACGATATAAAAAAGAAAAAGACTAAAGTTTTTGTAATATGAATGATAATGGCTGCATTGATAAATGATAATGGCTGCATTATCATGTAAATTTCATACAAACTCACAAATGACAACTTAAGTCAAATTTTAAGTAAATAAAACGGAGCTGCTGATCTCTTGTTATCTAATTAAAACTACCATTAATTGCTTAACATCAACACAATGGAGAAGATAATGTCTTAGATTCTGTTGACTTTAAATCAAATTAATGGAAAAAAATCTTTTAATCCTGTTATAAAAGGTGGGGGAATCTACGTTCTTCATCTTCGCAGCATTTTATCGACTATTGCTCAGTTCGAAAGATATTCCGTTTCTTGATATTCACCCTTTGAATAGTGCTGGCCTACCTTATTGTTAGTAAAGCCAACTGTTTACCAAAAGTCAAAGCACGAAGGCATATCAATTGGACTTCCGTTATCCTATTGATTAAATGTTGATCTTTAGCGCGGAAGAGATGCATTTCGTGCTTTACTGTCCATGGCGTGCTAAGCCTGAGATTGCGTGCCGAGAGCACGAAATCCCCAATAAAAGAAGAGCCCGTTAACACTGCGTCGCAATTTGAACGCCCAAACAGAATAATGCATCGTTGGGTGGTGCCATGTGGGTTTGGAATAGAGTTGAATGAACGGTGAGTGTGACGTATGGCAGAAAGAGAGCGCCAGAGCAGTGCAAGTTGATTTAAGAACTAGAAATGTCATGCAGGAAGAACAGAACTAATCTAGATGATATAGGCACACGCGACTCATCACCTAATGACCCAGATTGTTGACATGATAGACTCGTACTAGAGCAGAGAGGTGTGGTATTGTCGAGGGTCGTTGTGAAATGAAGAAAAATAAAAACTCATGAGAGGGAGAAAGAGAAATAACAGTAGAAGTATAAAGTAGTAGTTGATGATGTTGTATTTGCTGTAGTAGTGAAACATTGTAATAATGAGCTCTGAATTTGGTAATATTGCTATCATTATTTGGTAGTTGTGGTACTACAATAGTAATGGTAGAAGTAGAAGTATTTTTAGTACTATTTACTAATAGCATGTATATAACACTCTGTTGCATTTGTTTATACATGTATATCTTTATGTAAAAATAATAATCTAGTTTTTAGGGTTGTGTATCTTTGCTTTGAAATCTTTGACAAGCAGAAAATATAAGATAAAGATAAAGATGAACTTATATCACATAATCATAAACATACACTCATAATATGAGGGTTCGTGGTGCAAACAAGTTTGTCGTCATATACAATATTTGTTTTTGTTTTCTTCAGAACGTTGCCAATACCCTTAATCCTGCTGTAGTATCACAGGTACAAGTTTCACGTATAAAACAATGGCACCTTGGGTTCATGATAAGCAAACGTTTAAGGAGAATTAATGGATGAGATGATGTCACCAGTTATCTGTGACAAAATGACGATTTAGGAGCTCCCGCACGGTGACGGCCGAACTAGGAGGATGATATGATGATGGCGGTGATGCCGAGTGAGCAAAGGAACAGGTGGAAGAAAACTGGTATCATCCCTTCATGCTGCACCCTTTGCCGGCCTGCTAAATCCAGGATCATCCCTATTGATCATGCATGAGAAAGAATCAGCCGCCGTGTGCACGTTGCACTCACACGAGACATCATTTTGTTGACATGGGACTGCGCCAGCGAGTGGCACGGTCTTTAACGTGGCGCGTGAAAGTGACATCGGACATAAAACCGGTGTAAAATAAATGCAAGATGAAGAGTGCAACATTTTGTCAAATAAATGGCACCTTCAAAGGCTTTGTTTATGACAGGTACTAACGCAATCGAAGTGACGCCTCATGGGCATGCAGGGTTTGGTAAATGTCTCCCACAGGCCCGTCGGAAGGAATTTTAAAGTGGTACGGTTTCAGCGGAGGTCTGGGGGTGAAACCCCAAGCGGGGTTCGAAGGGACAGAACTCCTCGTGTCGGTACATTTTTGAATGGGGGGGGGGGGGTGGGGGTGACACCAAATTTGCCGACAATAATACTGCACCCTAACCCTCCCCCTAATAATAAGAAAAGAAAATTACAGATGTAGAGATCTTGATCATACAGGGCAATTTCCGGAAGGAGAGGGCTGACGCCTTTTGCCCGAATATCAACTTTTCAATTTCAAAATGTTTTCGTAGAGAAAATGTTACATACAAAAGTTACATAGTTATCTCGGAACCTCGCTGCCCATATATATGGATATTCTTTCTCCTCGCTGCCCGAATATGAAGTGGCGGTTTCCCGAATATCGGAACTTTGAAAATCCTCGGGGGAGGGGGGCTGCAGCCCATTGCCAAAGGGGGACGCCTTTTGCCCCATTATCAACTTTTCATTTTCTAAATTTTTGCGAGCGAGCGAAGGTAGAGAAAATGTACAGAAGTTACATAATTATCTTGAAACCTCGCTGCCCAAATATGTGGATATTCTGGCGCCTCACTTTGCTGCCCGAATATCGGAATTTTGCCGAAGGGAGAAGCCTTTTGCCCGAATATCAACTTTTCAGTTTCTAAATTTTTAAAAGTTTTTGTAGTGAAAATGTACAGAAGTTACCTTCAGAAGTTACATAATTATCTGGGAACCTTGCTGCCCAAATATGTGGATATTCTTTCTCCTCGCTGCCCGAATATGAAGTGGTGGTTGCCCGAATATCGGAACTTTGAAAATCCTCGGGGGGGGGGGGGGGCTGCAGCCTATTGCCGAAGGGGGACGCAATTTGCCCAAATATTAACTTTCCAGCGAAGCGAGCGAGCAAAAAAATTGTCATATTTGTCCTTCTTTTTCTTTCTTCCCCTTTACCTTTCCTTCTTTATCACTTTCTTGAGGATATTATTTTTAAGATTTGCGATTGGATGAACAAGTTTTGTGGCATATATACTGTTCTTCGGTTTATGTGATAATGCGTTTCATAATAATGGAAAAAACGCAAAGTCACTTCGATGTTCGTGTTCTTCGTGATAAGCCTACGATCAGCCTATAATCATGACATTTATCACCCTCCCACCTTCTCTCTTCTTTTCTCTTCTCTTTTTCTTCTCCCTCTCTCCCTCTCTCTCTCTCTCTCTCTCTCTCTCTCATTTTCTCTTCTCTTTTCTTCTATCTTTCCATCTTCTTCTTTTTTTTTTTTCTTTTTTTTTTGGGTTTAGGCTGAAAAGTGGTACGGTCAGTTCCGTACCATCCGTAGCGGCTCCGACGGGCCTGGTCTCCCATACCGCTGAGAGGACTTCAGCTCAAGCTTTGCTTATGACGAACCCTTTTTCTATGTATATGATTTTGTTTTTGTGACCATGGTCACATAAATAAAATCATATATGTTGAAAGATTGTAAATTTATGATGATGTATATGGAAATAAATGAATATCAAATCAAAATAAAACAAAGCAAAATAGTACAAGTAGGCTCAGGTTTCAAAAAATGGGGGGAATATTCAGAAAATTCATCAAATTTACGATCACTGAAGATGGGGGTAATTATGTTACCAACAATTTAGACTTCTGATTGCAAATCAAGATCGTCATATTGCGAAACAAATGTAATGTGATTTGTTTATTCACTTAAACACGTTAAATCATAATTCCATTTCTTGGCTTGTTGACAATGAGGGCGTGTTAAAGAAAAGTACAGAACACTGACACGAATCTGATATACATGTATGTACATAAAATATTAAAATTGCAGATGATACAGGTTAAATTCATATACATACAGTTAATATGATTGTAAAGTGAAGCTAATGAAAGATGATTAGTTGCAATCATTTTCCAAAATAGCAATTACTCTTTGCAAATTAAATTCAGGTTATAAATGATTCCCTTTGTCTAACATTTGAAGACCACTGTGAATAATTTTGATTAAGTCTTTCAATAAGTATAGTATACAGTAAACATAATTTTAAAAAGATGTTCTGCAGTAGAATATGCATAATACACTCCACATTAATATATCAAAAATCATACAAAAAACACTGATTTATGATAAACATGATTTTTCCCCTTGAGCAGCAAGGAAATATCAAGTTCTTTTCCTCCTTCTATATAGATTTTCAGTTCTTGCAGATACCACTTATACCCAGTCGGGGCAAAATCATTTGGGAAACTTCAAACATTAAGCATGTTAAAAACGTTTAGAAATAGCTATGTGACCTCCACCAACTTTACATGTTTTATGCGAACTATATTCATTAAAAAAAGGGGGGGGGGAATGCAAATTTTCAAATATTTGATTTGCTGATGAGTGAGAAATCAAGAAGTCTATTTAAAATGGGTTTCTTTAATGACAACCTATTGCAAAACTATCTGAATTTAATTTCATTATTTACCATATTGACATTCGTTCGTTCGTTTATTTCCATTTCCATAAAAAAAAACAATACATAACATAACAATAAAAAAAACCATGTTCTTACACAAACCTTGTAATTGCAATGAGTATACAAATACGACATAATGCGTTTATAACCAAGGTAAACAAAGTGAAAATGAGAAAAAAGAGAAACTTAAAAAGCTGCAAAGGCCTTGTCTAGAAGTCCTCTAACAAAAAGCTCTTGGAAGTAAGTTAACGTTTTACCTCATGGGCTCAAATCCGGGGGGGGGGACAGGGAGACATGTCCCCCCCACCTTTTTGAAGATAGGCGAATGTCCCCCCCCCCCCACCTTTTTGAATAACCTTTTTTTTTTTTTTTTTTTTTTTTTAGCTTGTCAGAGAATTTTGGAGGCGAATGTCCCCCCCCAAAAAAAAAAAAAAAAAATTTCAAAATGGATTTGCGCCACTGTTTTACCTTAATTATTTTCAATTCAATTTCAATAATAAAGGAAGTGTGTAAGATAAGAAAAAAGACAATTAAACAATTAAACAATAAAGCATGTCAGAGAGGGGAACAGCCGGTATATACATGTATTAAACCATAGAGTTACAATTCTGAGTATCTGGATAAGAAGTATTTTTTTTCAGTGATCTCTTAAATAATCGTTGACTATGGCAATTGGATATATTGCTCGGTATGGCATTCCAAATTATGGGAAGATAAAAGCGCAGAGACTTTAACTCAAAACCGTATGAAACTTTCCAACGATGAAAACAATGTTTACTCCTTATATTATGGTTATGAAGGCCAATATTGACATTAAACATACTTGATATTGTATTTGGGAGTAGATTTTGAAAATATATTCTTAATTCTTGAAACATTCACGTGCGAAAAGTAAATTTAGTGAAAGAAACATTTATACAAGATGTTAAATATTTGAAATTTTGGTTGATAATAATTCAAAAGTTAGAGATATTTTGCCTGTAGTGGAAACATTTGAACAACGATTATGGAATGTAAATTATCATTCTTTACACCGAGTATTTAACCTTCTTTTCAGTCATCTGTAAATGTTATTATTGCTTGCACATGTGAGATGTTCAATCTACGTACATGTACTTCACAGCCAAGCAATGTGCCAAGCTTTAAAGTCAAATCGGTGATGACGAAATGTTACTTTAGTAAAAGAGGAAAAGCACAAGAATTTCTCTCAAGCGCTCTCTTTTTCAATATTTCTGGATCTTATACGCACTTTAAGGTGTTTTGGTCTTCTCAGTAGTCCTTCCTCTGCCTCCATATTCATGTCTCCTTCACGACTTCTTTCAAAGGAGAACTGTTGGATGAATGTGACAATGAAGAGAAACAGCTCCATTCGCGCCAGATCTGCCCCGAGACATCGTCTGCGGCCGACTCCGAAGGGTATCACGTGGTTTTTCATGTCTTCATCCAGGGTTCCGTCGGGTGCCAGGAAACGGCTAGGGTTGAAGACATCAGGTTCAGGCCAGACAGCGGGGTCGATGTGAGCCGAGTAGATATTAACAAACACTATGATGTCCTTGGGAACATAGAATCCATCGAGTACGGTGTCGTCACTTGTGCTGTGTGGAAAGAGAAAAGGGACCATGTTCGAATGCCGATGGACTTCAAGAATAAAAGCTTGGACCAAGGGTAGGTCAGCACGATCGTCTAAAGTTGGTAGTCGACTGCGACCGACGACATTACTAACCTCTCTTTGGAGAGAAGTCTGGACTTCAGGATATGCGGCCATGTAGAGAATACACCATTCCAGCGTGGCAGACGTAGTTTCAAATCCAGCACCCACAAAGTCCACTGCAGTGTCGAGCAACATTTCTTCCGTCAGTCCGACTCTCGCCATTTGTTCCTTCCCATAATGACGTCCAGACGTTACGAGGTGATCTATGATATCCTGTTTTGAACCCGGTGTGTATTCCTTTTGGTGAGCCCTTACTATGCCAAGAATTGTTGCACGTAAGTCTTTTAATGAAGAAAGATATGTACTTGTTTTCTTCTTCATCATGAAGCGCAACCAAGGTAAAAAATCAGCTGCATTTCCAGCCTTATTGGCCTCAGAAAAACGATTGCTGTAATGCAAAAGGCCTTTCATCTCTTTGTCATCGTAGGAACTGCGTTCCCCGAAAAGAAACCGGCACATAACATGAGCAATCGCCAAGCAAATGTCATGTCTCATCTGGTCCAAATTGGGGCTTTGATCTTGTGATGATTTCGCAGAGATATCCACGTTCTGTTCCCCATTTGTGGAAATGTATTCAGATCTTATAAGTTCAACAAGTTTCATTGCCTCCGAAGTTACCACCGACTCAACAAATTTGGATTGAGTGCCTGCAGTAAAGTGGCGAAAGGATGACTCGGCCAGTTTCCTGTGAAGCATGTAGCGCTCGTTACACGACCCAAGAGTTAGGTTATGGTTCCCAGGACAACAAGATAAGTAGATATTCGTTGAGAAAAGCTGGGGACGTCCGGCAAAGATGGCAGCTTTCTTGACCAGAGCCTTGTTGATTGCGTCATAACCATTCAGGACAAGAACAGAACGGCTGCCGAGTCGAATCTGGTAGATAGATCCGAACTTCTTGGAGAGATTTGTCAGTGAGATATGAGGTGCAGAGCGTCCAAGAGACAGCATGTTTCCCAGAAGAGGAATGCCCCATGGTCCTGGAAGAGGCTGTGCTCCAGCAGACTTTGATTTGACTTGATTCCTTGAGGTTTGTCTTAACAATATCATCACCAGGAGACAGGTGGTCACAGCCATCAAGAAGCATTCGAAAACAGAGTCAAGCGCCATGTTTGAGCTTGTGTATGAGTATCAATGCGCTCAAGAGCTCCCAACTACAGGATTCTACACGGCTACAGTGCAGAAATACAATAGAAAAATGCATAAAGATCAATCTTTGTTAATATAATTCATGCATAAAGAACAGGAAACAATAGAAACGACGGGACGGTACAAAGTTCGCTCCAGAGTTTATCCAAGCTGACCTGTCCGAGGCAGGGGTGTCGCTGGGAGGGGGGGGGGGGGGGTTCACAACCCATTCAAAATTGTCGGCAAAAAGGGGGGGGAAGGGAGAGGGAAAAGGTAAAAAAGAGAAAAAAAACAGGAGAAGGAAAAAAGAAAAGAAAAAAGAAAAGGAAAAGGAAAGGATAACAAAAACAGAAAGATTTTCAAAGTTCGGTATTCGGGCGACCACCAATTCATATTCGGGTTCCCGGATAATTTTGTACCTTCTGTATGTAATTTCTGTACATTTTCACTACGAAAAGTTAAAAGAGATTTGCTCGCTCACTTCGCTCGCTCGCAATAATTTAGAAATTGAAAAGTTGATATTCAGGCAAAAGGCGTCAGCCCGTACCCTTGTGAAAATGCGCCCGTATGATCAAGATTTTTACATCTGCGATTTTCTTTTATTGTATTGGGGGGTTAGGATGCAGAATTTTTGTCGACAAATTTGAGTGTCACAACCTAAAAATTTGTCGGCAAATTCTGGTGTCACAACCCCCCCCCCCCCCCCCCCCCCTCCATTCCAAATGTTCTAGCGACGCCCCTGATCCGAGGCAAACGAAATGGCTCATGTACAAGATTTATGATCTCAAAAAGTAGCCGCAGTCAAAACAGGGAGAGTGAAAAAAGGTCGAAGCATCTCCAGGCGCTGTTATGAGATTGTACAACGCAATACATAAATATTTATGATTCTATACTTTTTCACGTGGCTTCTTATGCTTATGTACATTTGCATTGAGCTACACGAACAACCACACGAGCAACCACACGAACTTTCCATATTGGAAGATCTGACGAAAGGTCAATTATTTGATTCTTACCGGGGACATATAATTTCGACCTCAGTTTGTCAAGTTCACATTTAAAGTAAAGCCTGAACAATCTATTGACCTACATCCTTTTTCGAATCTGCAGATCGCGGAGGGATGAGATACAAGCCTCCCATAATTTATATCCCATAGTTATATGTTACATTATAGCCAATGTGTTTTTATATCTCAAATGTGGCCGTCTTCCAAAAGAAGTGCATATACATGTTCATATACATGTTCATGAGTTAACATGCAGAAACGTTCATTGCGATCCCTGAAAGGGATTAAATGCAAGTTCTTCTAAACTGACTTCCAATTACTTACTTTTGTGTTATGTACCCTCCCTTGCCAAAAGTATTGCAACATAATGAAATTTGTTCATTCTGCCAAGGAGGATGCGCACCATTATCAGAAGGCGCGGATACCCGACAAAATATTAGAACTTGATGAACCTTACATGAAAAATAATTCTTGACATGAAATATACCTGATAATAAGATCTTAAATCATGTATTAGAAATTCATTAAAATATCGCTTACTTACACTGATGTCATGAATTGCCTCCTGTGTATTAAATGCATGTGTCTATGTTGCAATACTTTTGGCAAGGGAGGGTAATACCTTTCAGAATTCTGCTAGAGATATAAAAAAAACTCAAAAATATTATTTGAAAGAGTCATTGAATAGAGATGAATATTTTTTAAAAATTTGTCAAAACAATGAGTTGAATCGTGAAACAGATTAAAGTTGGGATATCTCTTGGCATATTTCACTTGCATAGCAGGGTGAAGTCAATAAATCAAGCGTTGGTGGTATTTGTGGATGTGTGCAGGTGCGGCTCCAGAATATAATGCCAGGGGAGGCAAATTCCCTTTTTTCCACTTTCCACATTCCTTTCAATTTTCGTCTTTCGCCTCCCCCCCCCCTCCCCCCTGAAAAGCAGCCCATGTGTTTGTGTAATTGTTTCTTTTGTAAGTTTGCAATGTATTTGTTTCCTGTCAATCAAAGCATTATTATAATTAATAAAGTAACATATAAACGTAAAGCTAAAGTTAAAGTAAAATGTATGTAAAAAGGTAAAGCTGAACCAAACAATTGGCATTTGAAAATGTTCAATATCTATTCCATGCTTTTATGAACGGAATTATAAGAAATTAGCAAATGCAGATTCAGGCATCATATATTCAAACAGATAGGGTTATAAAATGTCATCTTTTGAGAAATACCACCTTAAAAGGCCCCTGCAACCCAAACGCAACCCAAATGCAAGTTTATTGCTGTTGATGTGCAGGGATGCATACAACTAATATTTTGTTATTCAAACATCTAGATATGTTTCATAGATTTTTAAATGTTTTTTGAAATATTATCCTAAGCTCCACCCTAAAAAACAAACAAACAACAACTCCAGATCTCATTCCTGCAATGACATCATTTGTCAATCATCAGTCAGCTACACTAACATTCTACATTAGACAGTGGAATGTAACTTCCCCCAGCTCAGCACATGCTCACAATAGAATTGCATGCTTTCAAACAATACCTCCCACTACCATTCTTTTCCTGGTGATGCTACAGCATGTCTGACACAGCAACTCCTATGTAGGCATCGTGTGGTCTATTATAACAGATGGTCATCTCTGGCAAGCTACATACCACTGTCTCTCCTTAGCTCACTAATGACTGACAGATGATGTCATTGCAGGAATGAGATCTTGGACATTTTTTTTAGGGTGGAGCTTAGCATGTTTCAGAAAAGGATTTTTAAAATATTTAACAAATTTATGAAACATATTTAGACAATAACAAAATATAAGTTGTATGCATCCCTGCACATCAACAGGAATCAACTTGCATTTGGGTTGCAGGGGACCTTTAACAGAACACACTTTATCGTCCTTATTTATTTGTGACTTCGTTTTGGGGTCTCAACTATGCAAAAAAAATCGAATGCCGATTAGAACTAAAAAAAACAACAACAAAAAAAAATAAAAAACGCATCTTGCTAAAGGTGAAATGGGATTGAGAAAGAAAACAAGATGAGCGTGTATACTGTTTTAGTTTAGTTTTGTTTTATTTGTTTGTTTTTAACCCCATTCCAGCTTAAAAGCGTGTATGAAATCATTCATGATCAGATGATAGACATATGCCAAAATTCGTAATCATGCCTCACCTTAATTAAAAAATTCTACAAACATGACAAAGTTGATAATTTTTAATTGCACTTTTAAATATTGTTTACATCTCGGTAATAAAATAACGACCCCAAAACAAAGGTTAATGAATGCGCAAAAGAATTATACAATTTGCCTCGTAAAACGCAAAGTACGTATCATTACAAACATGTTAACTGAGGACAGTAATAAAAAATCAAGGTTCTTTAATGAAATGATGAGTCCGATATCATTTGGTGATTCAATGTTGTTTGCGCCGAAAGTTATCGAGTCATAGAAATGTCACAAGAAGCATAATGAGTAAAAAATGCACAAAATGTGAGATATCAGCGTTGAAAAGACGTACTTGCTATACGAATGACTTTTTTTTTTTGGGGGGGGGGTTAATTTATACTGCCTCATTCTTTCTGATATGTTGCCTTCCTCTTCTTCGTCCTATATACCTTATTCTTTGGTTTACTGTACTACATCTTTCTTCCATTACCTTACAGATCAGTGTACATTATTGAAAGTCTCCTGTGGTAAAGTCGTGCACGTATTCATGGTGAAATGGTAGCCCAAACCTATCGGAAAGTTTTAGAAAAATAGTTATTATCGCAGTGTTTTGAAAGAGGACCTCGCCATTTCTTCTTACCATATCAATGTTATTACCTAAATGTTTTGATTCGTTATTTACCAGAGGAAACGGTAGCATAAGTATTAATGGTGTGTGTGTGTGTGTGTGTGGGTGGGTGTGCGTGTGTGTGTGTGTGTGTGTGTGTGTGTGTATGTGTGAGTGATTAAGTTTTGAAAGACGTGTATCGATCAAATATGATTGTTTACATCTGGGACCGACCTTTAACGTCCCCATCCGAAAGACGTGAATGAGATTCGAACCTGGGTCCGATCAGAGTCATTTTGTAGTAATACAAAGAGCTGCCCGTAGACGTTACCGCTAGACCAACTCCTCAAATGGTGTACTGGTTTGAAACTTTATATAGAATCGATTTTTGTTTAATACTTCAATCCAATTCGGTTGTTTCCTCACTTAAATTAAATTATGCGTAGTTGAAAATAATGATAGACAGTATCAGACCAATAAGAAGCTGAACTCTTTGTTTATACATACTTTTTTTTTTTTTTACATACTTGTATGTTGTCGAAGTCATTCCAGGTTCGGTATATTTTGTGTATTTTTGAAGCATTGTCAACACCTATATTTTTTCATAATCGTTTATGATTTAACGTATTGTATTGTAAAACAAAATATTGATATTCAATGTCAATGAAGTTTCATATTCTAAATACCACATACTGAATACCGTACATTTTTATAGATACTTATGATATAATATTGATCAAATTTATTATTATATATTATTATATATTATTATTACATAATATATTATTTCATTATCATAATATAGTCATATGATATATAATGTATAATATATTATTATTATCATACTATACATTATATATTATATATTATTATATATTATTATGTTTCATTCAAAATAAATCAAGGGAAAATTCGTAATTTTCAACTTGTCTACGGATTTCCATCATTTATTGCTTATGATATAATAGCTGTCCTGTAGTGAATCGTCTTCACTCGTGTTATTAGACGTCAGAGGGCAGTGCTTTCGAAAAATGTCAGACCCATCTATACCATGTGTAGCTAACTTGGTTTCAATGGGTTTAGAGAATGGCGCATAGGTTGCTTTGTCGGGCAGACACACAATAGGGAGAATGTGCACCACATTACTACCCACGAAGATCGAGTTGACCACACTCTTTGTATGCGACTCTGATAATTGCGGTGGGTTACTCTAAAATGAAATAAGCCGATTTTCGGACAACTACCTTGGGGACACTTACTCTACATGGATGATTACCCACGGACAACCAATGAAAGGACAACTATGAAGACTACCCCTTGATAATTAACAATTAATGATTAACAATGATATTCATGTATCTACTGAATATAGAATATTTTTACAGAATCCGATACGAACTACTTAACCAGAAAAACAGATGAAAACGTGAATAAAATATACCACTTTGAATATTATAGGGTGTGCCATGTGCCATATTACCCCCCCCCCCCCCCGATTTAAAATAATATAATATGCAAGTAATGCATGTTTGCGAGTGCATTAGTAAATATGCACTGCACGAATGTTAAGTCCCAATGGGATAATGAACGAGACGTGTCGAGTTCATTATCCGTCTCATTGTGACTTAACTGAGTGCAGTGCATATCACTAATGCTCGAGCCACAAAACATGAACTATTTGTTTTATAAAACGGGTCAACAATATTGAATGTAAAGTCCATAAAATGGTTACAAACCCCATCAAAATGCAAATAATAATTGACAATACATAATGTTTAAACATTATGTATTGTCAATTATTATTTGTATGAAGGGTTTTCAGGCGACCAGAAAAATTGGCGTATCTCATGGTTTGCGCAAGAGTACCGGGATGACCGTGCAATTTTAAAACAATATCTCATGGTTTGTGTAAAAGGACCCGGATGACCGTGCAATATATCTCCATATCTCATGGTTTGGGGTGCGCGTGACGCGTAAAAAAGTGAATACGCGCTTAAATACGCAAAGGTTAAGACAATGGATGTATGCGCGCAGCTCTTGCAAGATGCTTGGGTAAAGACAAAAATGTTTTTTCTACCTTTGTTTTATGTCGAAGTCAATACAAAAAACATAAGGACATGTAATGGTGAAAATTGAGGAACTAGGTATCATACAATTAATAATAATAATATTGAATGGCTTTTCTTTCGTGGGACACAAGGATATATCGCACTCGCTTTGAAAATATTTCACTCGTCGTGCCGACTCGTGAAATATGCTCATAGCTCGTGCGATATATCCTTGTATCCCACTCAAGGCCATTCAATATTATATAAGTATCCAGGGATATTGAGTTCCTGGATAATAATCTTTTTGCGTTCCGTTTACAACTGAAGGAGACCGAGCCTTTGTTATTTATTTTTTATGTATTCACTTTGCATGAATGTTTCTGGTTACGCAACATTATGCAAGAAACCAATTTATTCGTCTGGACATTTTGATAATAAAGGCTTCTAAAGTTCAGTACAGAAGACGTTCAACCAAGGATATGCATATTTACAGACATAATGATTTGTTGTGCGTACCGTGGCATGTATGCTTTTACATTAAAAAAAAATATATTTCGAATTTCTCTTTAATCGTCTCTTCATTTAATTTTCCATCCAAATTATTACTTTGCTGCAATGGTGGGGGGGGGGGGGGTGGGCAAGTTTTGGGTCTACATTTGTCCCTTTTGCTTTTTTTCCCCTTCATTACCCCTTTCCTCTTTATTCTCATTTTACGCCCTCTTCGTCTTATATTTCTTGGTATTTAGTTGATAATTCAGGGGCGGCGGAACGTTTTTCAAAGTTATCGTTGAATTTAAGAGAAAAGTGGACGCCCTCAAAAACCAGGTGGGAATATTAACATTCCGTCATCATCTCCTTGCCTGATTAATGCATGATCATCTTTTAGGAATCAAATTTAATATTTTATTTATTTAATGGTAGATCTATTTCTTCCCGAACACGTTTAGTTGATTTCTAAACTGGTACGTTATCTTTCAAAAGTTTTAGCCGACTATAACTCGTGCATTATGTATTCATTTGTTTTTGAAAAAGTTTTTCAATTATTCTTGTTCTCGTTATGATTTCCCTTATAAGAATTCTCTAAACTTCTACTCTGTATAATATTACTACATTTTTAAAGTCATATTTACTGATCACTTTACCACCATATGCCCTTTCCCGACAATTTATTTTCCTTGTAGTTTAAGTTAAGGTTCACGAATTGATAATAATGAAAAGTACAACTTCATTGTTTGAAGAAAAGTGGACTTTTCGGAGATTTCCTTAAGTGTATACGTACATATTAACGACCATAATATTGCTTAATCGGTGTTGAAAAGATCAAGTGGCCTCCTGAAATGGATTTGCCTTATTCTAGAATTTTAACAGAATTAATATTAGAGGAAGATATCACAACCCAACGGTTCGTTCCAGAGCACCTGAATTTCCGAAAAATTGCACTGTAGTGTGATTTTTTTTGTGCACTGGGTGTCCCCAATTCTTTGTTACAATAAATACAAAACTGCCTTTTGATGAAATCCTTTTCGTTTGACCAATTCATACTTCCTTTTTAATTGTTTGTTTCACGTGAGCTGATGAAAGAAGAAGGAAAAGACTTATTGTTCTGTTATCTTTATCCCTATACTTCCCATATAAATTAATATCAATAACGATCGCATTTTTGACTTTGTACTTTGAGTAAATATCTCGTTATCACGCGAAGTTTACTTTACACTTGTCCTTCCTATAGTTCTGTTTGCATCCATTATCATAAATAGGTTATTTAGCACTCATTACAATCTCTTGTACTCATTTCCATGTCACGAACACTTCTTTCTTATTCCAGCAATTTGAAGGGGAAAAAAATTACCTTCTAGCAGTTAATGAATGGGAATATTGCTGTTTTTGTTCAAATTTGAATGAAGTTGAAAAGATGATTATGCTTGGTAAAGAATATGTGAAATGATTATATTCATGAAACTTCTTAAATATTTTCCCATATGTCCCTTATTTCCAATATATACACTCTCTTTTTATTTCTTCCCTAATTTTCTACACCAACACCATAACTCTCGCTTATCACCTCCTCTAAATATTTCTCCTTTTTTTCCATCTCATTCCTTTCTTCATGTTCATTATAACTCCCTTGTTCCCTTGCTTTCACCTTCTCTTCTTCTTCATCTCCTTCTTCTCCCTATTCCTCTTCTTCTTTTTCTTTCTTCTTCTCCTCCTTCTTCTTCTCTCCATTCTTCCTTCCTCTTATCCTACTCCTCCTTCTTCTCCCTATTCTTCTTCTTCTTCTCCTCCTTCTTCTCCCTTTTCTTCTCCCTATTCTTCTTCCTCTTCTTCTCCTACTCCTCCTCCTCCTTTTTCTTCTCCCTATTCTTCTTCTTCTTCTTCTTCTTCTTCTTCTTCTTCTTCTTCTTCTTCTTCTTCTTTCCCTTCTCTTCCTCCTCCTCCTCCTCCTTCTTCTGCACCTTCTCCTTCACTTTATCTCGTGTGGGTTTGATTTTTGTCGACCTTCCGACTACATGAACATGTGCAGTCCTTGGCAAGACTGAACCGTATATCCTGCATAAAAACTCCTATTAATTGGGATCTTCATTTACATAACAAAGTGTCTCTTTTGAACCGAACCAGTTCGCCAAACAATTATGTCCTCGTCTCGTTTTAACAATCGTACTTCCATGTCACGCGATGTCGCTGATATTTTCTTTCGCGTGTTCAGTCCAAAATGACCCCTTGGTCAGTTAAAGATGATAAGGGAAATAAATATTGATTGTAATAAGTGTTAATCATTGAAAATCCAATAACAATCGATGCTTAAATAATTTAAGTGCTCAAACTTGAGTTGTTTATTTATTTCATTTGTAGTTTTACTTATACAGGGTAGCATTGTTAGTTACGAAATTGCTTTCCACAATCATAACAAGGGCCATGTTGTCCTACATTAAGTACAAGTCATAACCAAGAAATTGATTACATATTAATTAATTAGAATTACTTTGCATATATACAAAGCACATATTTGTTGTTGCACTGTCGGGTGGGCCTCTGATAAACTGTCAAGGAGAATGAAACTCAACAAACATTAGCTGATAATCATGTGGAAAATTGTCAGCCTGTTCAAAATATCTTGAAAATACTCGTATTTGATTATTACTCAGTAAGGAGAACAATCTCTCTAAAGTTTGCAGATTCCTTGCTAGATATTATCCCAAAGGGGGCTGCCATTTTGAAAAAATGTGATGTCATACTAGTACATGTCCATTTACCTGTACACAATTGATATGATATTGCATAATGAATAGCAGCCATATTGTACAACTAAAGCCACCAACGCAAAATGGCAGCCATCTTGGTACCACAGCATCTCGAACAGGTGCTATCTACATGATCTACGAGCCGTTGTATGTAGGTCTTTGTCACTTCTTTGAAAAAATTGACAAACCAGGTAACAACTTGAGCATGCCGAATCCTGCTTAACAAAAGAAAGTGCTCCAGCTATGAAACAGCTGAACCAAATATCTTGGCACAAATAGGTTATATGGCAGGATAAAAGTACATGTATCTTCATTTGAATGTATACGACTACAAAAATGGTTTATAATGAAAAAATCCAGTGTCATGCATTCCACATGAGATCATGAGCGTCATTGTAGTAGGTCAATTGTGTATCTCACAAATAGCACTGCTCTGACATTACTTTGTAAAGAATATGGCAGCCCCCGTGGGGTAATGTCTAGCAAGGAAACTGCAACTTCTTGAGACATTGTTCTCCTTCTTTAATAATCAAATAGGAGTAATTTCAAGATATTTATAATAGGCTGACAATTATCTACATGATTATAGGCTAATGTTTGTTGCCTTTCATTCCCCTTTCAGTTCTCCGCTGGTAGCCTTTGCGGTGGGAGCGTGCGCGGGGCTCGGATGTGCTGGTGAACCGATCAGCTGATGTCTACTCTCTATCTCTATTATTTCCCTTTAACTTTCTACTTTCTAATGGATCAATTCACTGATACTTCTGGCTTTAACGGGTGCCTTTACTGCTGTGATTGCCGGTGACAACTGTTTGGATAGACAGAGAGTTGTCCGGCATCCAATGGAATATATATAATTTCACAAGTACACTTTTCGTCTTTAATTTTTCTCCAATAAATGTTTTGTACTTATTATATATGTATGGATCTTTTTTTATTATACAGTGTTATATTTCTTAATATGTCACAGGACTACAATGTAAAACAGTCTCTGCGCTGATTGTTTTTATCTTGTTTAAATATGTTTTAATGATAATAATAAATAAAGTAATGATTTTGAAGACAAATGAAATACAGTCCTTCAGAATGAAGAGAGATTTGAATCTAAAATTGAAAATTTAGCCCCCCTCCCTGGCCCCGGCACCTTCCCTGTTTTTTTTTTTCAAAGGGCCATCGTCTTAAAGGTGTTGTGTTTAAGCTCAAGGTTGACAAAAAATACGTGATGGAGAATAAGACAAGATAAACGACTTATTCAAAATGGATGGATTATACTAATACCCGGTTTACTCAAGCATTATTTGAGCCTGTATTAAATAAAGCCTCAGGAGAAATAGCAGAAAACGTCTTTCCGATCGTATTTCGACATCACTGAATGACATCATTCGGGCTGCGATTGCTATACAAATCCTGCTACGTTCCGCGCTTTTCTACAAAAGTGCAACTTGCTTTAGATTCAATTCGTCGAGAACTGACTGTTTAAGTGATCCAGGGGAGGTCACACATGGTTTTAAAATTCCCATGATTTCCTGTGTCATACGAGATACACGCAAAGTAAAATAAAGTAGACGTTCCAGGTTTTGAAATATCATATCATACTTTCTGTTGGATGTATATGAGCTACACATAACAGACCAAACTAAAAAAGACCAACAAAAAAAAAAAAAAAAAAAAAGGAAAATAAAATTTGTTCATTGTTAGCAAATTAACTTAAATATTCAGAGAAGTCCGAATTGAAAATGCATATCGATGAAAAAAGTAATATTATTTGGGGGACGAACGTTTTGACGATATGAATACTAAATGAAAAATGACAATTTTTTCTTCATTTGTTTTCTTTCCCAGTTGCAAGCGCCATATACCATTTGAAGCTGGTCCACATAAATATTCATACTTTTATTAATTATTTCTATTATTAATGTTACTGATATTATAAAAAATTTAGTTATCTTTAATCAAAAGTAGACGTTCCAGGTTTTGAAATATCATATCATACTTTCTGTTGGATGTATATGAGCTACACATAACAGACCAAACTAAAAAAGACCAACAAAAAAAAAAAAAAAAAAAAAAAGGAAAATAAAATTTGTTCATTGTTAGCAAATTAACTTAAATATTCAGAGAAGTCCGAATTGAAAATGCATATCGATGAAAAAAGTAATATTATTTGGGGGACGAACGTTTTGACGATATGAATACTAAATGAAAAATGACAATTTTTTCTTCATTTGTTTTCTTTCCCAGTTGCAAGCGCCATATACCATTTGAAGCTGGTCCACATAAATATTCATACTTTTATTAATTATTTCTATTATTAATGTTACTGATATTATAAAAAATTTAGTTATCTTTAATCATTATTTATTATTATTATTTATTATTATAATTTATCATTATAATAACAACTATTATTATCATTACTGTTATCATCATATTTTTTATTCTCATTGTTATTATCATTATTATTCTTGTTATCGTCGTTATTACTATTATTATTATTATCACTAAACACTAATATCATCATTACCATCATCATCATCGCATTGGACAAAGCATTGCAATGTATCGTTAAGTTAACTAAACCGACAGCTCATAAACAATTACATAGTACACGAATTTGAAAAGAGTTAATTGTACAGTCCGTAGTAGATGCTACCATTCTATGAAAAAAAAAATGGTTTATATGTGAAATCCTCCAAGCAATATTTGTTCAAAGGGCTTTGAAATAAATAGTCATTCGAAAAAAAAGTTCCGGAAATATCGGTGTGGAATACGAATCTCCTACTTCCTTTGGAAAGTTTTGTTGTTGTTTTTTCTCTTGCCTGTTAAAATAGAAGTTTTCATTCACATGTGTAAATTTGTTTAAATGGAAGAAATATTAAGGGGCTCCTTGCTCTGATATTCTCTGATTTTTCACCCGCTATGGACACAAAGATCATGATAACTCTAGAAGGGGGTTTTATTCATGTTGCTTGCGTGCAGAGAGGACCGAAGACCTTTATCTTTCCGAAACAATATCAGTCTAAATATGATGACAGAGTTGCGTGCGAAAACGGTAACAATCATTATGTAAATGGTTGTGTTTGTCAAACTACTTCAAGCCCCTATGATTTTCTCCTTTTTTACATTTCAATCAGTCAGTCACAGTGGAGTGAACTCTTTTAGATGAGGCGGTTTCGTTCGCACGCAATTTTCGCTTCGATACAATGGCTATGGGGGTCGGCTCGCACGCAAACGCCGTACAGGTGTACAAGGTCCGCGCGCTAAAGTACCTAGCAGACGATGATTAGTAGTCTATTCATACATACACTTTCTGTTAAATTATTGAAAAGGGAGTATAATTTTCACGGGGGAATTTGAAAATTTCTATATATTTTTTTATAAAAAATGTAATTAAAATGTAAATAGACCTGTTCACTGGTTATTGCAGTCAATATTAATGTAAAACCTAACTTCGAAATTCCGATAGATTTAGTTAGTGGTAAATATTTGAGACTAGGTAGATCGAGGTCGTGAGAATAAAGAGTGCACGCAAACCCAGCTGAGCAGGCTAATGTTTATGCCCCTCATGCACGAAGAGACGCACGCACTGTTATTTATTGATGGATAACTTCAATGGGCTCAAGAGATCGATTTAAATGGCTGGCTGACTTCAAATATTGAGAGAAGAAGCCTTCTTCGCAACGTGATGCTTGCGTAACTTAAGTTTGCGAAAAGATTATTTAAGGCCACTCTCACGTCTGGAGTCATCATTTCTCAACTTGCTCGTCATCGAAACAGTTACCACAGAGATTCTTCCAGAATTATCATTATCACTTTTCTCATCGCCAAGCTCATTTCGAGAAAGTTTTTCGAAAGTAATATTGACTTTTTATCTCACAAACTTGTCTCCACTTCAAGACTGCAAGATGCTGGACGTAAGTGCGACGGCCTCCATGAGTCCAGGTCCCCAGTACCTGAGCGAGACGATCGCTTCGTATTTCTTGCTCGTCACCGTCGTCATTCTCGTCACCCGGGTATGGCTGACGGAATCCACGAAGATGCGGGTCAAATCGAGCGGGGATAAAGCCAAGCCTCTCCCGGGTCCATGGGGGATCCCAGTGCTTGGCAATATGCTTTCTCTCGGACGCACCGCACCCCACATCTCGCTGACGAATCTTGCGGAGAAGTTCGGCTCCATCTTCCAGATTCGGCTCGGAAGCCGACCGGTGCTTGTTTTGAATGGTTACGAGGCCATCCATAAAGCGCTCATCAAACAGGCTGTGGTTTTTGCTGGTCGTCCAGAACTCTTCACTTTTGGTCTGATCAATGCTGGTGGTAAGAGTGGGACATCGCTATCTTTCGCCAACTACGGGGAAAGCTGGAAGCTGCATCGAAAACTGGCCGAATCGTCGCTCCGTCACTTCACGGCTGGCAGTCAGGTGAAGTTCGTTGAATCAGTGGTTTCGACGGAGGCCACAGAACTCGTGCAGCATATCAAGCATATCACATGTGACGAAAACAACAATAATGAAGCTGGTAAGCAATGCAAGTCACTCTCCGATAATGCTCAGGACATCAGAAATGTTCTTCGACTCGCTGTCAGCAACATTATGTGCTGGTTCATGTTCAGCAAGCGACATACCTATAAAGATGAAACCCTTCTGAACCTTCTCAAGATTTCCGACCGCTTCTCAGCGGCCACGGGTAGCGGGAACCCAGTCGATTTCATGCCCTGGCTCCGCGTCTTCCTTACGAAAACGACCAACGAATTTACAGAGTTGTTGAAGGAGTTCCGTTCATATGTTGGTGGGAAATTGCTCGACACACATACTGAAGAATACGAGGACGGTTCCGAGCGTGATATCCTCGACCATCTCGTCACATCAGGGCGGCGTTACAGCGAAGATGAAAAGAAGAAAGTTGGCATTAATGAGGAGATGCTGCTCGATACTTGCTTTGACTATTTTGGGGCTGGATTCGAAACCGTTTCCACAACGCTCGAGTGGTGCTTCCTCTACATGGCAGCTCATCCAGACATCCAAACTAAAATCCAGCAGGAGATAGAGGAGGTAGTCGGTCATGATCGACTACCAACGCTGGAAGACCGCGAAAAGCTCCCATTTACACAATCCTGCCTGCTTGAAATCATGCGTCACGCGACCCCTGTCACGTTTGCTATTCCACATAGCACGACGGACAATACCGTGCTCGATGGGTACTTTGTGCCTAAGGACACCGTTGTCTTCGTCAACCTCTACTCGGCTCACTTTGATCGCAAGGTATGGCACGAACCCGAAGTCTTCAACGCCCACCGTTTCCTGACATCAGACGGCACCATCGACCTGGAGATGAAGAAACACGTGATTCCGTTCAGCGTCGGGCGCAGACGATGCATCGGGTCCGATTTGGCGCGAATCGAACTCTTTCTCTTCTTCACCATCTTCCTCCAACATTTCTCCGTCGAGCATTCCAAAGACGGCGAAGTTAACATGGAAGGGAAGGACGGATTGGCCAGGCGACCCAAACACTTCAATGTTAGCTTAAACCCTAGGAGGTAGACCAATTTCACAATTAATACTGTCACCACCAGAGGATAGAAATTATATATATGTATGTATATATATATATATATATATATATATATATATATATATATACATATATATATATATATATATATATATATATGATTTTTTTTGCAAACGGGGTGACATGAGAGAGTAGAATCATCAACAGAATGGGCTATACATCTTTGACAAAGACTGGATGATTTTAACAAGTACATTCCAGTGTTTACCTTTTCCTAATTAATTATGTAACAGTTGTATGAAGGTATCATATGCATTTGAAACGGCATTTATAGTATGTCACGTGCCTATCTTCTTATTAGGTTATCTAAAAGGCTCGCCAATAGTTCAATATGATATAAATAATTCATTCAATATGAAAGTCTTTCAATGCGTATTTATTCAAACAGTGTATATCACTAACTAAATATTTGATTTTCTGCTATCAGAGTTAATTACCTCATACTGCGGTCGTCTATCTTGTATGAAATGTTGTTGGCGATAATTCATGGATACTGCTACCAATAGAAATTACGATTAAAAGAAATAATGGTATACCGATGCAATGAATTTTACTTACGAATTCTACTTAGTTTTAAGTGTTCAAAATTTGTAGATGTATGTGCAAGCATCTGAACTAGTTTAAAATTCTGGCTATTATAAGTGTTGAATTATATACTACATGCATATCAACAAGTTATTGGAATAACTTAGCTTTTACCAAAGATATCTCTGCAGAAGATTAAGCATTTTATGATTTACAGAGATATATACTTTAAACCGGTAATAGGTGTGATAGCTGTTATGTTTTATTGATACAATATTTACTATGATTAATGCAGTAATAACGTCAAGATTCTTTTGGTGCTACTTTTAATATTCCGAATATTTACTGAGTGACCAAAACCATAGAAAAAGTAGGAGGGTTACCTAGAATGATTGGCCCAGTTATGAAAATATACCAATTTTTAGAAATAATCTCTCTTGATCATTTCGTAAATGATTGGGCTCATGAGCTATCAGAAATTGTAAAAAGAACTGTAAAAACATTTTTTTTTGTAGTTTATCAGTCCCAAAAGTAACACACCAGGGTGCCATTGCATAAAGACTTACTATTATAGTAACTTTGCCATCAATGGTAACTACCATGGTAACGTTGCTCAAGAGCCAATCAAAATCCAGTCTTCCATGAAAAGTTACTATAATAGCAAAGTTACTATCATAGCAAGTTTTATGCAACGGCACCCTGAACTACTTCCGCTTACTGCTCATAATCGGTAAACCGCAGTGTAGTTGAAATATACGGTCGTGAAGAAAAAGCCGATTTCATTATATATTTCGAGATGCAAAATCCTTATGAAAATCTCACCAACAGTAAATATTTTTAGCTATTTATATATTTAAAGTATTCTTTGAGCATGAACAAAAGCACATTGCCGTTTCCTCTCGTTCGTCTGTTTTGCTTATTAGGAAATCAGTGATACATGTAGCGTCTATTTCAGGACAGAAATTATAGTTTCGCATGTCTGCAGTTCAGAATGTATACGGAGTGATGCTCGAAACAAACATAATATGTGTGTTCATAGAAAATAGACTGATTTATGCGTATGAACCAAACAGTATTTTATTTTATACTTTGTAATGAGTAAACATGTTACGACGGGCATTGTACAAGTATAGACGTAACTTTATTTCATCTCTCAATATATTATGTAAATGTATGTCATGAAAAGTACTGGTTTAGATTTATAGAATGTTAATAATTTGATTGTATTTCGCTGCCTATATTCTTAAGAGTTATTGTGGGGGGGGGGGGAGTGAGGGTTTTATTTTTTAGGAACATAAAGTGTACCTTACTAATCATTGACATTCCATGTTATTGTTGTATGTGTATTGTTGTTTATTGTAAAATAAAACTGAAAATCAACCATTTGAATTTGAAACCCTCTCTTTCATGCCTTCAGTAATTTCGATTAAGGTGATGATGATAAATAAGATGATGATGATGATGCAGATGATAATGATGGTGGTGATGAAGATAAATGTGATTATTTATTGATTGATTGATTGATTGATTGATTGATTGATGCAAGGTTTATTTCATTTCATTTCCAGATACAAAACAATACCATTTACAAAGTACAAAATCATGATAATGATGATGATGAAGATGATAACGATTGTGACGGTGATGATAATAATGATGTTGATAAATGTGATGATGATGATGATGATGATGATGATGTTGGTGATGATGATGACGGTGATTAAAATAATGAAGATGTTAGCTAATGCCATGATGCTGACGTTATTCATGACGAGGTAGATAACGATTACGAGCATAATGTGGTAGTTGAGGCGACGATGTTGACGATGTTGATGACAAAAATAACTGATATTGAAGATGATGATGATGATGATGATGATGATGATGATGATGGTGGTGGTGGTGGTGGTGGTAGTAAAGGCGATCTGTCCTTCATATTTTGATAAAAATAAATTAGAGTGACATGTCTACGAAACCGTGATATAAAAAACAGTTTCATCAAACAACACAACGTGCAGTCAATTAAACCTATACAAGGTAGCACGAGCAATGGTGAAGCTTTTAACAAAACAAGCATTCATTTTGTCACAGAATTCTATCTGATTTCAATTACGATGGTACAAATGGATTGATAGATTGAGTGAGTTGTTGGACTCATAATCTGATTAACTATTTGATTAAATTTCATCTAATTTTCACTAGAGAGGAAAAACATGGAGTACACAGGGAAGAACAAGAATAATCACCGAGAGAGAGAGAAACAGGATTGTCTGTTTAAACGAGAGACAAACACGGATATCATGAAATAGAACGGAAATAGGTGAGAGGATTTTCGATTTACATAATGAAACCATATAGCTGCCAAATTCCAAATTTGAACTAATCAAAATGTAGTAGACATCGCTGAATTCACACTTCGTGTTTGTATTCTATATAATCAAAAAGCCAATTCGTTGCAGCCATTATACAATTTTCGTTCCAAAGTTTATCAATTTACTTGGGTTGGTCAAATTTTAGCAGTGAGGGCCGGCGAGTAGTGATATCTCTTATTACATTTTAATTCTCCTCTCCTAGATTTTTTTATTGAAGTAACTGATAACGAAGCACAGTACAAATTTAGGATAAAACAATACGTTTTGATGTATTAAAAAAAATCAGAGGCGGATTCAGGACATTGTGGACAAGGCACGAGAAACAATTCAAATTCTTGACAAACAAATATGAAATGGTGCCTTTTCACACCGAAATTTTCTGACAAGCAAGAAACACACACACACACGCACACACACACAAACTCATTACTTTTCACTGGTGGAGATGAGTTGCTTTTCCTTAGTTACATCTGAAATCAAGAGTTATTGAGCAACTCATATTCTCTCTGTCTTTTTGGTAGTAGTATTAATTTGAAACCCATAACATCCTGGATCGCCACATATACATTACATTACAGTAACGGAAATATTTGCTATTAAACATATTTAGGTCGTGACAATAAATCAATCCTTAGTTATTTGTGGGGTATAAAAATAACCCATAAAAACAAATACTGAGTGAAAGTGTTCTGTCAAAAAGTGTAATTTGTGGGTAATTGTGGCATTTTTGTTATTGTGCATGTACGAAGCGCACCGGAAAACGAAATGAAAAGGAAGCAAAGTTTCTTTTTAAACACGCAATAAAAATGCTGTAACTTAAATTTTCGAGTATCTTTTTTTTTCAAATATTTAAATGTACCTTTAGGTGACCTACATCTTCAAACATTTATAATTTTCTTCATTAAATTTTTGTTCGATTTTGTTTGAAATCTCACTAATCTGTTTCTTTCATTGTAAAGGGGATATGCTGCTAATCAAGAAGTAAAATAATTTAATCTTTTTATTTCACAAATCCATGATAAAAAGCATATTATAGTTATAACATACATATCAGGTTCAGCGGGTTAGCTTTTATTTCATATTCACATTCCACATTTCATTTTTAATTCATACAGTCAGTTTTGTTTAAAAGAAATAATAATGATGAGAATAATACAGAGTACTTTCAATAAAAATAATTACATACACATATATTACATTACTTTGGATTACTTATAAATAATGACTAACAAAATTAGAAATGAGGACATGAAGGAGCCTAAGGTAAAAGAAAAAGCTTATTGGTTATAGGCCCCAGAGCGTAATACAATATAAGTCTTACAAGGTTGTGAGAATGAACAGGAAACAGTTGAAGAAAAGTGTAAATAAGACAAGTACTTGTATTATCAAAATTTGCATCGAATGTCAATGAATAATCAGCGAAGGATATTTAAACGCAAATCAATAAAGTATGGATTTATGCAAGGAAAAGCATAGTAATTGATATGAAATTGATAATTGTATGATCGCTATAATATACACACTACCCATGCGCAATTTAAAAGTCATAAAGCCATATAAATCTCATGGTATATATGGTTCCATGACATTTGCTCCTGCGACAATTGCTCCGGTCTAACTTTGCCATGTTAATCCTAAACCTAAACCTAACCCTAACCCTAACCCTAAACCTAAACCTAATCTTCATATTGTCCTTAACAAAAAACCAAATCATGACCTTGACCTTAACCTTTAACCTTTCGAGAAATGGACGGAGGAGCAAATGTCGCAGGAGCAAATGTCGTGTCACATGATTTGGTTTTTTGTTAAGGACAATATGAAGATTAGGTTTAGGGTTAGGGTTAGGGTTAGGGTCAGGGTTAGGTTTAGGTTTAGGATTAACATGGCAAAGTTAGACCGGAGCAATTGTCGCAGGAGCAAATGTCATGGAACCATACAATATACCGATACATTTAGATACCTTTTGAGTGACCTTATTGACATGTGTATCCCAATGCATATTATAATCAATGTATACCCCAAGAAAATTAACACTATTAACCTTATTTATTGGATCATTGTTGATTTTAAGAAGTAAACTATCAAGTGAATCAGTTAGATTAGACTTCCTATGGTAGAACATAATGTAATTTGTTTTACTAGGATTTATCAACAATCTATTTGATTTGGACCATTTTGTTGCTTTATCTATTTCAATATTGATATTATTTTGTAAATTACAAGTGTTAGGTTGGTGTAAATTAAAGTGGTATCATCAGCGTACATGATATAATCAAATTTGTTAGATGAATGTGAAAGATCATTTATATAAATTAAAAACAATAAAGGACCTAGGATTGAATCTTGTGGTACCCCATGTGTAAGAGAAGAAAAATTGGAAGAATTACTATTATAAACTACATATTGAGATCTATTACAAAGATAACTTTCAAACCAACTTAGTGGTAAGCCCCTAATCCCCTAATGTTCCAATTCTGACAAGAGTATTCTATGATCCACTATATCAAAAGCTTTGGAAAGGTCCATGAAAATGCCAATACAAAATTTATTAGTATGAATTGCTGATAAAACTTTATCTTGTAAATCTATCAAAGCATGTGTGTGTAGTTGAATGATTTTTGAATCACACACACACACACACACACGCACATACACGCACACACACACATATATATATATATATATATAATGTGTGAGAAATTTGTTCTAATACTATAGCATCGGCAACTCTCGTGGGTAAATTTACATAATGTGAGAAGTCAATTGAATTGAATGAGAATTAGCTACGCAAATTATTTCTCTCATTCAATTCAATTGACTTCTCACATTATATATATATATATATATATATATATAAAGTTCTAAATGGCATAGTATAATAAAAAAAATTGTATTGGAATATTGATAACAAAAGAAATATTGAGGGGAAAAATAATTTCCAAACTATACTATGCACTTTGAGTTGGATGTATACTTACACATTTCTATTTCAACTTGTTCAAATACATGTGTAATTCTTCTGTTAGTATCTTTAAAGGCTTTGAACACAGTCATGTTGATTGATAAGGCTACAACATACCAGACCGACATTGTCTATCTTCCCCTGTTAATTCCTGTGTTGTTCTTCTTCTTTTTTCATCTTTCCTCTTCTCTTCTTTCTTTCCTGGCATATTTCTATATACTTCTGTTTCTATCATCGTTTCTTTCTGTCCTTATATGATTATGTTTTTACCCCCTATTTCATTTTCTTTTTCAATACTTGCCTTGTATTCATTTCTTGGTTCTCATCATTTTATAACTAAGAGGGCGACGGGCCGGCTGTGCCCCCTCTAACAAATCCGCCAGTGACGCCAGTGTTTGTATGACAGCATGTACAGAGATTGCCTGGTCAAATTGAAGAAGTTGTTTATTGATGGTTGGCTGTCCGAGCTGTGTGTTTCATGTTTTATAATGTTACGTCTTCTTTTTCTCGGAAAGTAACATTGTAGCCATGCCTTCCGGTAAACATCCAGAGGATATAAATATACGGTATTCAAGTCGTTTTCCAGGGATACTGAAATAGCTTCCAAATCCAAAACCACAGCTCGAACCGCTGGGCTATAACTCGTCTCCTTGAGAAGAAATTAGAAATGTGCTGCTTTTTTCCCCCTTCATCTTTATGAATATTTTAAGCACTTATTGGATACAATAACATGAGGGTTTGAACAATAAAGGATAACGAGCAATAGTCAGTAGCTTGAAACTGTTTAAAAACGCAACACGAGTGCTACGTGCAAATTTTCACAATTCAAGTTTCCCCAAAAGTCACCCTCTATTGTGATGTAAATTAGGTAGAAACCATTTGCGAATTGTATTCATTGTAAGAAAGGAGATTTACTGTGAGGTTTTATTCTTCTTGTTAATAAAGTTTGAATTGCCTTTCAGCTTTTTGAATGACGCAAATGAATTCCAAGTGATGTATGGGAATTATACTTGGGTCTTGGAAATTGTAGTTGCTTTGTGATTTCAAATGTCTTATTCCTCTAAAATCAAGACCAAGTTGTCAAAGCTTCCCCTGCCGGAAAGAACAGTGTCCCACAGTGTGTTTACAGTGTGTTCACATAGATGTGATTCACAATGTTGAAACGCTCGAATTTAACATTGCGAAGATGATTTCACACTATAGACGCCTCCACAGTATGGTTCACCACAGAGTGTTCACATAGTGATGTTCGATTTCACAGTGTGAATTTACTCGCTCACAATGTGAAGATGTGATTCAGAATGTTAAAACGCTCAAATTTAACTGTGTGAAGATCATTTCGCACTGTGTTTCACACTGTGAACACACTGTGGGACACTGTGTTCTTTCTGGCAGGGATATAACAGCTGAGTACGTTTAATATGTAAATACCGGTGACAGGTTTATTCAAGAATGGTTAACATGACTGCAAACCACAAATTAAAGATCTAGTACCCCAAAATTAGCTCGGAGTTTTCATTGTTTTTTTAACGTCATTTTTGCTTTATAGTCAAATGATATAACACTTTTTTTTCTTCATTGCTTAGATTCATTCTAATTATTTAATTCTGTTTCCGTTTGGTCATTTCTTTCGTTACATGCATAAAGCATTTAGAAGGATGAACTGTTGTCAATTTCTAAATACGTTCGAGAACTCTATGTTGAATTATGAAACAGTTTGAGTAGATGTATTCGGCTCAAAACAATAAGGTATTATTAGTACTGAGTCTGTATTGGTAGTGTCTATATGGCTAAGCTGTTGTGACTGAATAAAGCCTATCGATTTGTTACATCAACTCGGCTATAATCTGGGTCAAGTTCTCATCCTATTTGTCATGTTTGGAAATAGTAGACCATAACATTGCACTTGATCCAATGATTTTATTTCTTGACCAAGTTGAACTTTGTGGGAGTATATGACGTGTATTTTAAAATACATTTTTGACAAGTTCTACCATTTTAGTGGACCACTTATGTTTGATCCAACTAAGCTTTGCCTTATCAAATTTGTTAACGGTTAGTATTAAAAAGTATTCTACCAGCAAATTCCATGACCCCAATCTGAGTTTTGCATGATATCAGTAGTATACTACTTTGACCAGTAGATGGCGTATTTTAGGAACGCAATAACATGAAGTTCCAGGATATAGGTCCTGAGAAGTAGTGGCCCATTGAAGCAAAATATTCCATTGAAACTGATATTGAAATTGATGATTATGCAGTAGATCTTGATAGACCAAACACGAGTGACTATCTGTTTTTATTTTTCCGGGGGTCATACCTTTGTTGAATCTCCCTTATTTTAGAAGATGTTTTATCTTTACTTTTTTTTTTAATTAAAAAAAATCTTATTATACTGGTCCACATTTTGTATTAATCCAAGTTGATCGATCAGGATATTGTCTATTGATTCTTTGATTCATTTATCTATTATTTATACCAAAGATCCCATATCAAGACAATGTTTACGATGCCCGTACGATCTTCCTGATCCAGCGCACACAATTATTGTGAATCTGACACTTCATATCTGCCAGTTATAAGTTTTTCGGAGACGCTCATGTAAACGGAGCAACCGTTTTATTGTCGTTTCCAAAGCAGATCAAAGGTACTCAGCTTTGAAGTTCGTATTTCTTACCTTTTCCCTCAAAATATATACATCTTTAACATGTTAAACACTTGAACTAACCTGTGCCCTTCTCTATGTCATTTCGTTTTTAAAGTAAATGACTCTCTGAAGCCAGAGTAATAATAGTATTTTGTTGGCTCCTTGAGCATCCCCTGGGATGGATATGTGCGCAATATAAATGTAGCTTTATTATTACTATTATCATCATCATCATCATCATTATTATTATCATCATTATTATCATTATTATTATCATCGTCATCATTATTATTATCATTATTATTATTATTATTATTATTATTATTATTATTATTATTATTAGTATCACTATTATTATCATATTATCATTATTAATATTAACTATTAATAAGTATTATTATTATTATTATCATCATTATCATTATTATTATTATTATTATCATCATCGTCATCATCATCATTATTATCATTTTTATTATCATTAACATCATATCTCTGTTTTTGCCCTTTCCTTGAGGTGAAAGGGGGGGATGGTCCGTTTCGACCAGTGTACAGAATTAGGGGTCAGAGTATAACAGCAAGAAAAATGAAGTGAGTGAAAGCTTGATGATATAACCTTAGAATTATTTTAAAAGACCACCATTAGTTGCATCAAGGAAGTACTGGGCACACATAAGTAATTCATCCGCTCGCAAATCATTCTTGTGAGGCGGAGCAAAGTTAATAGGATAAAAACTGATTAAACAAATTCATATAAAATCGAGTAACTGTCCTCTGTAAATTTTAAGAAGGCAAATGAGATTTAATAGTCATAATTTTTTCGATTTTGCCACTACGCTGAAGTAAGCTTGTCTTCTTGTGTTCTTTTTGATAAACGGTTTATATTATTATCACATATCTCAGTGCATTTCCACTGTTTAAGGCCCCCCCCCCCCCCCTCTGCCCATTCAGGAGATTTTTATATTTTGTCTCTACTCGGAACATTATATAGAATCCCCCCCCCCCCCCCAACGTTTTCAAAATATGATTTTTTTTTTTATTACTGTCGATTTAACACGTGAGCGAGTGGGGACCTGAATTACTTGATATTTGAGCCCGGCCTTCTCCTTGGTTGCATCACGAGCTCTATCTTTGACCATGTTTACTTTGGTTGGCCGCCATCGGGACTGTGAGGGCCACAGCATCGCGTGCAAGCTACTGAATAGCTGAACAATCAGCATTTGAAAACTGCCAATGTTTGCCGAGCTATTCACCATCGAAAAAAAAGATGAGAGAGAGAGAGAGAGAGAGAATCCGGGTAAACATAAATAGATGAATAAAAGAAACCCTTTCGCTGTGCACGCTATCTCTATAGTCTGATAGTCATACTCGCACGCTATCCTTCAGTATTCGATTTCGTGTTTTCTTTCTTTTCTTTTTTTTTTTTTCTTCTTTTTTTTTGTGATTTCTCTTTGTAGGCAGAACAGTTTCTGTAGCCGTTCAAAAATGAAAACAAAATGCACTTCAAGTAATATCATACGCAAACAGATTTTTATTTTGCCTTGGGCCGGGTGCCATGGACATGTGGGACTATGAAGGGAAAATAAACTACTGGTAGGTAGATCGTCTCCCACTTTGAAAACAAAGCAATTTATAATATCCATGATAAATATAAGAGTTACTCTTATAAGTAAGAATTAGGATAAAAATGTAAGAAACTATACTGGGGTTTTGTAAAATACTTCTACACTCTTAAAATGTTGGGTAAATTTAGTTGGGTAACTGCTGGTTGGTTAAAAATATTCCCAATTCTGGGCTATTATTAACCAACTGGACACTCGAGTGGTGTAACCAATATTGGTCAATACTTTTTACCTAAATATTGGGCATATATTTACCAACAGTATTTGGTAATTATGGGTTGGGTACTTGTTGCCCTGTAGTTGTGTAATTTTGTCACATTTCCTTTGCCAGTTGGGTAAATTTTGTTGGGTAACTGATGGTTGGTTAGAAATTCGCTTTTGCCCAACTTGTGGTAAATATTTTTACCCAATATTGGGGAAAACACTTATATGAATATTCATGAATTTTTAGTAGCGTATGGTTTGGGGTGGCCCGATTTACTAACTGTCACCGAATGCATAAAAAAATATAGTTTGCACTAACTGGATAGGATAGGACTAGGATAGGATAGGTTAAGATATAGGATAGGATAGCTTAAAATAGGATAGGTTAGGATTGATTAGGTTAAGACCCAGAGGGACGTAACAAGCAGATTTCATTTTTTTTTACCTAGGTTGGAGGAAAAAGGAAACAATAAATTGGGCAGCTGAATTTGCCCAACCACATGATATTTGTTACCAAACAGCTGAACAAATAGAGGGTTTGGCAATCCTATTGGGTAAGATTGGTTGGGCAATAATTACCCAACTGAGAATATAACCAACAGTTGGGCAATTGTAGAGTTGGGTAAAATCTAATGGGTCACCAACTGATGGGCAATTTAATTTGACCAACAACATAGTAAATGGATTGCCCAACATCAGTTGGGCAAATTTTAACCAAAAGTTGTGTGGACAGTATGTTGCCCAGTGTTGGTTAAAAATTGGGCATTTTTTTGCCCAACTTTTTTAAGAGTGTAACCATAAGCGTATACCATAAGCGTATACTGTTACATTTTCATGGGGGCCGGAGGTGTGATATTATAACTACTCTTGAAATAACAACTCTCCAGTTACTAAATTCTGCGAGCGAGAGAAGCGAGCTAGCAAAAAATGACACTTCATTATGTCATTTCGTTAAGTGTCATTTCGTTATCACTGCGTGCGGTGGATATATACATATTTAAAGTCATGAATATGATATTAGGATACCAAAATGGGAAACATGATTAGGTCTTAAGCGAATATTTTTTCCGATTTTTCCGAAGCCATACGACAAAGATAAAAAGATATAATGTATAGGACGAATGGGGTGATCATTGTTGTTTGAAGAAAAAGTCACAGCGCAATCGCTGTCCCTGCAAACGCCTATGCCTGAGTCCTATGTTTCGATAGCCGATGGCTACAAATATGTTCTGAACATCGATTGGTCAAAATTGTTTTACTTGCCCAAATATATTTCTACTAGGAAAGCAACCTCCTAACCATTTTCCGTAGCTGTGACGTCAGAGTATTATCCTCTTTCTTGTGGAGATTAGTTTTTGCGAAGCAAGTCAAGTTATTCATTTGCAGAAATCTTCTGCTTTTGCGGATAGTCAAGCTACGCGCTTGGGCTACCCCCTCGATACAACGCCAGAGACTCGTTATATGTTTGTTTGTTTTCTCGCCCGCCGGCTGAAAATGACGTCATTTCGTGACCGTCCCCTGATTGAAAATGACGTCATTAGCATGATTAGGTCGATGATTGAATTATACCAGGGAAATGTTATATTTCCATGGTTATACCGTTCTTTCGATAATTTATATTATTTCCTTAATTTTACAAAATGCAGTCAAACTGAATATTAAAATGTGAGGAAAATGAAACAGATAATACACTACCTTTATTCAAGACACAGGCTAGTGAAAAAAGAGTGAAAATTCAGGGATTTTTGTTTTGTTTGTTTGTTTTTAGAGAGAGAGAGAGAGAGAGACTTCCGATATAGGCGGATCCTGAACATGCTGAAAGGGTAGAATGAGAAGCTACACATCCTTTGAAACGATTGATTGACTCACCATTTTCGTTATCGGTCTCAAGACACGATTCCTGCTGCGCATATCATTTAATCAAGAGCTGAGTGAAATTAATCAACTGGAGATAATAATTGGTCCGTATTCTCGAAAGGCGTCTAACTTAAGCCCCCGCCTAAGTGTGTAGATTTAGGCCACCAAATTACGCAGTGCCGATTGTAACCCTCTTTTAATCCTACAAAATCACCATAGTTCTGGGAATAAATACAAATACAAAAACCGACACGACAGAATTGATTTCTGATGCTCACTTCATGTCAGAAAATAATTTTATTTCTTTATTTTGTTACATAAATATAGTAATTTATACGGCACTTGGGGGTTGACGAGTGGCCTAAGTTAAGCCAGGCTTTACTTAGGCCACTTTCGAGAATAAGGGCCAATAACAACGTTATTTAGGTTACACTTATAGAAGGTCCAGTGTTCATTACGATGCATCGAAGAGCAGTGTCTTTATTTTTTGTCACGACTCATGGCCCTACTTTTATACAACTTTAATTTGAAAAGTACCCGAGCCTAGCAACAAACGGCTAGTCCTTAACTGTTCTCACAATTGCCTTTAACATCAAATTTCTTTCCCCCTTTTTTTCCTCCTGAGTAGACCAGAAAGATATGCTTATCCTCAGTTAATTTTAGTCTACATTATTAAAGTAAAACAGGAGGAATCCGAAATCAATCACAACGTCTTTAGGTTTTCACAACAGCGCCAACTAGCGATCTAGCATAACTCTCGGAGTTGATGTTTATCATATCTTCATGACAGCTGACAGCAGACAGTTATAGCAAGGCCTAGCCAAGCGTCGGCTCCTTGCGGAGCTTAGCGAATGCTCTAAAATAACCTTTTAAATAGCTTGTAGGCAAGTCCTATTTTATGTAATTTGAGACAGTATTGCGTGAAATGTCGAATTAAGAGCGGTTTCTGTGCAATGCAATGTAACAAACATGGACCCCCCCCCCTCGTCCCGTTCCCCAATCTCTCTCCCTCCCTTTCTCTATCTCTCTCTCTCTCTCTCTCTCTCTCTCTGTCTTTCCCTCTATGATTTAGCTTTCTTTTCCTGATCTCAATCAAGAAAAGTGGATTTTCATAATAAAGATGTAGGGCCTATAATATAGACTTGGTTTAATTCAAAGTTCTTAATGAAGCCTCTCTTTGACTGGACTGCATGTATAGCTGAATTAAACACCAGCCCTGCCTTTACACAGGAAGGTAATTCTTAGTACCTGCAGGGATGAAGGAATCACTGAATGGCCTACAGTGACTAAAATATGTTAACATGGTTAAAGACCATATGATTGTCCCCATCCAAGTTGTATAGCTCTTCTAAAGGACAATGGAAAGCCTACCTATCATTGTTTGAATGTTGAAAAGAAGTTTTAAAACTGGAAAAAGCTAGGATGGGACTGCAGTGAATGACTGAGGCAAGAAAAGTAAACTAGAAGATATCTGATACGAAGAAATCCTTACAGAAATGAAGGGGAATGTTTAAAATATGTAAGAGGGACACAGCTTTTGGGCTGTCGCTGTCGGCCGTAGGCTTAGCTGACGTCTGGGCGCAGCTAGCTGAGGACTGTACGTCAGCTACACCCTCATTTTTTTTTTGCACCATAACCCCCTGACTGCTTCCCCCGAAGCTACCCCGTCTATTGTCACGTATTAGTACCCCTAACCTTGTACGCCCACCCCCCCCCCCACCAATAGTTCCCCCTGAATTTTGCTGGCGCTTTCGCAAAAGCATTTTGATAAGGAGACCCACTCCCGTCCCATTCAAATTTTATCGCCCATGCAGGTACAGAGATAGAGAGAGAACAAATCGAAAGAAAGAAGTAGGGAGGGAGAGAGAGAGAGAGAGAGAGAGAGAGAGAGGGGGGGGGGGGGGGGGGGGGGAGAGGCCGGGGAAGGGGACATATAGGCCTACTCACAGAAACATGAATGTATCCCGCCATTCAGCCTACGCCGGCCCCTCCCTCAAATAGAATATAGGGATTCTCTACCTGATAATCGGTTTAATGACTAACATCTCATTTGTCTGTTAAAATACGGCTCTGTTTGAGATCTTGCAAAGGTTTTCCCTTTTGACCCCGGTCGTACCACCCCAATCCCCCCCCCCCCCTCCTCCGAATGAAAAGAAAACATGTTTTCCCGATTGAAAAATAGTTAGAAGAAGAAGAAGAAGAAGAAGAAGAAGAAGAAGAAGAAGAAGAAGAAGAAGAAGAAGAAGAAGAAAAAGAAGAAGAAGAAAAAAAAAAAGAAGAAGAAGAAGAAGAAGAAGAAGAAGAAGAATTAGGAGAAAAAACAATAATGATGATAATAATAATAATAATCTTAAAAGGTTGCAGGCGTCGGAACAACCATATTCCTATTTGCATGTTTTCATTTATTAACTCGGCGGAACTAAACGAATCCATGATTGTCAAAAGGGAGGCGCCACCTCGCGCCGAAAATTTTTAAAGGCGACGCTACTAGAATTAGACTATAATGTAGGTCATAATATCTTGGTCCCACTTTGAAGAGTTTTGTCTCCTGAAAATTTTAGTACCATTCATTCATTCCGTAGTCTTTGCGTTGCCTGGGGGAATGGGACCAAATGTTAACTTGACAAGATACTTTTTTTCTTCTTTTTTTTTTGTTGCTTGTCAGAGAATTATGCAGGAAAACTGGACTCCATAAAATGCAAAAAAGGAAGAAGAAGACCTTTAGATGGATATACATGCAAACAGCAATAATGTTGGTATTTTTAAAATCATCATTTATGCAAGTGCCAACAAGTTTTTTTCAATAATAAAGCATTTTGGCCTAATAAATTCAAATTATAATAATCTTGTATGCCTTTTCTCCGAGTGGCAGGGGACGGGCCAGTTCACTCGCCTGCAGCTGTGCCTCAGTAGCCATTGTTTTCGCTGGATCTGATAGAAATAAAAGCTTGCCTGATGTATCACCAGCGTGTGTGTGTGGGTGTGTGTGGGTGTGTGTGTGGGTGTGTGTGGGTGTGGGTGTGTGTAGGGGTGTGTATGGGTGTGTGTAACGTGTGTTCTGACTTCTTGGGTGCAGTATAGCTAGTTGCGGGCGGGTGTGGTGGCCCCTTGCTGGGTGCTATGAGATGGCTTTTTTTCTGCATATTGCTAATGTTCTATTTATTTATACCGAAATGATGACATCATAATCGCGTTACATTGGTGGATACGTGATTGCTGTTTTATATGTCTTTTCTTATGTAGCGCGTCGTTGCGTTAAGCCATCGGTAAAAAGTGAGAAAAAATGCTATAAATCATATCAGCACTTTGAATACTCACCTTATTTAATTTTCTCTGACAATATATTTCATGTTTGTTTGTACCTGTTATCTTGTTTTTATAAATTATATTGTTTGTACCATATATACTGTAAAAGCACTGTTAATGTGAAATATGAAACAATAAACTGAAACTGAAACTGAAGATAGGGAGGTAGAAACGACCCCTGTGACATTGCTCAATTTTCTACTATTCTATGCATCTAGTTTATGATGCACATTGGAAGCTGCTCTGTGGTATTTTGAAGTGGGATTAGCTTCTTATGTAACTAAAAATCATGTTTAGACTGATTATTATTGATGAAAGGGACCAATTATGGAAAAATTGCAGAAAAACTGCAGACTCCTCTTGCGTAAAAACAAAGAAAATAAAAGTCAAATTCTGGCGATACTCCACATTTCAGTTCATTTCTACACTTTCTTTCTTTCTCAGGCTGGAAACATTATACCAAGAAGGCTTCCTTATTGAAGGGAGGGGCGGAGAAGGGAGAGGGAGAGAGAGAGAGAGAGACAGCGAGCGAGCGAGAGAGAGAGAAATAGGGAGAGGGAGAGGGAGAGAGAGAGCGACAGAGAGAGAAATAGGGAGGGGTGATGAAATTTGTTCATTCAAAAGGCAAAGTATTCAGAATTTTCTCATCCACATTTTGATTTGTTATTTGCGAACAATTGATTATGTTTTCATAATCCAATTATGGTTTTAATTGCAGTCGGTACGAGAAAAAAGTTGCACTTTACGTTTCAGTTTACGTTTTCAATTCTTTTCATCTTTTGTTCAAGTACAGGCACACTTTATAACAAAATTCATGAAATTGCATTAAAAATTACGATTTGGCAATGCAGATTCATAAATTCGAATTACAAATTATGCGCCTTTACTAAAAAAAATTGAAAGGAGTGCATTGCATTATTAAACGCAAAGTGTAAATTTTTCTTTTACCGACTGCAATAAAAGTCATAATCTCATTGTGAAAACATAATCAATTCTTCAGAACCAAGCAACCAAAATGTCACTTTAAACATTCTCCATATTTTACTTTTTAAATGAACAAAATTCATGTAATATTTCTTGAGTTATATTAAAAAGTGTCAGGGAACTTTATTTTTTGGTTGAGGAAATAGCTATAATTATTGTCAGCATTATCAGTGAGTTATAGAACCAACCCGTTGTTGTGGAGTTCTTTCAGAACCCGACCCTTGTAATCGTGACACCAGGTTCATCTCCACACCCCATCAGGCCCCTGGGAGCCGGGGGTGCTGGGGGTGCTGCAGCACCCCCTAGAAGGCTGAGGATGCTGGGAGTGCTGAAGGGGATGCTGTAACTAAAAAGTAGTTAAAAAGAGACCCTAAAACGCTGAGGACCTTTTTTTTTTGCTTGTCAGAGATTTTTGGACTTCAAAAGAGACCCTTAAAAAATCATTCATTATTCACAAGGAAGTGTCTGAGACTAATGACATACCCTATTTCTCTCTTTTTTGCAGAAAAATGAGGAAGTTTGAATGTAAAAATAAAGGTTCATTTGAATCAGAAGCAGAGACAGTATTGTCAGAAAGGAATGGCAAAATATTTGAAAATACATGAACAATCCAAGACTCGTGGAAACACACCATAAAAGTTGGGTAATGCTTACTCAATTTGGGGAAAAAAATCTTACCCGATACTGTGTAAATTTTACCCAATTCTAGATACTTTTCACCCCATTTTGTGTTAAATATTACCCAGCAAACATGCATGTTCCCTTTTTACCAAATATTGGGTAAATTTTCTCCCAAATAATTTTAGAGTAAAACGTAGGGTATAGATACCGACTAATATATTTTAGAAAAGGAGATTGGGCAGAATATTGATTTCCTAACTTGTTTACCAATATAAATGTATCTAAAATTTCATTTAAACAACTCTAAGCTTGCTCAGTCCTTGAAATCACTATGTAATATTCAATCTGAGCATAATGCAATGTCCACAGCTTTATGTTAACATATAGTTATGATGAAGATGTAGATTTTCTCAAAATCAATCCAAAGTCATATCGGGTGCGTAATGAAAAAAAAAATATAATAAAAACATTATGCCAAAATTACAAAGGTAAATTATATAAATAATACGGTACTTTGTACTCAAAGTTTTGAAGACGTACATGTCACCCAAGGGGACGTAGAAAAGAGGACAAAGGCGAAAACATTATTTTTTCCTTAAATATATATTTCTCATAACTATGCACATATCAACCATGTTACTGTATATTTCTGACGACATTCATGACGTCATCACTTCAGTGATGTGTCAATTATCAATGAATTGCCGAAAGTGACATTTTGTGTTGGCGACAGACTTTGAGGGAAGAATAATGACATACTCATGACTCATTTATAGTTGAAGAATATGACATTTATTCAGCTCATTCATGTAGTATATATGACAAAATAAAAAACGGTATGTACATTGGTAAAAATTAGGAGAGCGAGTTTGACGGTAACTTAAAGTCGCTCTCCGTCATTACTATAGTGGATTTTTTTAAATTTAAGATGAAAACAAAAAGTCGGGGATATGTCCTTATAAGGACTGAATACTCAAAATGAATACAGTGAATACTTACTTTGGACATGGAAGTTTCACAATTAGGATTAACTAGTTAACAGGTAATCAAGGATCAGTTACGATCAAACAAGTAAGTTAACATGGTGAATGAACTTTTAGAACTGATATTTCCGAAAGGAGATTTCACCAAGTATA
Organism: Heliocidaris tuberculata; assembly: GCA_025618425.1. Taxonomy (NCBI): domain Eukaryota; kingdom Metazoa; phylum Echinodermata; class Echinoidea; order Camarodonta; family Echinometridae; genus Heliocidaris; species Heliocidaris tuberculata. Next base: position 11,119,503 of record CM046836.1, on the reverse strand, counting down.
AAAATCGGTGGGAAATTCATAATACAACCTTGTATTTTTCATCATACTTCCCCCGTGAAACTGCAGATCTTTACAATTCTATGATAAATGAACGTGTGGTTATCAATATACTCTCCTCTACTACCATGACTACTGCTACTACTACTACCTCTAGGTGTTTAAAAAATGGCACTTTTGATCATTAAACTTGAACTTGAACAAGAATAACTAAGTTATAACTCGTAACAGACTGAGGTTTTCACATTGTGAAGTTGAAGGATATTGAATTTATTTGGAATAATTTCTGTGAAATTTCCTTGATTAATATTCTTAAAATATTGCTCTGAATATTATAGATTTTCCCGTTATGAAAATTAAGGCCAAAAAATATTATGAGCATTACTTTGAGAAAATTATGTAGAGAAATGTCACAAAACTTAATCCAAATATCTATTTATCATTATTTATTTATTTTGACATCCTTCATCTTTGCAATGTGAAAACCTCAGTGTGATACAACTTTTGACTTTTGAGTTATTTACTATCAAAAGTGTCAAATGTTTTGTTGTTTTGTTTTTGCTTTGTTGTTTTTTTTTTACACCTAGTACTACTACTATATACACAGTGATTTGTTCTTTTGTCAGTTGTTGTCATTTCTTTTACAACCGTGAATAGAATAACCAAGACTAAAACATCCTACCACGACGAAATTGTTTTAGAAACAAGCAGTTCTTACCAGTCAAACAACTAAATTTATAGAGGGGAAACCATAAGCCAATTGGGACAGAAGTTATTGGGCTGAGGTCTACATGTTTTATTTTCAGTAAAATCCACTAAACACTAGAACATAGATTTAGAATAATAATCTTCCCACTAGAAATTAGTCAAAATTTGCATTTTACGCTAACGAGCATCTTCTATTTGACACATTTGAGAAAATTCAAATCTTCCCTTTTATAAATGTGCATCGAAATGCCTGACTGATATGAGTACCGCTGATGTTTTCAATTGTAAGTGATAATTACATCTCAGAGTGATGTTATGAATATTAATTTCATAATATACAAATAATATTAGCCATAGGAGGAAGTTCAAATATCATGAATTGACAGCTTATAGCGAGAGTAATAAAATTAGAGTTCTCAAAACTACATTTTCATGGCCATTAAACATGATGGACACATTCTGATAGTGATAGTAAATTAGTAATAATCTGCATGATATACATATAAGCTTTAGTCATTCTTTTTGCACCTAAAATGGCTCCTTTAAATGTAATTTTGTAAGGTTATAATAGATATATACTAAGAAAATATTTTGAATTAATAGACTTAAAACTATACATATATATTCACGTATGTTTTACTTTAAACCAATAACGACCAACTATACTCAAGATAGTCAAAGTATAAACCAGCTGAATGAAAGCAGCCATTAATACGTAAATCACTCTAAATATGATTATACATACTTGGGGTATAAGTAAATATTTTTATTACATAGTATTGTTTAAATCAACAAATAACCTCTTAAAATAGTTCGCGGTTGGATTTTGTGTTTAGTTTCCATTGCATAATATAAAATACACTCAATTAAACTCAATAAAAACGACAGTACAAAACGAAAGGGGCAATCAAACTGTAAAAGAAAAAAGATGCTATTAGGCCAAATGAAATTAATTCTTCGTTTCTCGTACCCTTCTCCTTCCTCTTTACGGCCGACTCAATATATTTTGTTATCTTATATTTTTGTTCTGAAATAAAAAATAAAAAGAAATATGAGGGCATCTACACAACTGATGAGGTAACAAAAATCATGAATATGTAGATCTTATGTTAAATCTAATACAATTTCAGCGGTTTTGAGACTCAAAAGTGCATGTACTAATGAAATAGAATTAAGAAAAATTGTGTTACAATTGACTCAAAAGCATTTTTTATGTACATGAAAAATATCAAATCTTAAATAACATGGAACTACCTCCTCCTCAATTTCGAAAAATCCGGACGAGTAACAAGAAATGAATTTTACTTGGCCTTACCTTTAAAATAAGCAAACGAGGTTTGTAAAGAAAGTGTATCAGTCCTGCATCCTCTATGAGCAGGGATAATCTATCTCGATTCGATGTGCACATTTAAATTCTTTGGACGTAGGTTGAGCCCGAACACATACTCTAGATTCACTTCTTCACCATCTGGGCAACTGAAGTGTAGTTGGTGTAAGAGTGTGGTGACATAGATGAAGAGATTGATTCGCGCCAAATCTGATCCGACACACTGCCTGCGACCAACACCAAAAGATACCAAAAGTTTTTTCTTATGGTCATCCAGTGTCCCGTCCGGGGCTAGGAAGCGACGTGCGTCAAAGACTTCGGGTTGGTGCCAAATCTCTGGATCAAAGTGAGCTGAGTAAAGGTTGGCGAAGACTACCATGTCCTTAGGAACGAAGTATCCATCAAGTAAGGTGTCTTTGGTCGTGCTGTGTGGAATGCCGAGAGGAGAAACTGATGCGTAACGTTGGATTTCCAGAAGGCATGACTGCGTCAACGGTAGGTTGTCACGGTCGCTCCATGTTGGCAAACGATCTCGACCGACCACCTCGTCGATCTCGCGCTGAACGTCAGACTGAACTTGTGGGTACAAAACCATGTAAACCATAGTCCACTCTAAGGTTACTGAAGTAGTTTCAAATCCTGCTGCGAAAAAGTCAAAAGCATTTTGAAGAAATGTTTGTCCTGTCAAGGACAGACGTTGAAATTCCTCTTCGTCATTGACGTGTCCGGTAGTAATGACTTCATCCATCAAATCTCGCGCAGATTCTGGATCATAAAGTTCGTGATGTTCATCAATAAGTCCACGTACGCCTTTGTTTAACCTCTCTTGAGCCTCCACAAAGTCTGCTGCTGATCTAGTAGGTATGAATTTCAGCCAAGGTAGGAAGTCTATGGAGTTTCCACTTCCAGCCCCCTTCATGAATCGGTCAAAAAGGTTGATGAATCCGATGAACCTCTTGTCGTCATAAGAGCTGCGCTTCCTGAACATAAACCAAAGCATGGTATTACTCACAGACAGACGGATTAGACATTGAATTTCTACGCTCCCTTCACGTTTTGAGTCTTTCAGGTGCCTGGCAAGTTCTTCTGCTTCGCCTTTGGCAACACTCTGTAGGAACTGGACCTGAGAGCCTGCTGTAAAGTGCCGTAGGGACGTCTCGCTAATCTTTCGGAGGCGCTTCCACTCTTCGCCGTACGAAGTAAAACTCAGCGAAGGGCCATAAATGTTAGCCTTGTTAATAGTCTTCAATGAGAATAGGTCTGGGCGACCAGCAAAGACGGTTGCTTGCTTGACCAGGGCCTTCTGGATCGCCTTTAACCCGTTCAAAACAAGAACAGGTCGATTCCCGAGCTGGATCCTGAAGACATTTCCATGGACCTTTGCCAGCTTCATCAAGGATATATGTATGCCTTTTTGGTCCAAAGACAGCATGTTACCAAAGACAGGAATTCCCCATGGACCAGGCAATTGTCGCCCTCCAGTTTTAGCCAACTTCTCGCTCTCTCGTTTTGCATTAATCCAATACCGGGAGATGACAATCGATGTGATGATCAGCACTAGATAAGTGGTAACTGAACCTGCATTGGTGAGATGATTATCCGCCATAACGTCTGGCGAACCTTTCTCCATGGTTACTGTGGTATGGTAAAGAAACTTTTGAGCAATATGAAATTGCGTTATACAGCTAACCTGCTAACGTTGAGTGCATGCAGAATGCTATACTTTGTTCCATATGAAGAAACGTTTGAATATAACATAATGTAGTTTCGAGCAAAAGGGGCGTGCCCCACCCCTGACGTCATGAAATTTGACCATGTTGATTGCGGTATATTGTAGTTTGTTCTTTATGGAGAAATGGTTGAAAGAATCTTGTCATCACTGCATGCTTGAAAGGAATGTATTTATGCCTCCCAGGCACTAGCGTACCCGAGGGGGGGGGGGCAGGGGGGCAGAGTGCACCCCTGACAACTTTTGACAGGAAAAAAAAAATGTTACATTTCTTCTTTTTTTTTGCTTGTCAGAGAATCATGGAGCAATACGTCTGATACCCCCCCCCCCCCCCCCCCAACTGAGCGACTTTTTGAGGGCTGGAGAAAAAAAAGGCTGGCGAGAAGAAAAAAAATACGGGTCTCCCTCCAAGCAGAATTTGACAGTTGACAAAATTTGCTCCCCCTGTAAAAAAAATCCTGGGTACGCCACTGCTCCCAGGTCACCCTTAACCTAACACGTACGCATTCAACTACCAAAGAGTTATGGTTAAGAGTCGAAGGTACGTTGTCAATAAAGTCAAACAATCTCTGTGCATACAGCATGGACAGTGAGCTAATTCACCAATGAACTAATTAATTAGCTACAGCTATTATTCCACGATAATGACTGTCATTTCAAAGGTGATATCTTTTTCTTACGAACTGCCATTTTTGCTACCCATTGAGAAAATATTCTTTTGATTTGAGGGGGAAAATATGGTGATAACAAGTCAACGCCATATTCATAGTCCAACTTTTGTAGACAAAGACCGCATCAACCTGCCATCGATCGGACTCATGGAAACAAAGTGAAGATCGGGAATGTGTAATTAGTCTTCAGATACAGTCATCGCTAGATTGGGATCATGCATAGATAACATATAGATATAATGTCAACTACTCCCGAAAGGTCTTTAAATGATTAAGTCTAGGATGTTATTTGTTTACATAATAATGAACTCAGCAATGTGCTAAACAGTTATACATTACGTCTAGATTTTGGATGGATCTTAAGTGAATAAGTGTTTAATTGTTAAAATCTTGTAACGGTCGTTCGAAGTGTTCGCTGAGCCAAGTCACTGAATTATCACCATACACTACTGGTCAACAGCTCAAAAGGGGGTAGACACTTGGAGTTGTGTACTTAATGTGTGCCACTTGGGTTTCAAAGGGGTGGGTAAGGGCCGGATGTGCCCCTCCCCCTAAATCCGCCACTCTACCACACACTAGTGCACACTACTTTGGGAAACATGCACCCTATACAATGTAAGTCACAAAAAGGAAACCCAGATTCAAGCGCCAAATCAATTTTTGATTCGATAAATGTATTTTGCGCCTTAGTTCTAATTTGTTTGTTGTTTCATTTGGTCTGTAGATTCTTTGTAATATATGCGCCAAACCAATGTTATATTCGACATAAACATTTTGTGCTGAATACTTGATTCATTTGTTGTTTTATTTGGGTTGTAGATTCTCCATGAATTACGCGCCAAATTATAATTTTCATTTCGATAAAAAACATTCTGGGTTGTATACTTCATTTCATATTTTATTTGGGTTGTATATTATCCCTAAGTTAAGCTCCAAATCAATTTTCGATTCGATATATGTATTTTGCGTCTTAGTTCCAATTTATTTGTTGTCTCATTTGATCTGAAGATTCTTTGAAATTTATGCGCCGAACCAATTTTATATCCGATATAAACATTTTGCGTTGTATACTTCATCCAATTCATGTCTTATTTGAGCTGTATAACCCGTCACATTAAAAATGAGACAGAAGTCGCTGGGCTGGAACTCGAGAAAAAGGGGAAAATCGTGAAAAATATCAAATTTGGGTAAATTGTTATTCTTGATGTATATGGATCTCCAATGTTTCATCCACGCCCTGTAAAAATTTCTAGTCCTAAATATTACTTGAAGAGGTAGAAAAATAAGTTTTTCTGGAAGTGTTTTTTTTTTCTCGCTCATATCGTTATAGAATTTGCGGTAAGTGAATGAGAGCAATTTTTACACGCCAGGCCACGCCCCTAACTACGCGAGGCTTTTATTCATTGGATGTTCCAGGTCACCTAATATTTTCCGAAATACAGTATTCGCCGTGTTATACCGTGTGTTATACCGTGTGCTAGACAGGCTAGTGCCTTCTCGCATGCCTACATCATGAATGGGGGAAAAAAGTAGATTTTGTTTTAAAGGATTTCAGATTTTCCCTTCCGCATTAAACCAAAACGGATGTTTGAAAGAGAACTGCTTCTAAATATCCCTATCTCTAATATAAAAAACCCAAAGACTAATGAACACTATATCAATTGATTATTAGCCCTCTTTAACTGCTGTTAACACTGCGTGATATTTAAAATAGCACATTACAGCAAATTATTATGTCAAGCTTTAAAAAGCGTGATTCGGAGGGGGGGGGGGTGCGATCAATAATCGCCGGGACATGAACTCTATGCTCTTAAGCACACCTTATAGGAAAGCTGCAACTGCAATTTGTATTGCTCTTTTGAAAAAGTTTGGAGATAACTTGCAGGAAGAAAGGAAAATGTCAAACAAAAGATTTGTTTGTTGTAGCGTGGCTTTAAATACTTCCTGGGGTTAATACTGCATCATTAGAGAGCAAAGAGAAAAGAAACTTAGCTTTCAAAGAGAGAGAGAGAGAGCAACGACCAGAAGGCATTGTGTCAAGTTTCACTTTCAAGGTGGGTGATAGTTCAGATTCTGAACGATTTTATATTAAGAGCAATCTCCACAATGTGCGATATCCCACTACTGCTGCCAGGCCGAGAGATGGCGTGACCCGAATTTGTACGGGCGAGGAAAATCCTTCTTTAATTTGACATCTTGATCAACAAAATCTGAACAGCTGAACAGTAGCTTTCTTCCATATTCATGTCAAATTTACCTCTGCAAAAAGTTTTGAATGACATGGATGGTCCACCCAATGTTTGGCTAAATGGTTTACATTCCAATCGAAAGTAACTCCTGAACACCATTCATCCCAAACTTAAGGCAAATGTGATTTTTACATGCTTTTTTAAAATTGGCTTGTACTCAGTCATCGTGATCGCGTTTTGGTAAACAGCCTACTAAATTCAAGAAGCCATTCTGTACTTTCATACCATTATGATATTATTTCAGCAGTTGCACTAGGTTTTAAAGATGTTGGGGATTGAATATGGGTTTCCCTTCTATTGACTCGCACTGTACAGTCCGTACACACGGTGTTGCGGAACTTTGGACCCAAGTTTCTAAATCACAGATTGTCTTGAGGCCTACGAAATACAGCACCTGTTCACATGGGAAGTTCTCGCACATGAAACCAAAATTTAAAAGAATGTTCGTCACTAAGTATTTTCCAGTTACCAAAACTCAACCTTCGCTTAAAACAAACTGTGTTAAGCACAAAGTTAAAAGTGTTGATTATATTACAAGCAAGCTTTACAGACGTGTCGCAGGGTTTATTTTTGGTTTCCCTGGATTCCATACTCTAGAGGTATCCGAGATGTCATTTTTTTTAAATTGCACATAAAATTTGTATTCTTAAGAAGCATGTTGTATGCCATGTTAGTATTTTTGCATTTCAAGATGATTTTTTTTTTCCTTTCTTGAGCTTCCACTATCCTCGAGATGGTTCCACCGGGTTCGTATAATTAATTATTAAAAGGAAACTATATATACGCCAAACAAATGCATTATATTATAGAATGTTATATCCGGAAAATGAAAATTTCGTGACACTCTTGTAACAAAATATCATTTACATTTATGATAAAGGCAAAACACGTATGAAACTAAACTTGATCCCTAACATGCCTAAGTAAAAGGGAAGTATACTGAGAGAAAATTCAAACGCTATTGCAGTAAAGCTACAAGTATAAAGAGAAACCGAGGGGAATTTTTTCATCCCTAAAATGTCTATCTCGGGTCGATCTGGACGTTTAATTTTTTGGGGTATCTGGTGAGTCCACACACACACTCGAGGCTCACTTTCTGACTATCTGGACAACTGAACTTTAGTTGGTGCAGGAGTGTGGTGAAATAGATAAACAGATTGATGCGCGCCAAATCTGATCCGACACACCGTCTGCGACCAACACCAAAAGGGACGAGGAGTTTTGTTTTATTCTTATCCAGAGTCTCGTCTTGAGCTAGGAAACGACGAGGATTGAAGACCTCCGGTTGGTGCCAAACGTCTGGATCAAAGTGAGCTGAGTAAAGGTTGACGAAGACTACCATGTCCTTAGGAACGTAGTATCCATCAAGAATAGTGTCCTTCGTTGTGCTATGAGGAACGCCTAAGGGAGAAACTGATGCATAACGTTGTATTTCAAAAAGACATGACTGCGTCAACGGTAGATTATCACGGTCATTCAATGTTGGCATACGATCACGACCAACCACCTTATCTATTTCGCATTGGACTTCAGACTGTACATGAGGGTGGGAAACCATGTAGAGCATGGTCCACTCTAGAGTAGATGAAGCAGTTTCGAATCCTGCTCCAAAAAATTCAAAGGCATTTTGAAGGAGTGTTCGTCCTGTTAAACCCAAGCGTTGAAATTCTTCTTTTCCATTGTTATGGCCGTTAGTGATAATTTGGTCCATCATGTTATTCTGCGATTCCGGCTCATAAAGAAAGTGATGTTCATCAACAAGTCCAACTACACTACTGTTGAATCTCTCCTGTGCCTCCTGGAATCCTATCGTAGATTTAGTAGGAATGAATCTCAGCCACGGTAGGAAGTCCACAGGGTTTCCACTTCCGGCCGCCTTCATAAATTGGTCAAAAAGATCAAGAAATTCGATGAACTTCTTGTCGTCATAAGAGCTGCGCTTCCTGAACATAAACCAAAGCATGGTATTGCTCATGGACAAACGCACCAAATGCCGAATATCTACCTTGCTTTCTCGTTTAGAGTATTTCAGGTGACGTACAAGTTCTTCTGCTTCACCTTTGACAACACTCTCTAGGAACTGGACCTGAGAGCCTGTTGTAAAGTGCCGGAGGGACGTCTCAGTTAGCTTTCGGTGCAGCTTCCATTCCTCGCTGTATGTAGTAAAACTCAGCGATGGGCCATAGATGTTCGTCTTGTTAATCACCTTAAAAGTGAACAGATCTGGGCGACCTGCAAAGACAACTGGTTGCTTGATCAAGGCATTCTGAATTGCTTTCAACCCGTTCAAGACAAGAACAGGTCGGCTACCAAGCTGAATCTTGAAGACATTCCCATACAAATTTGCAAGTTTAATCAAAGATAAATAAGGGGCGTCTTGGTCCAAGGACAGCATGTTACCAAACACAGGTAGTCCCCATGGACCTGGAAGTGAACGCCCTCCACTTTTAGCCAACTTTTCACTCTCCTGTTTTGCATTAATGCAATATTTAGCTATGAGAATCGATGTGATGATCAGCACTAGATAAGTTGTGATTGACACCGAATTCAAGAACTCATTATCACTTAAAGCTTCTGGTAGACTCTTATCCATGGTACTGTGTAATGTGGTTGTCTATCTTGGTAGAGTTGCCAGCTAGAGCTTCAAGTAGATCAGTATGTGAATCTGTGTTACTTATGAATAAATATGCTTTCAACACTATAAAGTCACGCACTAAAGGATATTTAGTCCAGTGATACTATAAAGTCAACTAAGTTAATAATACCAACATGCAGTTCTTTGTTGAGTGGACAAGGCTATGCATCGCTAGTCAGTCTCATAAGCAGATTTTTTTTCGGAGTCAAGTGTGATAGGTGCAGTAACTAGTCTCACCTGAATGTAAGGAGGCCCCAAAGAGACTCCGTCAGGTTTAAAGTCGCTGTGATTGTGGTGACAAATATATTCGATATGTTACATATTTCGTTATTTAAAAAACAAAGATAAAGAAGGAGAATAGACTGTAGTCCCCTTGATCTGCTACTTTTCAAGAATAAAAATAAGAATAAGAATAAAAAGTCATTTGGAGAAATGTTTGAAATTCTGTAACAGAATGAGTAAATTAAAATGAATCTAGTCATTAAATGAAAATAGTAGATTGATTTTATGGTGATATTGTTTTTAATGTTACTTTAGTTACTTAATTAAGTCTTTCATTGGATGAAAAGGTTGATATTTGGCGCTCCATAAATCAGTGGACTAACTCTATCCACTCAGTCGGAGTTTAAAATGTGGAGCAAATTTTGTACGCTTTTTAGGAATATCGGCCATATTATATTTATCTTTCTCTATCATTTCCGTATGTTCACCCCACCTTCATTCTCTTACTCGTTCCATCTCACTCTAACTTTCTTTTTTCCCCTCCCCAATTTCCTCTCTGTTATAGTGGCAATCTATGATCTGATATCATTAGGAATGCGTTATGTGCCCTCTCCCAGCCAAACAAAATCTCTGATCTGCTGCTGTTTTAATCCATTACCCCCCCCCCCCCCCTTCCATTCCCCGGCGGTCAAAGAAACCTGAATCTTCGAACAATTCAAAGGGCCTCTGCAACCCAAATACAACCCAAATGCAAGTTTATTGATGTTAATGTGCAGGGATGCATACATCTAATATTCTGTTATTAAAATATCTAGATTTGTTTCAAAGATTTTTAAATGTTTTTTGAAATATTTTGTCCAACCTCCTAAGCTCCACCCTAAAAAAGCATAAGATCTCATTCCTGCAATGACATCATCTGTCAATCATCAGTCAGCTACACTAACATTCTACAACAGACAGCTCAGCACATGCTCTTAATAGAATTGAATGCTTTCAAACAATACCTCCTCATTACACTGCAAAAACGATGTTTAAAATTGTGTTGTTTAAATTTTAAGCAATATTGTTTAAAAGACAGACCCTGTATTTTAAACAAACGCTGTTTAAGACATCAATGATAATGTAGAATAATCTTTTGAACAACGTTGTTTAAAAAGATTGAAAATTCGCGCAAGATGGGTTTCCTTTCCAGCCAGTGTGACCAGCGTTAAAAATGGACTTATGCTAGGGAGGAGCAAAAAATTCTGCTGAATAAAAATTAAAAAAAAAAAAAAAAAAAAAAAAAAAAAAAGGTTATCAGCATTTAGTTGGGGGGACATTTTACTCAAAAATTCTCTGACAAGCAAAAAACAACAACAACAACAACAACAAAAACACCAGAATTATGCTAAATTGTGTCATATTATACTAAGAATTATGCTATATGCTAAAGCGGTCAAAATTAGTATGCCAAAAAGCAGAATTATGCCAGATCGGGCAACGTTGCTTCCAGCGCAGCGCTGCGCAGCGCAGTTTAAGTTGCACACAGTGAACACGCGCGTGGGTCCGGTCCAATACTGTATGTGCAACTAACTTGAACTGCGCTGCGCTGCAAAGTTGCAGGTTTACATCATAATTTATTTTGTGAATGTGGTCTAGATCTAGACATCATATAGATGTCACGGCAGCACAAATATGTCTTGAGTATATAAACTCGATCAGATTACAGTATATTTAGTCTAAATGCTTACCTCTGAACGTATCAATCAGCTCTGGCATTTGGAACTTACTTGTGTACAACAGCCTTAAACAACCGTGTATGTTTAAATAAAACCGTATAGTGTTTAAATAATTATTTTGAACAACAACTTTGAATGTATTGTTTTTACAATAGTTGTGAAAAAAGTTTTAAGCAACTGTGTGTGTTTAAAGAACTTAATTTAAACAACCTAGATAATATCCGTCTTATTCCCCCACTCCTTCTCGTTCTTTCTAAATCATTCTCTTTCTCCCTCCAAATTTCTTCTCTTTGACGTTTACAATGACAATCTAATGTGTAATAGAACTGATTCGTAAATTAAACAAAAACAGTAATACAATTTCCCCATTCCATTTTCTGGTTGAGTCTGTACGCTTTATTGTCAAATTTTCAATAAACATACCATTCATTATATTTGTTTGATTTTCAGATTGAAGTAATGTGTGTGAAATGATATTGACCATCTGAGAGTAATTGTGAAGGATTCATTCTTCAATTTGTATTGTAAACACGAGAAGAGATATGAATATGTCTCGTCCTATTGTGGTAGGAATGTCATTAGCTATTTCCGATCTTGTACTCCTTATATGTACACTGGCATGGGTTTAGATTCCAAGGAAACTTAACACGGGTCCGCTCGCTATTCATAAGGACCACTATTCATAGAAAACCGCTATTCATTTAACACGCGTTATGAATAGCGGTCCTTATGAGTAGTTATGAATAGTGGTCCTTATGAATGGAGGTCCTTATGAATAGCGAGGTAATTTGTCTATGGTTTGCTCGCTATTTAGAAGGAGCGCTTTTCATACAAAACCGCTCTTCATTTAGTCACGCGTTATGGATAGCGGTCCTTATGAATAAGTGGTCCTTATGAATAGCGGTCCTTATGACTAGCGAGGTTACCCCACTTAACATGTGACATCTGAATTTACTTGAAAACTACTAAAACAGTAACTAGTATCTTATTCAAGGCATACACATAGCATTATACAAGAACGGAAATGTTGCAAATCTAGGTCAACACAAAAAACATATTGTTGACAAATTTATTTCAAGAGTAATTCATGGTTTTATTTATTATTTATTTATTCCTTTTTTGTAGACACGTCTAAATGATTTTGAGAAAATTAATTGAAGATAACATCGAACCATAACATTGGCATAGCAAAGTACACGAGAAAGAAATATGTAAAGAGAGATATCTATCAACAGCTTTCAAAAACGTTATTATCTTTAAAACATGAATTGTATTTATATTGTTGTTGTTTTTTTATTTTACGGCGCTGTCATTCAAAATATGAATATATTTACGAACTATTAAATTGATGCAATGACTCTTTACTTAGATTTCCACTTAAAATTAGAGAAGTGTGGGTAATCACATGTTGCATTTATTGAATTCTAGGTAGAGAACTCTATTCCATTATGTGAGATTATCTTAAATAATTCCACTATTTCAGGTAACTCAAAGTTGAATTACAGTGGTAAAAACATATATATCACTGTAATAATGTGGCTCAGTTAGGATAAAATGACAGGAGTTGACAAGGGCGGAAATTGCTGTATCTGTAAGTAATTCACACATCAGTGCGCTTCATAAAAACACAGAAACAGAAATAAACAAAAATGTCCGTTTGTTCTCTTAATGCAAAAGACAAACAAAACAACAACAACAAAACAATAACATTGTTTGAAACAATTGCCAAAATAGGTGTTCCTACATATCACTATAGATTTAGGCAGAGTTAGAATTCAACTGACAAGTTATGAAGGGCTAATCTGTAGGCGCAGTATACATTTAACGCAGTTCGTTAAGAATACAAAAATATAAAGAATCACTAAACTTACCAGAAAACCAGTTTACTTCCACATTATGATTATGTTCCATTAACCCATAACATATAAATATGAGACAAGTGACACAATATATAAGGTCATTGTGAATAGCAGCAATGATACACATTGCCTCATAAGTATGTTTACTAGAAGGCTAATAAATGTAGTGTTCGATATTTATGGGGCTATGATTTTTGGCAGTAGACATTGGTATACACCGGACTTTGCGTACATGATTTCAGGTAACTTTGAAAAACAACAATTATACAATTATACAACAAAAATAAAGCAATTTACTTGCAGCTCCACAATCAAACGAACTACGAAGCATTATCATTTTATGATGTATCAATTTATGCTACAGACTTGAAAAAAGGTAAAAAAATTTGAATTAAAGCATTCAAAACTAGAAAAAACTACCACCGAATGCTACATGAGATTCATCTACAATTCAAGACACTTGAAAACATATTAATGCTGTTCCTCACGGAAAACAGTAATATTGCATCACTGCCTCATCGTCTTTCTGTGATATTGACGATTATGCTCAATTGACGCAAAACATAGGCTATATATTTCAGGTCACTTTGAATAACAGTAATCTTATCAAAGTAAGATATATACACCAATTTTTTTCCACAAATATATTAGTAGAGCATTTACAAGTAATTAAACAATATACATAACATGCACTTTATTACACACTACAGCGGAATATCTAGTCTGAAATCATGAACGACACGACAATTATAGATACAGTTTCAAATAATTGGATCAATGCATAACAAAATAATTAATTTGAATTTGTTATAGCAATCTGTAGGAAAACAAAGATAAACAAAAATGTCAAATTATTTTAATACATCAAGGTAAATTTTACTTTGCTTGAAACTTAGAAATAAGTTTCTTCTGCATATTTAGATATGCAGAAGAAACATATCAGTTATATACAATGTTGGCATAAAATGCTTACAAGTGTTTGTTTGATTGGTCGAAAAATTCATTTGTTGCATAAGCAAAATCATGGAAACTTGGAAGGATACACACATCAGTAAAATTCATTAAAATCAACTGAGTCAAGATACTGATCATCATTTTTTTTTAAAGTTCAACAGAAAGAGTAATGATCAGATAGCCTCGTTGCCAAATGGTCCCGTGAAAAAAAAAAACAAATCCGCAATCGGGTTCCACTTTCATTAGTCAAACTAGAAATCATAATCCTCAATGGCTGACTCTGAAACTTTGCTGTGGATTTTGTATCCATCCAACAACAGCACAAAAATATAATAAAACTATTAAAACGCTTAAATGCCAATAGCGACACTGTGACAAATTATGGTTTCGCCTACTAAACATGTACAAAAGAAAAAATTTTTGTCCAACTATATTTGTTAACTAATGAAAAGAAAGCGGAGAAAGACATGAATCGCCTCGATGGCCTGATGTATTTTCAGGTCAAGTAAGTAATATCAATAAAGAAAATATTCAGGCGTCAAGCACGATTATTCAGGTATTTGAATAGTTTATCAACATCCAAGCTTGATGAACATCAAAGGATAATATTCTGTTCAACTGTTGCACTATCAAAGCTAGCTTGATGTCAAAAGCTCAGCATTACCTGGTAAACACAGATTTTTCAGGTACTATAATGGCAGTGATCGAGCATTCCTTACAGATATTTACACTGACATTCACCGGTAATCATAGATGGAATACCAAATGATCTCTTACAAACATCTTTTAATACAAGGAGAACAACATGAGACTATATTAAACATGTTTCGTTCCAATTTCCTTTTTGCTACCAATACTGTACATGAGCTTTAAAATTACAATAATATATTAGCGACAAAAATCGTCAGATCTACAGATATTTCCGAACTAACCATGCTAACTGCCACCCAAAAAAATGGATTATTTTAATACATGTTTCAAGAGAGATTAAAAACTATTGACATTGATTAAAGAACAAAACAAATATCACACTTTTACTTGTAATAGGGTTATAGAAATACCCGAATGTAAATGTTAAACGAGGAAATTAAAGTTAGGTTTGTGATATTCTTTTTCTTCTTTTTTTGCTCACAGCACCCACAGTAACAAAATCGTTCCCAGGCTCCTGCCCTCATTTACGCAGCCCGCAAAAGCCCCATTCAGCAAATGATATCCAAGCGTTAAAATGATGATACTCAATACGACTGATATTGTTCTCATTTTAAAGAAATGTAATCGATCAAACTGGAGTTTCCTTATATTTGTGCTTGGTTTGTGTATATGTATATATATAATATATATACAATATATATATATATATATATATATATATATATATATATATATATATATATATATTGTATATAATATACAAACATATATATATATATATATATATATGTATATATATATATATATATACGCAACCATTATTCTCTCATTTTCATTTCTCACAATTATAATTATTTCCACGAGAGTTGCCAAAGCTGTTGTATATGTTATTTCCTTACAATTGTTTATAATGATTATCAATTTAATGTATACATGTATCTCAAAGCATTCGCTTGGATCCAGCTGAGGCATGCGGCTTGTCTTTGTTCAAAACTCACCTGCCCCCGACAAAGGAATTAATTAATAAGGTTGAAGATTTGTCAATCTGTCGGTCAATTGAATCTGGTGTCGCCGAAATCACTGGCCCGTCTCCGTGGTCTAGTGGTTAAGGCAATGGCGTTCTGAGCCAACGACCCGGGTTCGATTCCCGGCGGAGACATTTTTTCAACCTTTGCAAAAATTCAAAAAGGGAGGACAGCTCTGGGGAACTTTGATTTAAGCTACGCAACCATTATTCTCTCATTTTCATTTCTCACAATTATAATTATTTCCACGAGAGTTGCCAAAGCTGTTGTATATGTTATTTCCTTACAATTGTATATATATATATATATATATATATATATATATATATATATATATATATATATATATATATAATATTGTATATAATATATACATATATATATATATATATATATATATATATATACATATATATATATATATTTATATATAATTCTGCAATAAACCCATATCAAATCCTGAATAACATCAAAACCACAAAAGCTTGGCAAAGAAATATTCATTATAACCAATTATTTTGTCTGTTTTTTAAACGATAAATGAAGCAAAGAACTTCCAGATGGTTGCGCATTATAATATCTTACTGGAACACGAAAATCGAAAATAAATTTAGGAAATCAATTAATATTCTTGGCAGCAATTTAACCCTTACTGCCATTGATTATCGCGATTATTATCGCAAGGGCTTAAGTCTTCAATTAGGATCAATAATAAACAAATTATTTAGAGGTAGACTTAGAAAAGGATGTTTCACAGTGATGTGTATTCCGAGCAGAAAATGAGACAGGCATCATACATTAATTTTTACGACGTCGATCTCGGTTCGATAAGCACATTAAAATCCTTCGGACGCCTAGAAAGCCCATATGTGGATTCAAGACTCACTTTCTGACCATCGGGACATCTGAAGTTCAGTTGGTGCAGGAGTGTGGTGAAGTAGATGAAAAGCTTGATTCGAGCCAGATCTGATCCCACGCACCGTCGAGGACCAAGACTAAACGGTATTGCAAGTTTCGCCTTTTCCTCGTCCAGTGTTCCATCCTGAGCTAAGAAACGACGATGGTTGAATTCTTCGGGTTGGTGCCAAACATCGGGATCAAAGTGAGCTGAGTAAATGCTGACAAAGACTAACATGTCCTTTGGAACGTAGTATCCATCGAGAACCGTATCTTCGGTCGTGCTGTGAGGAACGGCAAAAAGGACGGCCGATGCATGACGCTGGATTTCGAGAAGGCATGACTGCGTCAAGGGTAGGTTGTCACGGTCATTCAATGTTGGCAAACGATCACGACCAATAACCTTATCGATCTCGGAGTGGACGTCAGACTGAACTTGGGGGTGTCTTACCATGTAGACCATGATCCATTCCAACGTTGCCAAAATTGGCTCGGTTCCTGCTGGGAAAAAGTCAAAAGCACTTTGGTAGAGTGCCTTTCCTGCCAACTCCAAACGTTTCAGTTCTTCTTCTTCACTGTTGTTGCCGGTAGATATGAGGTGATCAATTAGGTCTCGTTCAGATCCCGGCTCATATAGTGCGTCATGTTGGTCAATAAATCTACAAAAGATTTCCCCAAATTTCCTTCGATATTCCTTCAAGTCGGTCGTAGATTTGGAAGGAAAGAATCTCAGCCAGGGCAGGAAGTCTACAGGGTTTCCACTTCCGGACGGCTTTGAGGATTGTTCATTCAAATTTACGATTTCGTTAAGCGTCGTGTCATCATAAGAGCTACGCTTACTGAACATATACGAAAGGATGATATTGGTCACGGACAAACGCAGTAGACGCCTAATATCTAAACCCCCTTCGTGTTTAGAAGCTCTTAAGTGTCGGACAAGTTCTTCTGCTTCGCCTTTGGCAACACCCTCTAGGAAGTGGACCTGACTTCCTCGAGTGAAGTGCCGGATGGACGTCTCAGCAAGCTTTCGGTGGAGCTTCCACTGCTCACTATATGTTTCAAAAGCAAGTGATGGTCCATAGATACTCATTTCTTTGATTAGCTTGAAGGTGAAAATGTCTGGGCGACCTGCAAAAACTGCAGGTTGCTTAATCAAAGCCTTCTTGATGGTCTCCAGCCCGTTTAGAACAAGGACAGGTCGACTGCCTAACTGGATCTTGTAGACATTACCATAGACCTTTGACAGTTTCATCAAAGAAAGATGTGGGCAGTTTTGGTCCAAAGACAGCATGTTACCAATAACAGGGAGCCCCCATGGACCAGGTAGTAAACGTCCTCCACTTCTGGCCACCTTCTCACTCTCCTGATTTCTATGAATCCAGTATCGAACTAAGAGAATTGATGTGGTAATCAGCACTACATAAGTGGTGACTGACACCGAATTCAAGAACTGATTATCAGCCATAGCTTTTGGCAAACTCTTCTCCATGAGTTTTTCAGTTGAGATGAAACTTCACAGCACAACCCAATGCAAATAAAGCACTTGATATCAACAAGTGTTTCTATGACTATGCTATGACAGCGTAGTCATTCCTGATATAGGGTAATACACTTAGTAAACATGTATAAAGGGAAATATCTGTTGAGGAATTGAAGGAAAGCGGGGAACAATGCAAATCGCCTCGATGGCCTAATGACGTACTTACTAGATACGCAGAAATAAAAATCATTCAAGCACCAACACAATATTATCAAGGCATTTGAAGCTTTATCTGCATTCACGCTTGCTAAACATCAAAGAATAATATTCTATTCAGATGTATCACCTAGCGAGCTGGATATTACAAGGTCAGCATTACCTGGTAAAAACAGAATTTCAGGGTTGACATGGCTACAAATAAAAAGAGCAAGTTGCTGACTCCTTAGTGGACTTTGTTAGAAGTCTGCATCGTAAACGGTATCGAAATGAAATAGTCAATACAAAGTATTGAACAAACTGGCGCTGAGGCTGCTCTACATACTCCAAACTGGAGACTCCATTAACTAACGAATTTCATTTATAAGGAGGAGAATGAACATAGGCTTAAAGGCGAGGAAACTTTCAATTCTCTTTGGCGCAATTATGATGGAACCACTCAATTGAAAATGTAATGATTAGGAATTAGTCGCCATCTACAGATTCATTTCATGATTGGAGTGATGCTTATTTCACACTGTGGAATAGAGTGACCAGTGTCATTTTAAGGAGTTTTGAATTACAGAATTAGCAAATTAAATATAATAATAACATAATAATGCAATTTTAAACCACTTTTAAAACAAATAATGTTTTGATAATCACAATACGTGTCAAGATAAAATCAAACAAACATTAGAAGTGATAAAAAGAACATAACACAAATGTAGCACTAAAGCTTATAGTCTTTTTTGTGCAATATGATAAAATATAGACCGTTTGAAATGATCTGAGTAATAACAAAAAGTCCCGCGAGTCGGTCTCGCGGGCGATCGAATAACCGGGCTGTAGCCATCGGTAATACAAGAAATATTGTACTGCATATTGTCTGTATTAATCATATAATGTAATTACTGAAATGTCCAATTAAAATTTTTCAAAAAGACGATTCAAGGGTCCTGGGATCCATTCTTGTCAAAGGGGTTGCTTAGGGTGTTTTTTTTTTGGTGTGTTTTTTTTTTTGGGGGGGGGTTGCCCTTTCACACCAAAATTCTCTGACAGGCAAAAAGGGGGGGGGGGGGATCCACTAGGGGTTCTGAAGATTTCTCCATAGTGCTTCCTGAAAATAACCAAGGGGTTCTGAGGCATCCCCATCACCGCAGCTCACAGGTCTGCATGGTCTATGAAAGATTAACGTTATGTTTATCAAAATAGAGAAAAAAATGTTTTCATCTTCCTTCGATTACTCATAGAGGCATTGAAAAAATATCAGCATTTTGTAATAGGGATCCTGTACAATTGAAGGGCAATCCAACCTTTGTGATAATTTGCGTTTTGTGAAAGCTGAAAAATCAGAGGAGCAGATTGGTGAGAGTTTTAACAAAATAGGACAAACAATGAGAAAGCTGTGATTTTTTGAAAGTTTTAATTACTACACATATGGGAATTTCAAATTGGCCGAATCGATCACTGTGATGTAGCGGCGGTCAACTTTCCCATTCACTCCAACACACAAAATGACTAAAATGTCAGTTTTTCAAAATGTATAACTCTGTAGGATCTTTTTCTTTTTGAGGACCTATAACAATGTGCTACCTACAATATATTTTGAGTACTGTCCCCGAGGGAAACGGCGCACAGGAGAAAACCGGAATTTAATGATATTCTGGTGTACGACAAATGGGAGAGTTGACAGTGAATACGTCACAATTGATTCACAAAACTGCCAATTTGAGATTCGCATAGATGCAGTGATCTCACATTTCAAACATTCATAACTTTCTTAATCTTTGTCCGATTTCTTTCTTACATTTTTACCAGCCCGTTTCTCTTATTTTTCTGCACAAATCAGATTTTTAGGAAGGTTGGATTGCCCTTTAATTTTACGCATGAGCAGTTTAAACATCTTTCTACATAACAAGATCCAAAACTATGAAAAATGGTACCACTTTACAGTTTTTGTGTATTGAGAACCGACCTCGTGATTTATTTGGCATTTGGCTCTGAAAATCAAGGAAGTTTTGCATGACAATAGAATTGAAATGAAAACATTTGCCCTTAACATTGCCGGCCTACATTGTTCTGTTTTGTTTCTGTGCAATATTATATCGCGCGATTGTACAAAGCACTTTGTATCTGTGCGTGTGTTCTTTTTGAATGTTAGTCAGTAAACCAGAAAAAACCATACAGCATTGAACATGTGGGCGGTAACGTACGGGACAAAATAGCTTGGACTTGCCCATAATATGTATTTTTAGCAACAAATCCATATGGAATTACGATTTACATCAAAACACAATAGCTAGGCCAATTATCCTAAAAGATGGATGAGGCGAAAAAATCCTTGATGGTTAAGCATGAGAATATCATACAAGAGCACGAAAATCGACCAGGAAATTAATTCATATGAGGGCAATTTCTTTGCATATTAAAAGTGACTGCCATCGCAAGTCTTAATGCAATAATACACAAACTATTATACTGTAGAGGTAGGCCTACAAAATTGTGCTCCACGATTGTGTGTATTCCGAGTACAAAATGAGAAGGGCATCATACATCAAATTCTATGACGTCGATCTCGGTACGATCTGCACGTTGAACTCCTTGGGGCGTCTTGGGAACTCGTAATTAGCCTCGAGACTCGCTTTCAGACCATCCGGACATCTGAAGTTTAGTTGATGCAGGAGTGTAGCGAAGTAAATAAAAAGCTTGATTCGCGCTAGATCTGATCCCACACACCGTCGAGGACCAAGACTAAAGGGTATTGCAAGTTTCACCTTTTCCTCGTCCAGTGTTCCGTCCTGAGCTAAGAAACGACGAGGGTCAAAGACTTCGGGTTGGTGCCAAACCTCGGGATCAAAGTGAGCTGAGTACAGGCTGACAAAGACTAACATGTCCTTTGGAACGTAGTATCCGTCGAGAACCGTATCTTTGGTCGTGCTGTGAGGAACAGCAAAAGGAACGGCTGCTGCATGACGCTGGATTTCAAGAAGGCATGATTGTGTCAAAGGTAGGTTGGCACGGTCGTTCAGTGTTGGCAAACGATCCCCACCAACAACCTTATCGATCTCAGACTGGACGTCAAATTGAACATTGGGGTGAGTAGCCATGTAGACCATGATCCACTCCAACGTTGCCAAAATTGTCTCTGTTCCTGCCGGGAAAAAGTCAAAAGCACTTTGGTAGAGTGCCTTTCCGGCCAATTCCAAACGTTTCAGTTCTTCTTCTCCACTGTTGTAGCCGGTAGTAATGAGATAATCTATGATATCTCGTTCAGATCCTGGCCTATATTGTGCGTCATGTTCGTCAATATATCTACTTAAAATTTCCCCAAACTTCTTTCGATATTCCTTCAAGTCGGTCGTAGATTTGGTAGGAATGAATCTCAGCCAGGGCAAAAAGTCTACGGGACTTCCACTTCCGGAAGGTTTTTTGAATTGGTCAGTCAAATTCAGGATTTCGTTAAGCCTCTTGTCACCATAGGAGCTACGCTTACTGAACATATACCAAAGGAGGATGTTGGTGACGGACAAACGCAGTAGACGCCTAATGTCTAACCGCTGCTCAAGTGTGAAATAGCCCAGGTGTCTTACAAGTTCTTCGGCTTCCCCTTTTGCAACACTCTCTAGGAACTGGACTTGATTGCCTTGCGTGAAGTGCCGGATCGACGTCTCGGCGAGTTGTCGGTGGAGCTTCCACTGATCGCTACATGTTCTAAAGATAAGCGACGGTCCGTACATGCTCATTCCGTTGATGAGATTGAAGGTGAACAGGTCTGGGCGACCCGCAAAAACGCCAGCTTGCTTTATCAAGCCCTCCTTAATCGCTTCGAGGCCATTTAGAACGAGGACAGGTCGACTGCCTAACTGGATCTTGTAGATATTTCCATAGACCTTTGCCAGTTTCATCAAGGAAAGATGTGGGCAATTTTTGTCCAAGGACAGCATGTTACCAATCACAGGGAGTCCCCATGGGCCAGGAAGTAAACGCCCTCCACTTCTTGCCACCTTCTCACTCTCCCTTTTTCTATTCATCCAGTATCGAGCGACGAAAATTGATGTGGTAATTAGCACTACATAAGTGGTGACTGACACCGAATTGAAGAAATGATTATCATCCTGAGTTTTTGGCAAGTTCTTCTCCATGGCACCGAGTAAAACGTTTCAGTCGAGATGAATTTTCACAGCTCAACCCAGTAGGCCTAGTTGTTATCTGCCCAGTGCTTTCTTTATGAATAAATGGGACGACGATGCACGTCACAATATAAAACCCTTCGAAAATAGGCCTACTTCATATAGGGAGCTTTTCTTCGGACAATCAGCCTTTTATGAAAGCGATGAAAGAGCTTTTATTCACGATTCATACACGCTAACTGACCATGTAAAAAAGAAAAAAATAATATGTCAAAAAAAAATATTGTGTTCGTATTCCTTAACCGCATACAATAATCCTTATAACCTATATAGCGTATAGTAGCTATAAAGGTCAGACCTTTCATGGACATGTGTTCAACTAATGTCTACTTTACCATGATGGAACCTTTTGGTTAAGTATTCTTGTATAGCCGATAAACCCATTCAAATGATGAGAAATAGTGTTCTGTGTCATGCTACAACTCCCTATTTTTCTTTATATTATCACTTTAATGCTCACTTCGTTCCATTCAACAGTTTAAGAAAAGTTTTCAAAGTGTTACAAAAATATCAACGTGTGGGCCTACTTTACAGATGATTTAGTGAAAATAGGATTACCTCACTAACTCAACATGAATTACTGTCATCTCTGTGCCGATCTACTAACCCAAGACACATTTTCAGGCACAAGGTAATTTGGGGTCACAAAAAACAAATGATACCGTCAAAACAGATTTGATTTACAACTAGAATTGCAATCGTATTAGAACGATATAAATGCAGTGACGTTCGTATTTTCTATTTCTTTGAGCAGATGACAGGTGAAATATAAAGAAATTCATGGTAAAACAAGAAATAAGATAAGACGAGAGAAGGAGAAAATAAATAATAACCTAAAATGAGATATAAAGATAAGATGGGAGAAAAAAATGCACAGTGTGAAAAAAGGAGATGACAGAATGATGAAAACAAAGAATAACATAAGGAAAGGTAAAAAGAGGAGATGATAGCAGGAGGGAAAAAGAATAACATATGGAGAAGTAGAAAGAGGAGGTGATAAAATGATTAGAAAAAGAAAATGATACACTGAGAAAAAACAAAGAATAGCACTTGGAAAGGTAAACAGAGAAGATGAAATAAAAATGTATATAGCAAATAATCATGATAATGAGTAAAGGCTAGTCGTGTACCCCCCGGCCGCGAAAAGAAATGGTTGTGCCTGGATTATTTCTTGCTATTCTTGTTCATTTCACCTTTACAAGAGGGAAGTTATAAATAGGAGGAGGTAGATAGATTAAAGAACACGTCCTCAAATGGAGTGTTCTGAAATGAATTTTATTGCTATAAACTTGACTTTATCTGTGTCTTTATGTGGTGTATTTGGTATAATTGGAAAGAGCATTTCATAGCCATGATTGTAAGACTACTCTCATCTTTGTATGATAATCCATTTAAAGGATGTGATGTTACTGATGTATGTGTTTTTTAAAGGATAAAATGGCGTCTAAAATGTCACGCTTGACCTATTTTTAAAATCCGGCTTCAAATTGTCCTGTGGTTGGCCACCCAGAATGTGCCTGCAAAATTTCAATACAAATAAAGATTCAAAAGGAGGCAAAAAGCTGTCTGAAAGATGACGTCATAACCAATACGTGTAACAATTGAGCGGAAACCCTGGCCTGCGGAATCCATATATTGCGACCTGCCTTCAAAAGCGATTACTGAAAATTTTCAGTGTGACCGTACCACATCGTGTATGGTATCCATTTAAAGAGAATTTCATTGCCGTCATTTTTAGACCATTGCCAATTGTGAGTAATGTATGTTATACAAGTAATGCATTAATGCTTCGCGATGACGTCACCTCTTTTTACTAAATTTGGCTGACAGTTGTCAAGTACATGGATACACGTCTAGATAGACAAAGCAAACTCATTAAATTACTGTCTTTGTACTTACACTAATGACTTACAGCATTCTTTAACATAGCTTTATTTAATGTACATGACTGTATCATTATCTCATGTAGTTCAGATGAAATTGGTCACTATTGCCTTCCCTGTACTTACTTTACATTTTTGTATTATGCTCTATGATCTATTTTGTTATGCTCTATTACCTTCTCTGTATCTACATCTTCTGAAAATACCTTATCTTTTGTCCTAGGTAACCATCATTTACAGATCTATTCTATTTATATCTTGACATGCATATTTTGGGGGATATATTATGACTTATATTTCTTGTTAACACCTACTTAATATATTTATGATTTCAGGTAGATAAAAGAAAAGACTAAATTTCAAAGCTTTGAGTGTACATTTTCCTTATATATGCATGTAAAACATAATACAATATCTTTTAGGATACTATCCTAAATTATTATGAATTCACTGCCAATATATGGCATTGTATTATTTTTGTATTTACCTTCCATTTGACATTCTGTTATACACTGCAAAATATTTGTATCTATATTTTGTTATATGTGTGTGTATATATATATATATATATATATATATATATATATATATGTGATACACTCTGTTATATGTCTATGAACAGAATATTGAAGTAAATCAATGATGTTTAATAAAATTCAATTCAATTCACATACCCACCAAGTTGTTCAAAGACATAAGTTTAAAAGTTTGCAAATTTAGAGCAAATTGAATTTATTTCGGCATTTCCGTAAAAATAGTCTAAGGAGTAGACCACGCCATATTGGCTTTGCGTACAATTGTATTTATATATAAGTATGTATAATACATGTGTGTGTGTGTATATATATATATATATATATATATATATATATATATATATATATATATATATATATATATATCTTTAGATTTCTTTTACATGCATGAATTATCAAAAAAATGCTTTGCTGGGGTATAAGTAATACAACGAAGCCCTTGCTTGAGGATTTATTTTTTTTTTATATTAAGAAAATATTCTCATTACAAAAGCAGTAACTGGTTAACCGATAACGCAACACCAATACCATATTTACAATTGTACTGTACATTAATTATTTTGAAAAAATGTATTCCATTTTTGTAGATTCCCAAATATTAATTAAGAGAAAATATTTTTAATATATATGTACAACTTTTAATAGATGATGTTATTATGAAAAACAATTCAGAAAACCATACTGTCTACTGCCAAACATATCGTAGGCTATTTAGGATCAACTGAAAAATGACATACATAGGCCTAGACGTTTGAGCTTCCCAAATTAATCAAAAATAATCAACGATGAAATGCAAACCAATCACCTAATGAAAGGATAACACGAAAAAACCCTATTATGTAGTGATATATATATATATATATATATATATATATAAATTTATAAAGAGATCATTCATGAGGAAGAAATTACGATAAGTCGTACATACATCGGTTACATGTCGTTTTTCCGAAGGTTCATAATTCCGAAGGTTTCGTTTTTTCCAGAAGGTTCGTATTTCCGAAGGTTCGTATTTCCGAAGGTTCGTTACTCCGACAGTTCGTAATTCCGAAAATGAAATAGGGTTCATAATTCTGAAAATGAAAAAGGGTTCATATTTCCGAAGCTTCGTAATTCCGAAAAGTTCTGTAGGGGCTCTATTGCGTTTTCGAAATCAAGAACCTTCGGAATTATGAACCCTTTTTCATTTTCGGAATTACGAACCTTTGGAATAACAAACCTTCTGAATAATGCATCAAATGTTCGGAATTATGAACCCCCTGCTATGGGGAATTTGTGTTTCGGAATAACGAACCTTCGGAATTATGGATCTTCGGAAAAACGAGTACCCCCCCCCCCCCCCCCCCCCCCTTATACATCACACCCTATCATCTCGGGCAAACCAGCACGTTGAATTCTCTCGGGCGTCTAACGAGCCCATAAGTAGATTCAAGACTCACTTTCTGACCGTTTGGACAACTGAATTTTAGTTGGTGTATGAGTGTGGTAAAATAGATGAAAAGGTTGATTTGGGCCAAATCTGATCCGATGCACTTTCTTCGACCTAGACTGAACGGAATCACACGTTTCGCCTTTTCCTCCTCTAGTGTTCCGTCCTGAGCTAGGAAACGACGGGGGTTGAAGACTTCCGGTTTGTGCCAAACAACGGGGTCAAAGTGAGCTGAGTAAAGGTTGACGAAGACTACCATGTCCTCAGGAACATAGTATCCGTCGAGTAGAGTGTCCTTAGTGGTGCTATGGGGAACGGCGAAAGGGGTAACTGATGCATGACGCTGGATTTCCAGAAGGCATGATTGCGTCAACGGTAGGTTGTCACGGTCATTCAGTGTTGGCAAACGCTTACGACCAACAGCTTCATCGATCTCGCACTGGACCTCAGACTGAACATGTGGGTAAGAAGTCATATACAGGACGGTCCACTCCAAAGTTGTCGAAGTAGTTTCAAATCCTGCCCCGAAAAAGTCATAGGCAGTTTGAAGGAGTGTCTTTCCTGCCAAACCCAAACGTTTAAGTTCTTCCTCCCCGCTGTTCATACCGGCAGTAACGATGTAATCCATTATGTCCCTCTCAGAACCCTGCTCATAAAGGGCGTGATGTTCCTCAATAATTGCACCTAACATTTTCCCGAAATGTGCTTGCCATTTCTTTAAACCCGTCGTACTCTTTGTTGAGATAAATCTCAGCCATGGTAGGAAGTCTACAGGATTTCCATTTCCAGTTGCCTTCGTGAATCTGTCTGCATAACCTAGGAGTTTGATAAGCTTCTTGTCTGTATAGGACAAACGCTTACTCAACAAATACCACAGGATGATATTGCTCATTGACAAACGCAGCAGACCTCTAATGCAAACACCACTTTCACGGTCAGAGACTTTCAGGTGTTGAACAAGCTCTTTTGCCTCGTCTTCGACAACACTCTCAAGGAACTGGACCTGTCTTCCAGCGGTAAAGTGTCGAAGTGAAGTCTCCGCAAGCTTCCGATGGAGCTTCCATTGCTCACTGTACGTGCTAAAAGCCAGTGACGGGCCGTAGACGTTGGTGTTGTTAATCACATTGAAGGTAAACAGATTTGGGCGACCCGCAAAGGCAAGCGGTTGCTTGATCAAGGCCTCTTGAATCGCCTTTAACCCGTTCAAAACTAGTACAGGTCGACTGCCAAGCTGGATCTTGAAGACATTACCATAAGCCTTTGCCAGCTTCATCAAGGATAAATGTGGACCGTTTTGGTCCAAAGAGAGCATGTTACCAAAGACAGGAATTCCCCATGGGCCGGGTAGTGGACGCCCTCCACTTTTAGCCACCTTTTCACTTTCCTGTTTTGCATTAATCCAATATCGAGCGATGAGAATTGACGTGCTAATCACCACTAGATAAGTGGTGATTGATACTGAATTCAAAGGATGATTATCACCCACATATTCCGGCATTCTTTTCTCCATTGCGAGTTCTTTACATTTTCAGCAATCAATATGATATATCTCAGGCATAAGGTGGTCACAAGCTATTACACTTTAGTCGCTGTGAAGTATATGCTGAAGAGGCTGGCTATTAATCACATTTTTGATCAGTTCAAGGTCCATGAAGTGATGTTAGTTATTCAACTCTGAAAAGGTGTGTTGCTAGTTTTAAGATACATAATTTTAATGGGTTCATGATCAGCCTGCACAATATGCAGTGGCTGTTCCAGAGATAGATATGTGGGCGGGATTCTTTCCCTGGAGGAGGGGCGCAATATATGGTGGTTGATCCAGTGTCCGAACACTTTTCAGAAAATCAACGATAGCAAATAAAATATGAAACGAATATCTGTCAAACTATACATAATGAATGCTCAAAGTCCTACAAAAAAAGAAGTTGATGGAATTTTAAAAAGACAACGTAGATTTAATACGATATTCCCTTCCGAGTGAACCCCTTCCCAACGACGCGGCGTTTTGGTCCCTTGCAAAAGGTACTGTATTTCCGAACGTGTGAAACCTATGGGAAAAAGACAACCTTTGTTTCAATAGTGTGGTTTTCATACGCGTAATCCCACGCGTATGAAAACCCATTTTAGGCACACGTACACGTACACGTTCGGTAATGCAATCTGTTCGGAATTACAATCCTTGACTATACTAGGGCTACCAGGATCCTTGGAGATATTTTTCACGGGAAGTGCTGAGGATAGAAAGTCATCCCCGCCAGTGGCGGATCCAGGATTCTTTAGCGGGAGAAAGGGGAGACAAGTCCGAAAATTTTCTGACAAGCAAAAAAATATAAATTAAAAAAAATAACGCCAATAAAAAATTGAGTCCCTTTTCACTCTAAAATTCTCTAACAATAAAAAATACATCAATGTTATCACTGGGGGTTTTCCTTAGTGCTACCAGAATACAACTGAAGGGGGTGCTGCCACCCCCCCCCCCCCCTTCCGCCTCCAAAGGTATATGTGAGCTACATGCAAGTTTATTTCTATTTACTTATTTTTATTTATTTATTGGGAGGAGAGAGCTTTTGCTCAACCCTGTGCTGGAAACAACACCAATATGTGTGCTTAGAATGTCTTGTAAAAATACATTTGATGGTCCCAAAGAGCATGAAGAGCAAGGTAAAACAAATAAACCTTTAAGTTAGCTATATAATCTAGCTATTGGAGGCAGGTACGGACTGGGATTAAAATTGGGGAATTTCGGAGCGACCGGCCCTAGCTGTTTGTTGTTGACTGGTCCTTTTTTGTATGACCTGCCTTTTTAAACCAAAATATTGACCAGCCCGTGAGGAAAACTCTCCTTACTTCCCATGGCCATTCCGTCCCTGATTGGAGGGATGGTCGTGTGGACTGCCGCTTACTCAAAATTGATAAAATCTCATCGAATTCTAAAACAATTTTCAATATACATTTCGATGGCTATCCGCATTTTGTCGCAGTAAACTGAGATTACCACACAAAAAAATCCAAAAAGAAACCCGTACTAGAAATAACTTGATGATTAGGGTTTACACTACAAAGGGGGTGTTGGACCACCCCCCGCCCCCCCTCCTTAAAAAATCCACCTTTACTACCTTGTGGGAAATTTTTGAAGAAAAAAAAAATTATCGGTATTATTTCGCATCTTGAAAAAATTGAAAACGTCGTAATCCTGCTCCCATGAGCAATCGAATATTGATTTTTTTTTTTTAATTCTAGGACACATTATCTTGTAGTCACTTTGCTGGAAACTAAAATGAATTGCACTGACCAGAGCCCTCAATATATCAACTGACTATGAGATTGTGTGTCAGAGCGCGTGACAATCGCACTACTATTATCAGAAATTTGAGCGATTATTTTGTACGATATGTAAGAAGTCGAGAAAAGTGATTCTTCCATTTTTTTTCTGTTTTGTTGTTTATTGGTTTGTTTCCCTTTTTTTTTAATTCAGTTCAGTTCAGTTTAAAGACATTTATTTCCAATTTTCCCATATAAGTAACAAAATAATAAATGAACAAAATGATGTACATGTATATTTTGACAAATTTTGACAACATGACAAAATATACATTCATCGTAGTATACACACAGTTGGAGGACACACCTCTAAAAGCAATAGCTTTAGGCGAGGGTGCCCATAGGCGTTAGATTACATAATAATATATATATATATATATATATATATATATATATATACATATATATATATACATATATATATATATATATATATATATAAACAACAGGAAAAAGGAAAACATTCCTAAACCGCTGAGCTTGATTGGAGCAGGGAAGTTACACTTCCCTGACTGGAGAGAAGAAAAAAGAGGGGGAAGAGGAAAGGGAAGAAATAAAAAATTGTTTTAAATAGGAGGTGCAAAAGAAAAGGAGTACGAAAGAAAAGAGAAATTCACGAAGAAACGGAGAGAAAGAGCCAGAGGAGGGTGGGGAAGTGTGTTAATTATGTTATTTGTAATCAAACTAAAATGTTTTTTTCATCCTTCTTGAGAAGTTGGCAAGAAAATTCCACCAAGAGGGAAGAGAAACAGGATATCTAGTGGATGGCATTGATTTTTAAAAAATCAAATCAATTCTTATGAATATGATATAGATATCGTTCTGAAATACGTAAATTTCAGTTTGCATGTACCTTAAAGAAATTGGATGTTATGAAATCACAAATAAGTTCAGATTAAATTACAAAAAAAAAAGAACACGACAAGACACGTTCTTCTCATTCTTCTCGGAAAGAAATTGAAACTATACTCTCTCACTGCAGACGAGAGGCACTCCACTTCTTTAGAAGTCATATTAGGAATCACTTTCTTTGGGGTCGAATCCACTTCAAATTATACTTGAATTCTCTCCTAAGTATAGCGTTTGAATTACTCTTCTGAGAGTGGGTTCCACTATTTTGAGCTTGGATCTCCACTCCAAAACAAATTGATCTTTAATATGACTCATCAAAAAAGGATTTCCACTGACCTGTATACATTTAGAGATTTATAATATGTACTTTGCATGGCATTTTTTCAATTTGAATTACAGGTATAGTACGCAACCCAAATGCAAGTTTATTACTATTGATGTGCAGGTATGCATACAACTAACATTCTGTTATTCAAACATCTAGATATGTTTCATAGATTTTTATTTTTTTTTTTTTTAAATACTTTTCCCAACCTCCTAAGCTCCACCCTGAAAAAAGCTCCAGATCTCATTCCTGCAATGACATCATCTGTCAATCATCAGTCAGCTACACTAACATTCTACAATAGACAGTGGAATGTAACTTCCCCCAGCTCAGCACATGCTCACAATAGAATTGCATGCTTTCAAACAATACCTCCCATTACCCTTCTTTTCCTGGTGATGCTACAGCATGTCTGACATAGCAACTCCTATGTAGGCATTGTATGGTTTATTAGAACAGATGGTCATCTCTGGCAAAGCTACATACCACTGTCCCTCCTTATCTCACTAATGATTGACAGATGATGTCATTGCAGGAATGAGATCTGGGGCATTTTTTTAGGGTGGAGCTTAGCATGCTTGAGAAAATGATTTTAAAGATATTTTAAAAATTTATAAAACATATTCAGATGTTTGAATAACAAAATATAAGTTGTAAGCATCCCTGCACATCAACAGGATTAAAACTTGCATTTGGGCTGCACATCAACAGGATTAAAACTTGCATTTGGGCTGCACGGGACCTTTAATCCACTTTTGAGAGAGTACAAGAAATAGAACCTATTGTGATTTGCGCTATGGAGGGTTCTCACAAGCAGACATGCTGGAGGAAAACAATAAAAACACTGCGTCAGACATGAAAAGCCATTGTTGTCTAGTATAGTCTAGTGCACGGGTTTGGTATTGTTTGTCCTCCAGCATGGCCTCCCGCGGGAACCCTCTATCGGGCCCTCTATACAAACATCTGCCGATACAGTTCGCCTGATAAACTTCTTTCCAGGTCCGAACCGGGCCAGCTCTTTGTACTAAACTACTACCTGTAGGCTCGCTGTGGACTGGGGTTTTTTTTGTTTTTTTTTTCTACACAGGTAATCTGTATTTTCAGACGATGTCTCTCTTTTTTCATACAATACGTAAGTTGTGTATTATTTCTTTATGAATTCAATAGGGACTCATAAATGCACAACAAAACCCATGCATATGATGCATTCAGTCATACGTTCTAAATGGTATTAGTCTGGGAGCCTGTCCCGAAATAGTCACCCCATTTTACCCATAAGATTTGACCCCGTAAAGTTACTTAGACCATTTAAGTCATTGACAAAAAGGTTGTCAGCCTGACCATAGCCGCCGGGTTAAGCCCCCAGAGCCCCCCAAAAGGGACCCCAAAGTCGGGTCGATTTCACCCCATCTCACCCATGCACCAAACTTTGTCAGTAGGAAGTAGTATGACTGGACATTACAAAACACAAAAAACTGACAAAAATTTCCGTCGGGATGGGGTGTCAGACAGCCCCTAAAAATTGGGGTAAATTTTTCCCCTTAAAGCCCAGAGAACAAATTTTGTCAGAAGGAAGAGCTTTGGATGTACATTCCAAAAATATAAAAACTGACAAAATTGTCCATCGGGAAGGGGGTGTCAGACCCCCTGAAATGAAAACCCCAAAGTGCCCTTTGACAATGCTTTGCCCCCCAAAATGCTCTGTATGGAAAGAAAAACCATTTTCTTACCTTCTGACTATGATAATTCAAAAGCGTTTCATTCAATTCACTTTAAATTTTCGTAACATAATTTTGAGTACAATAATCTTCTTGAGGTGCAATTTGGTGTTAATTGGTATTTTGGTTAATAAGTTATTACATTGTGAAAAATGTGTTGCTTTCTCAAAAGTAGCCAAAAAATATTGTCAGGATTATGTCAAATCTTATAGGTAAAATGGGGTGACTATTTCCGGACAGGCTCCTGGCCTATATAGTGTTGATACTCTGCACGTCCACGTTATGTGGATTACATGTACATACGGTGATGTGTATTATTTCAACAGACATGCCCGATTTGTTTACATTTGCTTTAAACAAGCAGCTTGATGCAAAGAATTATAACAGACAAAGAGATCATGATTCATCGTTGTTTTTGCACTGTGTTCTGTTGATAAAAGCGATTGAAATACTACTCAAACGTCTGTTCCCAGGAATGGTCCATATAGATGTAAATGTATTTTCATATATATATATATATATATATATATATATATATATATATATATATATATATAATGTGATGATGTTGAGTCTACTTTTACCATTCGCTTTGGTTTGGTCGATATAGAACATAGTGGGATGAATTCAAACCAAAGATGACGCAGGATACTCAGGAAATTTAAGCTTTCGTCTTTCGACTTCTTCAGAAATTTATTCTGTCGTAGACAGAAGTGTTGTCAAGTGTGTTAAACATATATATATATATATATATATATATATATATATATATATATATATATATATATGCATTTCAAAAAATATTGTGGAGCAAAGCTATGAGGCAAATGTTGATGAATATTATATGTCACTATTATTGTAATATTAGACCGAATTTAGTTCTCTTGAAGTGAGCTTATTAGCTGAAACTGCTACTGGTAAGTTTTTCTGTCCAAAACAACAATATATTATACAACGCCTTTATTGCATGTACCTGATATAGGCTTAATATTCTTTGAAGTAGAAAAAAGAATAGAACAGAAATTCAGCAATTTGGTTTTCACATCATGAATTATAATATTTGACTTCTAAATCCCAATAAAATACTGTTTGCCATGATCCTGACCAGTAGTCGAGTCCATCCCATCCGAGTCCGAGTCCGAGTCCGAGTCCGAGTCCAAGTCCGAGTCCGACAGGGCCCCGTCTGGCATCCGAGTCCCGAGTCCTGGACATCCGAGTCCGAGTCCGAGTCCGAGTCCCGATGGGAACATCTTAAATTGCACTTTTTTTAACGTCACATTATTTTTGTTACGATAAATGCCTTACTGTGAACTCTCTATAGCATAACTAGTTTCTGGTTCATTGAAAACTTCCATTTGTCAGAGTATTTAATTTATTGTAACTTTTCTTCTTACGAATGCGGACAACTATAAAGGCTTGCTCACAAATGAGTGATTTATCGCCGTGACATGCATGTGTCGCTTGGTGCTAATGATTAAGTTCAGTAAGATTTCCAGCTATTAACACTAAAATTCTGACAGAAGGTAAGAAAATTGAATTGGAAATATTGAGATAAATGTCTATGGTAAGATTTTCGGTGATGGTTTGATGTACTGGTGGAATTTCAGAAGTTTTGTTGACCAAAATACTAAACCAGTGAACATGCACTCCTTTGTGCCAAGGTACATGTGTCCGACTAAATGGCTCATATGTGAACAAGCCTTATCAAACCAAGTATTTTGCTTGTATCCACAGTAATTATAGAGAGTTGACTCTATTGTTTCTGTGATACCTCAATGAAGAAAAGATACACA
The DNA here is from genome assembly GCA_025618425.1 of Heliocidaris tuberculata. NCBI lineage: Eukaryota > Metazoa > Echinodermata > Echinoidea > Camarodonta > Echinometridae > Heliocidaris > Heliocidaris tuberculata. Next base: position 11,085,136 of record CM046836.1, on the reverse strand, counting down.
AATTAATGTTTTTTCATTTCAAATGCCTATAATTTTATTTTTTTTATCAGTTATAAGTCAACAGAACAAAAAGATAAAAGGTTGAATGCCATTAAAGCCAGATTATAGAAAAGAAAGTTTCCAACTGAAATGGAAAAAAGAGGGAAAACAATATTTCACCAAGAACACCAATAGTTCAATCGTATCAAAAAGCTGATTCAAGTAATAAAAAATTGAATCGTCAAGCCCTAATAAAACCCTTGTACATGTATCAGCTATTTCATTAAACTGACTTAATGGCTTGTAATACAAGTGCAACATTACCATTCATTTTGGAAACTGACTACATGACTAAGCGACTCAAGTACATGTAAAACGAAAGTAATTGTTAAACTGTATATATGTAAAAAGATAGAAGATAAAAACTGTTGTTCACAATACTAGCTTAAAATACAAGTGGAGTAGTAATCTGTTTGAGACTGCCCAAGATATCCCAGGATGGGGTCTATGGGGAAACGTGTGTTATAGATTAATCCATCTCCAAATTGTTAATATCAATTTCAACACTTGTCTGTGTCATACAAGTATTACGAGCATAAAACGACTAATCTTAACGTCTATCATCTACTTGGGCACATTCTCGTACCGTTTCAAATCGATGTTTCAAAGTCCATATTCAAAATACCGCTCAAACAATCGAGCAAGGTGCGCGAAAAAATATTTAGCTAAAATTAAAGCGAAAAACGGAAAAAAATTGCCGGTCTCGTTGCCGGTCTCGGCCCGATTTTCGCGCGAGTCATGAGTCACCATTGGTCGAGTCCGAGTCCCGAGAAACAGGGACTCGAGACCGGTCTCGAGTCCGAGTCCGGACTCGAGTCAAGGATTCGATTCTGCCCATTTTATTTTTTATTTTCAACATGAAACCATCCTTCGTCGAGTAGTATCAGCAATTCAGCATGCAATATATTCTACAAGGATTAAGTTGTGTTTGTAACATTAAATACAGTTTGATCTTGGTTGCAACCTTTGTTCAAGTACTTCGTTCAAACCAACAGAGATCATCTTTGTAAATGTGTGTATAGGCCATTATGTGTGCAACTACATATCCTGTGTACATGGTATAATTTACAGCCGAGGTTTCGTACATAGGAGAAGAGGCCTAGTAATTATGAATTATGAATAGAAGTTCGTATTGGTGACGGGTCAGGGGTTTTAAGTCTGGGGATCTATTTTTTCATCGCTTATTTCATGTATTTGGTAATATCAAGGAATTATCACAGAACTTAGAAATATTGCTCCCCGAAAATAAGACAAAATGCCACTAATGGTTTGCCAACAACAAGTTTGAAGGCCTTTGATAGACCGAACTGTTAAAGGTTTGGAGACTGTGAAAACCCCCTATTATATTGTGTCTAATCAGGAGGTGGAATATTGAAATCTACTCAATATTTCTTTATAAAGACGACCGGCTCGTTATAGTTTATAGAATACCAAGAATGCGCAGTATTTCGTGGTCGGATCAGTTGTTCCGAAAGAAAGAAAAGAAAAAAGATTGTTTTCTTTTTTCCTTCAAAGTTTTCAAAAAAGTTCTCATATTTTGCTTAAGCGATATATATGTATCCACAATGTCTCCAGAATCTCTGACATCCCCCATTCAGTATAAAATTATAAAGGAACCGTTATTTATCTACAAAATCTCTGAAAAGCAGAGAAGAATGAAATAAAAAGTTTGTTCATTTGTTTGTTTGTTTGGGGTGCTTAGCAAATCATATGTGTAATCGCCCCTTTACCCTCCCCCACCCCTCCCTTTCTCCCTTTCCGAAATGCCGCCCCTGTATAAAACTACAACAATTGAATCAACAATAAATAAATAGTTTTTACTATTGATACATACATTTATAGGTTCTGGTTTGGTGAGTCCAATCTGTAGACGACATGGACAAGCAATTCCGACAACCATGACTACACTCAGTAGAGTATTACAGCGACATGCAAGCTATATCAAGGTTGACAAAGAAGATGGTGAGTCCTAAAACGGCTTCATAGACTCTATTTTATTACTTGTAAACATATCATTGAAAATATGGCTCTGATGCACAAATCTTGAAACGAAAATACTGACATACTGACATACTGATATATTTACCAGCTGCCAGCTTTCTGTGACAGTATCTAAATTCAAAAAGTAATTTATATTTTAAAAAAGTTCATTCAGCTTGTAACTGAAGCGGCACGCCCAGGGATAGCCGGTGACCACCACCATCCCGCACCGGACCGACTCTGGAAATGTTTAAACAGCAACTCTTTCTTCTCTCATTCGCTGTCCTCTCAGAATCTAACGGTCATCTCGATTCTCTTTCCTTTCAATAAATTGATATCAATCTCAGTTCTCAGTTCTCGGGAACTATTTCGCTCTGGTGAAAATCTCTCGTTGAATTAAAAGTCTCAGAAATAAATGAAGTCCGAAACGAAAGTGAAATAAATGAAGTGTCAGTGGAACATATTTATTAAGACGAAAAAAATCATTACGATGACGAAAATATAGTAAGGCTTAAATGGGCTGGGCGTCCCGACCTAACTTAACAAGGAAAATTAACAGAAGGCCCCGCATCCAAGTGCCTCCTCGATTTTTATACGTCTTATTAACCAAGTAACCACTATCTTGTAAACCATAATCATTACGTATCTCATCTCTGACCATTTAAAACTTTCTTCTGAAACAGAATCACTACCTCAACCCTTATGAGAAAGTCAATCACTTTCAAATACAAAAGAAGTACGTGCTTTCTACCCTCACAAGAAAGGCGTGGCTTAAAACCCCAGAAATATGTCCGGGGACGCCAAATTCAAGAATCTTGAAGTCCCCACATATACGAATAGATTACAAAACATCTTTTGTTAACATGAATATCATAAATACTAATATCGGAACTGTCTGCATACCAGACGGGACACCTGTATGAAACTCATTCATCCTAACAATATGTTCAGGGACCATCTCCAAATAAGTTGAAACACTGCCTATGCTCTATAATAACAAATACATAAAACAATCCCCAAATTTCTATGTCAATAAACTTTCACTCTATTTCTGCGTGAATAAACTTTCTGATCTTGTTTTACCCGATTCCTAAACCCTTTTCTATCTAGGACCTTGACATTTGATTTAACTGACCCAGCGCCCCCAACATCCTAAAAAGGTCCAAATCATTAAATAATTATCACGTGGTAGCCTATAGCATTTTGTCAAAAATGCGTGCCGCTACATAATCAAGCCCGTTATGTACTTGTATAGTTCTTGACAAATTAATGAAATACATTTTTTCTGTTCCATTTTTCCAAGGTTATGCGGTCTTACAGATGTGCAGGACACCAGTTAACAGGCAAAGCAAGGCATTCGTTCTCGCAATGAAGGACGCCATCTTTGATTTAGAGAGCGACAGAGATATGCAAGGACTCATCATTACTTCAGTAAGTTAACAAGTTTCTTTTTGGTGTTAGCTTTGGTTTTAATGATTTTGTTTTGCAGATCCATTCTAAATTATGAAAAGTAGCATAGGCCAACAGCAGCATTATAGATTTATTTATAAATAGGTCGGGAAAAATAAGTGACACTGATTTTATCGTGACGACTAAATGTACAGCCTGCTTCATTTTTACACGCAAAACGCGATTGTCACAACTTCCTGAATTTAACCAACTCCATCGACAACTTTACAGTGTTTTTTTTTTTTTTTTTTTTTTTGGTGTTTTGTTTTTTTTTTTTTTTTAATCGTTTAGCACAGATAAACAATTCCTATTAAGTCTCCGATTTTTGAAAAAGACATAGTTAGGACGGGTTGCCACACAAAATTGGACGAAGATACTAATGAATTTAGCCCAGGGCTATTTCGTTTCTTGAAAATAGATGTTTGTTCACAGTGAGTTGGTATTTACATAAACGCTTGATAATTACTTGTTTGTTTTTAGTGGAATAAAACAAAATTAAACTGAATTGCAAACTACTATGATGTTACAAGTTTTAAAAGGGGTAGTTTTAAGTCAGTCACGTGATCAGCTTCAATGAATTATTAGTTATCAATATTATACTCTACATTGTCATGATTGTAGTCCATATACATGTATATCTTTGAATACTTGTTCATTTTTCTTTTTATTCTCTCCTCCTCTCCTTCCATCTCTCTATCTCTCTCTTTCACACACACAGACACACACACCCACTCTCTCTCTCTCTCTGTATCGTACTGTACTGTCTCTCCTTCCTCTTCTCTGTCCCTTTGTCATCATAACCCTTACAATGTACTCCCTCTCTCAGTCGTTACACAACTAGGCGTGCCCCACAGTATTCTCAGCTGGTCTAGACCTGGAGGAAGTGTACCAAAGATCCTTGGACGACCTGCAGGACTTTTGGAGGGCCTTGCAAGACTGCTTCCTGGTGCAGTATGGCAGCAGACTCGCTACCATAGCCGCCATCAATGTAATTATTCAACTCTCTCTCTCTCGCTCTGCATGCTTAGGGCACACAACTAAATGATGCCAGGCACTCTAGTTATGCCGGCTGCACATGAGGCATCATTTCAGATGCGAAGGCAAAAATTATCATGATTATACACTCAAGTAAGGTCCAGGCGCGGTCTCTAGGTAAAGACGCAACTTTTTGAACTGTTCATTCGATGGCGTACTTAAAGGAAAAGTCCACCTTGATAGAAAGTTGGTTATAAAAGAAGGAGAAAAATATAGAAACAGATCAATGAAAGTGTAAGGGAAATCCGATAAGAATTAAGAAAGTTATGAACTTTTAAAGTTGTAATCAATCAAACACAAATTGGCAACTCCGTGATGTATCTTGCTAGTTCCTCCCCCATTTGCTCTGTACTAAAAAAATCATAAATCCCCACTTCTTCTAAAGAAAATCAGTCAAACCGCAGATTCCCAAAAAGCGCTCTCTTTTATTTCAAGTTTTGTTTGACTGGATCAGTCTCTGAATACATAATGAGCAGGAACCCCCAGGAACATCAAATGACTGAATGAACTAGTTAACATTTACCGATTGTCATGATTTACACATCAAATAAAGAGGAGGAATTAGAGATTCATGATATATATTCTATTTGTCAATGAAAAATGTGACAAAATTGGTGAAAAAATAATGTTATTTTATGACCAAAAAAATGGAAATGAAACGAAAAGAAAACCTTAAAAAAACTCACATAGTTTTATTATGAGCCAGGTTGAATTTGAAATGAGTGTGAAGGACTATCTATCTATATCTATACTTTACAAATATTGAAATACTATAAATGTACACTTAATGACAACGTCAAGATCCAGCAAAATGTAACCAAAGTACACATTGTGTTCTTCAAAATTTTTATTCCAGTACTCTGATTGGTTACTTCACAAGTCCTTTCCCCAAAATAAATCAACATGTTTGTCACAGCCAGGACCATGTTTGCGCAAGAGGTCAAGAGTTTACCTAACTGGTGGCATGTGGTTTCAAATATCGCGCCTTATCTTGCAGGGTGGCCTTGCCAGCCAATCACAGTGCTAGGATTCTATGGTCTTGACAATTTCAAGGATATATTATGTACTTGGGTTGAATATTGCTGGATCCTGACCCTGTCATAAATGTATGGATGTGTTTGAATATGACAATGTAAAAGATGAAACTTCAACGCTTCCATAAATATGCATTTTAATGGTGGCTCATGTAGTTTTCATATCTTTTATGTCTCTTATGTCATTTAACGACTTGGAATCATATAAAGAAAAGTGTTTTGTTTACTATTTCATCACTTTTTTCAGCTACTTATTCTTTGAACTGTAACTTAAACAATGTATGTCTGTGTTGGTATCCTTTTAATTTTCCAGAAAATTTGATGAGCGTAAACTAGCATTAATATTTCTTGAGTTACATAACTATGAATATGACTATGCAAAGCAGCCCACTAGTTGCAAGGAGAGTGTGCCATTTCAGGCACTGGAAATAAAATCAGCCCTTTTTGCTCATTTGCATACGACCTGCGGTTTGACTGAACTGTTAACCATGCATGCAACCTAGATATAATCATTGCATATATGTTTTTTACACAAAGCCTGTATGAAACAAATGTATTCCTTCATCAACAACTAAGAAAATGAAAAGTGATTAAGTTTTTTGCACAGACAAAATGGGAGAGGAGCTCGCAAGATACGTCACCGAGTTTCCAGTTTGTATTTGATTGATTACAACTTCAAACATTCATGACTTTCTTATTCCTCGTCGGATTTTGCTCAAAACTTTCACTAATTTGTTTCTCTCATTTTCTGCTTTTATTCAAATCAAAGGTAAAGCCCGATGTTATTCCACTGCCATTAATTACGCCAACTGATTGTTCAATAGAATTCACGCCGCAGTAAGCAGTTAACAATAGGCCCCTACTGATAATGACCGCTGCCCCCGGAGTTGTTACACAAACGTTCTGTATGCATTCATTTGTTTGTGTAGATTGTTACGCCAGTTTTCCGTCGAAAGTCTACTTTCAGATAAATCCGACACCTTGTGCTTGGCCATCGCACCCTGCTTCATAGGGGTTACATCTGTGGCTAGAGTTGCGCCTGGACCTGGGGGGGGGGGGGTGGGGGCGTTTCATCAAGTGTCTTGTCGGTGATTTTTACCGACAAATTTGCTCTCAGCCAATCAGATGCAAGGATTTCAGTAGCTTATAACAGTTTATCGCAACTTGTCATTGATGACAAGTGCCCTGTTCTTTTAGTTTATATGCCTGGATGTCATTGACTGGGTCAATTGAAATAATGCCTCGTGTACATTGGGCTTTACGTATTTGTTCGATTATCGGCGTATAGACAGAACACTAGCTTGGAAAATCATTGAATCTACACAATCCAATGAATGCGTATATATACCATATGGCCCGAATTCACAAAGGAGTTTTAAAGGACGCTCAAAAAACACAGGAGGGGGTTAAACCATGGTTTAAACCCCCTCCTGTGTTTTTTAAGCGTACGTGCGCACGGAATCCGATCCATTCTTATGTTTTTTGAGCGCGCCCATGGGCAATGTGCGCTTACACTCTTAAAAATGCGTGGTCAAAAATAACCCCAAACAGGGTTACAAATGACCCCGCATGCGGGATCAACTATGCACAAACCCCGGGCGTGGTCACAAAATGACCACGTGGCGTGGTTATATTTTTCGACCCATAACGTGGTCAAATTTTAACCACGTTGTGCGGTTATTTTGTGATAACCCCGTCGGACGGGGTTGATACTCTTGCCGGATGCGCGTGAACCATCCACGTTTCAAAGATAAAATATCAGAGACTTTTGAGAAATTAACTGAAGGGCAGTCGGCAGTTTCAATAACATATTGCACATTCATCCCACAGAAATCATATTCAGATTACGTAATACGTCATTGTAATGTTCGCATTATGATGGACAAGGCTATTAGAATTGCCTTAGGTTAATTTTCCGAAAGACTTTGTGGTCGTTTTGTGGTTAGCTCTTCCACTCCCTGACTTAAAAAGATACATGATATACGGTAAGAGGGTGGCTTACTAGCCGACATACTTGTTACTCTTGTTCTTTTTCTCTTCTCAGGATCGACTCGGCACGAATGCAAGATGCAAATGAGAGCACCGTTGATGAAACAATTGCGAGAGAGACAGGTTGAAGACGCACTAAAAGTAGCAGGGCAATTGAACTCCGAACGTGTACAGAGAAATTTGGAAGAATTCTTCAAGGGGAAAAAGAAATGAATGGCATCATGATATAACCAACCTATATTTTTATAGATAATTTAATGTATTGAATACAAGCTATGGTTGCAATAATTGAAATGAATAACCGTAGGCATGATAGGCAGGGGGAGGGGGGGGGGTAAGAGGGGGTCCGGATCCCCCTTTAGATCTTTTTTAACCAGACTGAAGAGAAGAATCGTATCAGCCTTTCACTAACTGATTAACGTGCATACTTTTTATTTCAATAATGTCATGAATATCGGAATACAGAGTGCTTTTCTAAATTCCCATATTAACAGATCATGAAAGTCTACCGCTGAATTTATATAGTCTAGTTCGACGTGTATTAGTAGTTCATTAAACCCAACCCATAATTATATACACTGTAATTGTACTTTAGCATCATCAGTGGCGTATCGACGAATGGGGCAGTGGGTTCCATCACCTTTCCCCTTTAGATGCCGTACCATTTGTCACCAGTTAGCTGCGCTTCCTCACATGTAAAACCAGCGCTGCCCACCCCCTCCCTTATTTCTAGATCCACATGCTGTATAGCAATGCCCATTTAGTTCCTTATTCAAAACATTCAACATCGCTTGTCCAGTGAGCGCAAGATAAAGCTAGTTCCTCTTGTTCGATACATAAAAATAGTTGTGGCATAAATTCTCTACAACTTCTGTATTGTACATTTCACAGATGTTCAAATAGTAATTTGGTTAACATATTGAATATGAGAGTAGTTGGTGATGTGTGTTTATGGTTCAAGCAAGTGGAATTTTTTTTCTTCATGTTACTGATAATTTGAAAGAAAATAACAAATAAAAGATATCTGCAAAGTATCTGAAGTTGTTTTCCTGGTTTCCTTTTATGTACCCGTGATTTTACGGTTCGATTTTGCTGTTTTCCTGTAATTCATAATTATGATGAGGGGATTCAGAATGGATTGGGATGGCAAGGGATATCGAACATTTCAATGAATTGTCTATGTCTTCGCCTTCAAAACCCCTATCAACTTGAGCGTTTTCTACGTGGTTCTATTGGCGGTCAACTTTCTTTCCAAATTTCATTTCGAAATCTTTCAGAATATGATAACTGTCTGTCACAATTATACAGCTTCAGCTACATAGTGATATGCCTCTCGGCCTCCTCCCATCCCCACTATCTCCTTCTCACTCTCCTCTGTTCTGTTCTCTCTCTCTCCCTCTCTCTCTCTCCAAGCTTCTCCCCCCCCCCCTCTCTCTCTCTAAGCTTCTCCCCTTCTCTCTCTGTATCTCTCTCTCTCTCTCTCATTCACTTATCTATTTCTCGCCCAGACGAACTGTACTAGCATTGTAACAATGATTAACTTTGCACATTGATCGGAGACAGAGATGTATCTTAAGATGTTAGAGACGTCGTTATAGGACTTGTTTGCTCAATAGACCTGTTCACAAAGTTATTCAAATTTATGGATGTTTCTTTCCTGGGGACCTAGTAACGAGGTATTCAATTAGCCTTTTATTAATGAATGAACTACAATACTTGGAATCCAGTTTGCATACATTACTTGTTGCTATGTCTGACAAGCCTCTGACAAGCTTTCAGGTTGTCAAGAACAACCTTTGTTTTAAAAGTATGCATAAAATCTGAATATATTTGTGAGCAGGACAATTCCATTCTGTTCTTTTTAAAATCTTTTTTCGACGGTAAGGTGAAATAAAGTCGATAATATCGGAGTTGGTCAGTGTACAGCAGTCTTCTTTTTTTTTTAATCTTTGATTTTTTTTATACTGAATGTCAATTTTTTTTTTATACCGTGAACTGGTGAATAAAGAAATGCAATACACACATAGTTCCATACATACATTCACGAAAAGATGGCAAATGGTGTCTCATATAAATTAGTGCAAAAACGGTACAGAACAAGCGTAGCAGCGAATAAGTGAACAATGGTGAAAGGCAGAAAAGGATATGGTTTATCTTACCTTTAAAGAAAATAAAAATATCTAAGAAAACAAGACATCTAAGAAAAATACTTAGTTTCATTCTTGTTCTGTCCTGTCTTGTGTATAATGTAAGCCTGTCCGCTATCAAACATGAAATATTAAAACATAAAAAAACTTCGCAGATCTAAATAAGACCACACCGGAATGCAACACTCAAAATTCAGGAACAAACCTTACCGGGACACCCCAGTATTCCGAAAGCCCATGAGAACGCCGGTCTGAGAGACCAACGGCCCACGAGACCGTTATATCGGTCTCATGAATCCTTAGAAAAGTTCTCAGAATACCCGCGAGACCGACATGTCTGTCTCACTGGCCGTCGCGTCGGTCTTGCGAACCCTAAGATAGCTTTTCTGAAGGTCCACGAGACCAATATTATTGGCATCTTGGGCCGTCGCGTCGAATATGCATAATTATTTTAATCTAAAATCTTCAAAAATAGTTTCAGCAACTAAATACTAACATTATTAACCTAGCTCTATCTCTCAAAAATTCAAGTGTATGTCTAAAATTTATTAACAGATTAATGTCAACTTGCATATCTTGCACGTTGATCAGAGATTGAGGTACATGTACATATACATCTAAAAATAGGATGGACTTCATGAGGACTTGTTGACACTTCTATCAAGTATGTCTTCCCCCTTTTTTCAAAGGCAAAGTGAGATGAAGTTTATAATTTTTGAAGACCAACACTGCAGGACACTCTAACTAAGCAAAAATTGGGGCACTTGGTGTCTCATAATAAGTATTATGGGGCACTTGCAGACTCATAATAAATTATTACCAAATGGTACAGAACACAGTGTAACAGTAACAGCGAATGGGTGAATGACGAAGAAATTTATGGTCTCTCTCTTACTCTCAGGGAAGGGAAAATGCATATATATATATATATATATATGTGTGTGTGTGTGTGTGTGTGTGTGTGTGTGTGTGTGTGTGTGTGTGTATAACACGATAAAAACTATTTTCGAAAAATCAGCTCAAGGCAATTTCAATAGCCCTGTCTATCACCTTTAGATATGTGCGAACATTACAATGACGTATTACGTAATCTGAGACTGATTTCTATGGGCAATACAATAGGCCTTTGAAATTGCCCTTGAGTTTATTTTTCGAAAGTAGTTTTTATCGTGTTATATATATATATGTATATATATATATCCCAAATTCAAAGGCATTGATTATTACACTAACGCAGGCTTATTGTCTCAATACGCTGACCTGTCAAGATAAATGATCAAAGGTAAAAGTTGAGTTCTGAGATAGAAAGAAATGTCTGGTTAATTATAAGAATTGGTGTATATACTGATAGGCTTTGGAATCATCAACATGATCAGAATTGACCCAGTCTTGCTGAAACTAACATGTATCACGCAGAAATTTTTAAATGGAACTACAAACACATGTGGCATTGTGGCTTGATCCAAACTTCATATATTTATCTTCATATTTCGAAGATGACAGTGTTTTGAAGAACTTTCCTTGTGAGAACACATTTCTTCTATGGTATTCTTCCAAACTGACATAAAAAAGGCCCTACCTCTTTTTTTTTAAATATCCGTCGTAAGTCATAGAGAGTGTCTACAGTTTAGCACTGTCGCCGCAGTGAATCTTTCACATACATTAGATCAGAGACAAAGATATATATTAAAATAGGATGTTCTTTATTATGACTTGTTTACTCTGCTTTCAAGTATGTCTTTCCTTTTCCTTTTCGAAGGTAAGGTGACACAAAGTCCATAATGTAAGGCGGTGGTTATTATACTTGTATAATAACACTGAGTAACCTCAGTGCATGAAGGAGGAGGCGGGGGGATGCAGGCATATACATGTACACCGGGGCGGATCCAGGGATGTCAGAAAGAGGGGGCGTCCTCCGTATTATTTTTCCTAGAAATAATGATCTCGGCCCTTCCCAGGCCTCTCTCAGGGAGGGGGGGTGTGGTAGCAAAACAAATAAAAACAAAAACGCTTTTGTTTTTCTTCTTCTTTACAAAAAAGTTAAGTACTACTTTCGAAAAATCAACTGAAGGCAATTTCAATAGCCCTGTCTATCACCTTTAGAAATGTGCGAACATTACAATGGTGTATTACGTAATCCGAACCTGTTTTCTAAGGGCAGTACAATGGGCCTTTAAAATTGCCCTTGAGTTTATTTTTCGAAAGTAGTTTTTATCGTGTTTACAGTGGGTAGGATTTCTGGAATTCCTATGACATTTCTGATTTTAGCAGGGAGGGCTGTCAGAATTCCTAGAATGTAACATGTTTCAAAGATCTTTTTTGCATGTTTCATGTGTGCGTGTGTGTGTGTGTGTGTGTGTTTTTTTTTTTTTTTTTTTTTTTTTTTTAATGTTTTGGAGCGGGTTGTTTTAACATGGGGCCGCACCAGCCCCTGCATGCGCATTATGGCACAGAACGACAATATACCAAACTAACCCCTAATTAAACATAAATGACAGAATTCGACCCCTTCATTACATATCAAAGATAAGCATATTAATAATGTTTGAAGAACGACACGTGACGAAACCATTTTTAACAGGATTTATGTTAGCATAGAAATGACGTCATACCTCATGAAAAGGGCAAGGAGACGTCCCATTTGACTGGTTCAAGCAATACTATCAGCCACTTTTAAATTAGGTGAAATATAGGGTTTCAGTGATAGAGAGTTTGTAAAGGTCATTGATTTGGTAAATTGGTGAGAGTTTTGACAACCCTGCCCCTCTCCGAATGTCACCGTAACCCGGGTGCATGTCATACCGTCTTGGTTGATTCCTGAAGATTTGGATCCCCGCTCAAAGCGAATATTTTCAGCTCTTTAATTTGGATCAGAATTTTATATCAAAGTGATTGTGAACGGGCGATCTGTTTTCGAGACCATGTCTGTCTTTCGTCATGGAATACGTAAGTAATCATGCCATTTGTTTGTTTATTTTATTTTTTGTGTGATTCATATTAATTTTTTTCAAACATATATATTTACCCTTCCACAGGGTTCATTTATTTTTTATAAACATTCATTTCACAAAAGATCGATACATGCACTATTCCATGACATTGTCATATAAATATTCAAACAATAGAATACAACAAAATAATCTCGGTCGCATTGTGACATATAAGATAAGACAAAGCAAAATATAATTTGTATTCCAATTATAATACAAAGAAACAAAATATATATAAAAAAAACATTCAGAAACATTTGGTTAAATGAAGCCATTTATTGTCGAATTAAGCTTATGAATAATTTATTATCATGACAATCAATATAATAACTATTTGTTGATTATTATAAAAGCCAGAGTTTATATTCATCGTCAGCAGTAGAGGGAAGGAGGAGGGGGAGGGAGGAGGGGGAGGGAGGAGGGGAAGGGAGGAGGGGGGGGGGATAGAACCCATGGTAGAGAATAATCAATACCTACTTGTATACTACATGTATATAGCTGTTCAAGTTGAAGGTACTGGTTTGGGAAGGAAAAAGCAAGTGAGTTTTATTGAATGGGGCTATTTTCTCCTCTATTTTACCATCATTATTCACAAATTGTACTTGTGCTAGTGAATAACATGCAGTTTACATGGATATACATAATATTATTCACGATTAACGTTTGTATTTTTTTTCTACCATGATTCTTTCACCCTACTACACTCGACCCAGGTGAGGTTAATGGGTACCTGGCAGGAATTAATTCCTTGAAATGCTAGAGCGCTTAAGAGCAGCCATGCTAAAGCCGGGGTAATTATTTGTGGAGCGCCAGGAGTGTCAAGTCTGACAGACATGTGCGCTATACAAGAACCCACTATTATTATCATTATGTTATCAACCAGTTAGTATACGTTCATGTCGATAAATTGATAGATCGATTGTCTGGTTGTTTGTTGGACTCATTTCATGGTGCTCCGACATTTGCTTCGGCCACAGTTGTTCCGGGCTTTATTTCGTCAAAGATATAGGGTTAGGATTAGCCGGTTGTAATTGGGTGTTAGGTTAGATCTAGGGTTAGGATTAATAATAATAACAGTTAACATTTATACCGCGCCATGTCTGTCAAAATTGACACTCCTGGCGCTATTGTGAGGTATGGTGTAATTGTGGGCATACATGTATATAAGTAAATTCAACATAAAATGCAAAGTAACATAATTCCGAGAAAAAAAAAAATCTGGACATAATCTTGGGAGGATTAGGGTTAAGTATAGTGTTTGGTCCAGGGTTTAAGTTTTTATTAGTGAGTGTACGAAATAACGTGGAAAGGCAAAGCATGTGTCTTACAACCTACTGGATAGGTAACAAGCAATGGGCTTAATCATGCGAAGTACTGGAGGCACGATGGCTCAGTGGTAGAGCAGTGGTCTCGTCACTGGAGGACCCGGGTTCGAAACCAAGTGGATGCGCTAGCGCCCTTTGGTAAGGCATTAATCCGCATTACCAAGTCCCTCGGAGAGGACCTAAAGCCGTCGGTCCCCTGGTTACTTGCTTACAAGCATGCTTTCTTAGCAGTCAGATAAAATAAACCATCAACCATCAACCATCAATCATTCTTTGTTTCCAAACCACGGTTTCTGTGTTGAACATTTCGTGCCTGGATATAGGCGATAGATCCAAATAGATTACTAAAGTTCACATATACCTTCCATTTGATAGGTTTCGGTTTGGTGAGCCCCATCTGTAGACGACATGGGCAAGCGATCCTGCCAACACTAAGTAAGGTATCGCGTAGACAAGTAAGCTATCTCAAGATAGAGAAAGAAAATGGTAAGTTCAGTACCAGTTTCGCACTCTTTTCTATTACTTGTGAGCAGAAAGTTGGAAATATGCTTCTCACGTACAAATCTTAAAACTTAAACATATAACTATATTACCCCTGTTATTTAATGGAGAAAAAATATGACGTCATCTTTAGGTCGTCTTGCCCCTCCTATCAAAATACCCTGGCGCCGCCCCTGTATATATATATAGTGAAGTATCAGCGACATTTTCATGGTGGAGAAACTGAATTGTAGGTTTAGTTTTTCAGGGTTACACCATGTAATTCTTTCAAGGAATAAGAGCCCTGAAAAGGGCTGGTGAGCTCCGCTAAGAGCTCTGTGGTTCTCGACGTTTCGATCAGTATGCTCTGATATATATATATATATATATATATATATATATATATATATATATATTGTAGCCGAACCGCCCTTTACCTCCCGAAGCCTGTAGTCCGTTTGACTGCAATATACAGTCAGTTGGTGTAGATTATTTTTGAAGAACTATTTTCTGGTTCACAGCATCAATTCAACTCCAATTATTTCTCTGACTTTACTAAAAGTACGCGATGACCATGCATCTCTCAGTACCATCTGCAATACCGCACGACCATGCCTACTTCGGAAAGACCGCAGTACGCAAGACCATGTATCTCTTTCTTAGAACCGCACGACCATATCACTTCTCTCTTCTCAGGAAGACCGCACGACCATGTCAACTTATTCTCTTAGCTTGGAGAATCGCACGACCATGAATGGTTTTTCTGACATTAGGTGCGCAAAAGACCATGCATGGTTTTCATCTCGTTCACCGGTGTTCACACAACCATTTATTTCAATTAGAGGCCAAGACGAGGAAAGACAGACATGGTGAAAACTTTCTTCTAAGTCTAAATATTCCAAATCATCAACGAAATACTATTTCGTTACAATATATTTATTTATATTTATATATGTATATATACACGTTTGTATTTTTTTCTACCATGTCTCTTTCACCCTACTACATTTGCCACACTCGACCCAGGTGAAGTAAATGGGCCAAGTATATATATATATATATATATATATATATATATATATAATATATATATAACTATAATATATAATATATATATATAACTATATATATATATATATATATATAATATATATAATATATAACTATATATATATATATATATATATATATATATATATATATATATATATATATATATAGCTTTATATATATATATATATATATATATATATATATATATATATTATATATATATATATATATATATATATATATATATATATATATATATATATATATATATATATATATATATATATATATATAGTTATATATATATATATATATATATAGTTATAACGCTGAAACTGTAGACCTTCATAAACCTTTTATACATATATAATTTGATAGTCAAATTAAGTAAAATCAGTTGAATATTGTTTTGATTTGCTCAATTCTCAAAGGTTATGCGATCATGCACATGTGCAAGACACCAATTAACAGTCAAAGCAAGGCATTCATTCTCGAAATGAAAGACTCCATTTTGGATTTAGAGAGCGACAAAAATATGCAAGGACTAATCATTACGTCGGTAAGTTTATAAGTTTCGTTTTTATGCAAAAGTATGAAGAAACAAATGCATAAAATGAATAATTTCCTTTTCAGCAAATATATTTATATATTAACCAGCCAGGGACTAACGACCTTTGGCAAGGTATTATTCTACATTTGCCACTCTCCACCCAGGTGGAAATGGGTATCTCGTTAGGCTTTAGCGCTAATTACTTACGAGACTCGGCTATAACTGGAGTAAATGTGGACTTAGTAATAAGCATAGGTTGTCTCTAATTAATCGTGATAAATAATTGTTGACTCATCTCTAGTAGGTCCATGGTTGACTAAACTCCTTCCTTCCACAATCTCTTTCTTTCTCTCTTTCTCTCTACTTTTGATTTGTGGTCTCTGTCTGGTCTTGCTGTCACTTTGAAAATTTTTCTTTGTCCTTTCTTCGTTATTATGTTTTCATTTTCCTTCTCGGCACAAAACCAGGCTTGCCCAAAGGTCTTCTCAGCCGGACTCGACCTCGAGGAGTTGTACCAAAAACCCTTGGACGACCTGCAGGACCTTTGGAGAGCCATGCAGGACCGCTGGCTTGTGCACTATGGCAGCAGACTTGCCACCATAGCCGCCATCAATGCAAGTATTCGGTTAGATATATGTGTGTGTGTGTGTGTGTGTGTGTACTTTTATATATATATATATATATATATATATATATTAAGATAAAATGAAAATTGAGGAGGGGGTTTAAAAATGGTGCTGAAGTGAGAATAATGTCATAAATAAAAGAATAATGAAGAATTGCAATTCAGGGGAAGGATTTAAAATAAGCGCAAAATACTATTTTTATACAGCAAATTGATTTAATATGTTATTAATTAGACTCATGATTGTTATTTGTATAATTGCAAGGATATTCTTGATCTCAAAAATTGTTATATGTATTTTCTCAAAAACTATTATAGAATTAATGCCTAATACTGTTTTTGGACAAAATTTTCTTTGCGAATCAGTTAAATTATAAAGTACATCAGATGGCAGACAAATTAGATGGTTAGTGGTATGTAATGTTCATCAATATTATAATCAATCATACTTCAATATTAATACATGTTAAAATGATCTGTTTGAAATGAGATATTGCTCAAATATTGATGTCATATTTATTGCACCTAATGTGCCGCCATTTTCCAGTGATACACTTTTAATTTATAATTCTTCTTTTAATTTTCTTATCCTGACCTGGATGGAGTTGAGGGGGTGTGGGAAGGAAGACCTGTGGGTCATGGTAATTGAGTTAACCTTTTCTAAATCCAGGCAGCCCCATCAACTCTGATCCAGGTCCTTTCTTTACAATGTTTATTCCTGTTATTGTTTTCTGTATTGTTTTCTGTATTGTATTCGAAATGCCGAATAAATAATAAATAAATGAATAAATAAATGATAAATGAATTCAATGAATACATCGAAGCAATGCCAGTGTTAGTTTATCAGCTCATGGATCATACGAATATTATACAATGTAATATAATATTATACAGTGTGGCCCAGAAAGAATGCAACACCCAAGATCTGTAATTTCAACGACATCACAGACACAATTTTTATTGTATTGGGTAGAATTTTTTAAAAATTCCGAGTAAAATGACCCCAAGATCATTCAACAGCTATTTTGTGCTGCAATGTCATTGTCTAAATTTGCTACTTTTGCAACCGTAGTCATGCTTGAAGCAGCGCGAACGTTATCTATGACGACTTCCTATACTGTCAACTTTGTTGAGAAACACATGATTGCTCTCGCTATGAAAACGAAGACAACATGAAAGAAACGGAGGTTGTATGGGAAGCCGTCATGAGCAAATTTTTAGCTGTTTCATGCATGACAAAATTTGCAAAAGTGGCATATTTTGAAAATGACATTGCCCCACAAAAAAAGCCACAGAATCAAAAAGCCTAACTCCAAATTGATGATCTTGGTGTCATTTAACATAGAAAATAATTTTATACCCTTTAATAAACACCAATGTTATTGTGTAAGTAATGCCGTTGAAATTGCAAATGTCAGGTGTTGCATTCTTTCTAGGCCACCCTGTATAAGAAACCGTCATTACAATGTTGTTGTTTTTTTAATGTGGACATTGTAATAAACATAGAAGAATAAGGAAAAAAAATCAGGTTGTAACCATGTTTTTAATTTTAATTTTTGTTTTTGTGTTTATTGAATTGTATGTGGTTTCAAATTTGAATAGGCAATTGATAATTATATTTTAATGAGTAGTTTTTAACCTCATTATATGTAAAGGTTTTTGATTTTTATGATTACTATCAACACATGTACATGTTTTACGGTATTTTTTAATTTTTGCAGTCTCTCTCTTTCTTCCTTTGTACATGTTATTTTTTGTAGCCTTCTTCCTTTCTTTCCCTTTCTTCCTCTTCTTATGGATATTTTAAATTTTATAATTTGTCAACTCTTTAATGTAACTGTTCCATGTATTTTATCGACTTATGTTATATGTTATTGTATCTGTACCATGTACCAATCCAACTTTTAAGTTGCAATAAAGAATAAAAAAAATATATATATATATATATATATATATATATATATATATATATATTGGATAAAAGCATGACATTTCTAATAGTTTGTTTTTTTGATATTCTACCAACACGTGGACTTTGTATTTAACATATATATATATATATATATATATATATATATATATATATATATATATATATATATATATAGGTTGTCTCCAATTGCGTTCATGTCTCCACGTGTTGTATTCTTTCTGGGCCATCCTGTATAAAAATCAATTTCGTTCATTTTTTTTTTTGTTTTTGTAGGGTCACTGTTTGGCAGCTGGCGCTGTTACAGCTTTGACGTGTGACTACAGGATCATGGCGAGGGGACCATATACGATTGGACTCAACGAATCAAAGAGAGTAAGTTTGAAGAATTAATCTACTTAAATACTGTCCGAATACTCCGTCATGTGTATTCAGACATGTCATATGAGCATCTCTGTGTAATGCTGTCAAGACATTCAATTACATTTACTTTTTGAAATATAATATATGATATATATATATAACATATATATAAAATATAATAATATATCTGATATAAACATATATATATATATATATATATATATACATATATTTATATATTAACCTCTCAAAAAAGTTTGGAAATTCAAGTATGATCGATTATATCTCTCTTGTCATGGCATAATCTTCGCTATGTTTAGTATCATTAGAAAGTGTGTTTATTCCTTTTTAAAATGATACCCAATTCTTTAATGAGTTTGCCGTCATGGAATGTGCAGTACATCAAAAATAACGGACAAGGTCAAAAGTGAAAAGTTGCAAAATGCACTGCTCTTTTTCGTCTGTGCATTCTTCTTTCTTTGAAAAGTGTAGGGCTGTTGTGTTTCAGGTTATCTGTCTTTGACACCACCAGTTTCTCGGAACTTTGTTTTCCACTCGAATATGTGCTGAGACTTACTCCATACCGCGCTGCAACATCTTTTTGGAGAACCCCAGCTTCGAGTTGCTCTATTGCCCGGGCCTTTTCAACATTTGTTAACCTTAGTAGGCATGATGCTTTGGAAAGTTGATGACCAAACAACAGTGAATCTTGCCCGACATGTCAAATGGTGCATAAATTTCATTTTCAGGATTTTTTTAGAATTTTGGAGTTGGGAACAATAGCCCCACATTCACTTACACTCTCTTATGTCAAATAAAGAAGAGTGCTCTGTATAGCAATACAAGTGCTTACCAGTTCATTTTGCGACTTTTCACTTTTGACCCTGCCCGTTATTCTGATGTACTGCTCATTCAATGACTGAAAAATCATAACAAATATGGTATCCTTATTTTTAAAGCGGAATAAAAACATTTTCTAATGATACTAAACAAAGCGATGATTATGCCATGACAAGAGAGGTATAATTGATCAAATCTGAGTTTCCAAACTTTTGAGGGGTTTTTATATAATAATATATATAATAAAAATATTATGGTATCAGACAAACTAATGGAGCATGGCTGCTACTCGGAGTTTCACACCTTAGGCAATCATCAGGCAAGTGATAGCTTCTTTAAAATTACATGATTACTCTACTATACATGTGTACAAATACGTTCAAAATAAGGCATTAACTACAATGGTGGTTACTCATGGGTAAAGGGGGCTATTGTAGATGCACAATAAAAATATAATAATATATACATATATATATATATAATGAAGATGAATTATTCGGACCCTCAACAAAAGTCGTCAATATATGAGTAGTGGTTCATCTCCAATTAAAAATGTACCCTTCGAGATCTCGAAATCTTTCGAAAACCCCAAAAAGATGGGCAAAAAATCATTTGCCAGTTCTTCATAGGAACTGCACATTTAGCGGTAACTGTAGACTATATTTATCAAAAAGGACTCGCGATTTATTCTAGAATTTACAAAAACAAACCCTATCTAAAATCTTTAAAATAATGAAAATGTAGATTGCATTTCGTTAATTTCATTTATTTGGTTGCAGCGATTGGCAGCTAATAGTTTCATATCCTATTCAAAGAAACAGGTACCGAGTTCGGTTTCCAAATATTCTACATCATGAACCCAAATTCCATTCAGTCCCATTTACACAGTGAAAATCGCGTTTCTGACATGATTTTTCTTTCCCATTTATTTTCTTTCCTTTTCATTTTTTGAGGGGGTGTGGTCATACTGCGAGAAGTGCACATGTCCATTTTATCTTCACCTAACCAGCAGTGTGCAGACTTTGGAAAACGTAACTAATGACAATAGTAGCTGTTGACGTAGCTCCCCCCACCCCCAAGATGGGGGGGGGGGGGATGGTGTCTCTTGAATGAATATGGATTTTTCAGATTTCAGTTTTTCTAGAGAGAGAAGCGCACGATGAAATATGTTGACTATTTTCATAGTCAAAATGTAAGTTTATCATAAAAAGAAATAAATAAGATACAGAAGTTACAAATCAGCCAACTTGCTGCCGAATGTAAATGATTGTTATTGCCCTTCATTTTATTTGCATCTACTCTCTTGAATCCTTATATCTAGGATCTCGTTCTTGCGTTCTGGTTGCGAGATCTTCTCAAGAATACCATTGGACACAGGGAGGCAGAGAGAGCATTTCAATTAGGTTAGCTATTACTTTTTCCTCACGCATTTTCACAAGGCCGGTAACAGAATAACATACCACCCCCCTCCTTTTTTTTGGGGGGGGGGGCGTTCCTTGTGCTTTGCTTGGTAGACTTGATATATTTCAACTTTACTGCTTGATATAAACATTTTAGGGTCTGGTAATACACTTGCTGCCATATGAAAACTTTTTTTACTTACTTACACATGAAAGGCACAGATACCAAAACAACTCCTGAAACAGAATTACTCAGAGAAATTGGCTTGCTTTGTTTTCTTTATAGCCACGAAGAATATGTTCATTTGCAATTGTAGGCTTATACAGCCCAATGAAAAATTGTTTTCTGATGTTGTGAAGCGGAAATCTGCTGCGCAAAAAATTAAGATTAACATAGGTTAAACATGTTGAATTAATTCTTTCAGAGTTTGCCCATTTGAACATGATCTCTTACTCCCTAAAAGTAATGGCATTAATTCTTCGTTCAACATTTATAGTGGTTGCCTATTTTCTACCTCTAAGAGTTTGACTTACAGGGTTGTACTCGTACAATCTAAAGAAAACACTGGAGAAGGGCGGTGTCGTGAAAACAAATATAATAAAAACGTATCATGTGAAGTAAAGAAAATGATAATGCTAATCACTGGAGACATATTTATCATGGTAATGGGGTTCCCTATTTGGTCTTATCTTTCAAACTTGACCTTTTTAGGGTTGACGTATGGTGCAGAGGACGCACTCCGTGTTGGGATGGTAGATGAGCTCGTGGACGAGGAGAATCTTCTGGAACGAGCTCAAGAGGAGATGACCACTTGGCTCGAAATATCAGGTGAGTAGATAAGTTAAATATTTGATATACAAAGCATCATGTTACCCTAAAGACTATAGCCATAGGCTTCTTCGGAGTTTTAAAAAACTAGGGACATGATGCTCTCTCCCTTCCGTGCCCTCCTCGGCCGCAGTCAGCGTATTCGCCGCAATTTTTTTGCACACAGCTCCGGAATTACGTAAAGAACAAAACCGCATTAAGTTTGTTCGACTAAATCAACACAAGACAAATTATCATCCAAATTGACCGACATAATAATTACTTCACTTTTTTTTCAAGCGAGTGAAGGGAGTTTAGATTTTTTTTTAGAGAGAGATTTATATTATATTTTTATAAGTATGTTATTTTGTAGGTTTATTTCTACCAAGAAAATTTCTGAGAATCATTTTTGGGGCAATTATATTATATTATATTTTTATGAGTATGTTATTTTGTAGGTTTATTTCTACCAAGAATATTTCTGAGAATCATTTTGGGGCAATTACGCCCCTGTCAGAATATTGCCTCCCCCCCCCCCCCCCCCCCCAGGCTACGATAGTGAAAGCCATTATTCGTATCCAGGATGCATACATGATCAGATGGAGATACTACAGGCAAGGGTCAGAGATTAGTGCACTCTAACAACTAAAGTGTTAAATCACCATTTGAAAGGGTCGAGGAGTTACCACATTTTTCAAAATGGTTAACACTTTTAATATGCTGGATTCAGCCTTTAAAGTGTTGCATCCAGTATGTGTAAAAGTGTTAATTACCACTTTGAAAAAGTGATCACTCATCGGCCCTTTTAAATGGTGATTTAACACTTAGAGTGTACTCTTGCTTGTTGCTTCTTCGACGGAGGCCGTCTTAGAAGATGGTCTGCTGGAAGTTGGAAGGGTTTGGCAGCTTTAGAGGAATGACTGGGGAGATTAGCCTCCTCTCCCTATGACTTGATACTCCTCCCCCCCCCAAAAAAAAAAAAAATAAAATAAATAAATGAATAAATAAATAAAAATAAAAATAAATAAATAAATAAAATGTATATTGAATAAATAGATAAATGAATACATTTTTTCCAAACTTCTTGATATCTGTACCTCCCTAACAAAGTGCGATAACAAATATACTCAGTTAAGTTTGACTCTCAGAATAGGAATGTGGGCCTGACTAGATAACTTCCCTTTTCCTTTTCCTTTTTCAGGCACGACTCGACACAGGTGCAAAATGGAAATGCGAGGACCTTTCATGAGGGAGCTACAGGTGAGACTGGAGGATGATGCCCTACAAGCAGCCTTGCAATTCCAGTCCGAGGGTCTACAAAGGAGTATAGAGAAATTCTTTCAGGGGAAAAAGAAGTGAATAACACCGTGATAGTAAAAGATCACTCAATAAACATTTCTATGCCAGTTAGAGTCTTTCAAATGTAAATTACTATTTTCCGCAGCTTCATTTTTTTTTCTTCAATTCATTGTTTAATTGATTGATTTTAACCCCTCAAATACTTGGCAACTCTTCGCCTCTGATGTTTATTCTTAATAGCACTTCATGATAATGTATAAGACAGAATAATTATGGAGGGGAAATGTAATAGAAATACCCTCTTAAATGGTTGTCGAGCTGTTCATGGATAAGACCCGTGATAAAGGGGTGGCCCTTAAAGTGCAATCCCACCTTGGTAATAAAATGATTTGTGTGAAAGCAGAAAAATAAGAAAAACAGAATAGTGAAAGTTTGAAAGAAATTGAACAAGGAATAAGAAAGTTATGGATGTTTGAAATGTGAGATCACTATTCTATGCGAATCTCAAATTGGCAATTTGGTGAGTCGATTGTGACATAGAGGTGGTCAACTCTCCCGCTTGACGTACACAAGAAAATCATGAATATGTGGTTTTCTTCTAAGCGCCTTTTCCCTCGGGGCAGTACCCAAAATATTTTGTAGATTGTATATTGTTAAAGGTCCTCATATAAGAAAAATATCCTACTGAGTTATACCTTTTGAAAAAAATATTATTCTAGAGATTTTGTGTGTTCGAGCAAATGGGGAGTTGTCCGCAAATACAGCACAGGGACATTACCGATTCGGCCAATTTGAAATTTCCATATGTATAGTGATTGCAACTTTCCAAAATTCATAACTTTCTTGCTTGTCCGATTTCGTTGAAACTTTCACCAATCTGCTTCTCTCATTTTTCCTCTTTCTTTCAGAACAACTTGCCATCAAGGTAGGATTTCCCCTTAACATAATTAGATATGATAAACTGTTGTATACAATTGTTTATAGCAATTATTCGACGGTTCCCTTTGAGCCCGCATCTGTTAACCACGTTATTTCGCTACAATTAGTTTGTGGTAAGAGTCGAGGTTCGTTATATAACCTTTTTACAGTCACTTTTTTCGTTAATTACAACTGAGTTGAAAGAAAAAGAGTTCTCCAAACTTACAGTAGACCATGCTAATATGCGAAACCTAATAGTCGAAAACTCAAGATGATAACTTTTTTCGTATGTATATTTTTAATTTTTCTGGAAATCTCTAAAATATTCCACCAACAAAAATGAGAAACAAAAGAGATTTACTTAGTCTGTACTAATGAATTATCTCATTAAACTTTTAATCATATTGCAAGGTTCCTTAAAATAAATATAGTTTTACAAGCATTCCAAATTAATCGTATTAACATGTAGAACCCGTCGAGTCTAGAACGGCGAGCTCATAAGGTCTGCATTCGAATACTATCAAATCCACCAGTTTTGTAATACCTTTCCGTACTTTCATAATATCGCGAACTTGACCTGGGAGTACAATATAACATCCAGCGAGCTGTGCGTTCATTGTGCAGTGTAGTGTCATTCATTCACTGACGGTGCGGTTGAACGGTGGACGAAACATTTCGGTTCTGTAAAATTGCATTTTGCTTAAAATCTCAAAATTACCAGAAACTATGGCTGATGACCAACTCTTGAATTCGGTGTCAGTCACCACTTATCTAGTGCTGATTACTACATCGATTCTCATTACCAGATATTGGATTCAAACAAAACGGGAGAGTGAGAAGGTGGCTAAAAGTGGGGGTCGTCCATTGCCTGCTCCATGGGGAATTCCTGTCTTCGGTAATATGCCATCTTTGGACCTAAGCGGCCCACATCTGTCCTTGATGAAGCTGGCAAAGGTCTATGGAAATGTCTTTAAGATCCAGATGGGCAGTCGACCCGTTCTTGTCTTGAACGGCCTGAAAGCGATCCAGGATGCCTTGATCAAGCAACCTGTGGTCTTTGCGGGTCGCCCAGATCTGTTCACCTTCAAGATGATTAACGAGATGAACATCTACGGCCCGTCACTGGCTTTCAGCACGTACAGCAAGCAATGGAAGCTGCATCGAAAGCTTGCCGAGACGTCCCTTCGACACTTCACCGCTGGCAGTCAGGTCCAGTTCCTAGAGGATGTTGCAAATTGCGAAGCAGAAGAACTTGTACGACATCTGAAGATATCTAAACACGAAAGCGGTGTAGACATTAGGGGTTTGCTGCGTCTGTCGGTGAGCAATATTATTCTTTGGTATATGTTTAGTAAGCGGAGCTCATATGATGATAAGAAGCTGATAGAAATGTTAAAAATGGTGGACCGATTCACAAAGGCGACCGGAAGTGGAAACCCAGTAGACTTCTTACCGTGGATGAGAATTTTCTTTACTAAATCTACAACCGAGTTTCAGGAATATCGTGAGCAATTTTCAAACATATTATCTGGATTTGTTGAGGAACACCACGCAGTCTACGAGCCCGGATCTGAAAGAGATATAATAGATCATCTCTTTACTACTGGTCACAACAGTGGAGAAGATGAACTTGAACGAATGGGATTGGCTGGAAAAACACTTCTTCAAACTGCCTATGACCTTTTCGGAGCAGGCTTCGAAACAGTTTCAACAACCTTAGAGTGGACCTTACTCTACATGGTATCATACCCAAAAGTTCAATCTGACGTCCAAAGCGAAATCGATAAGATGGTTGGACGTGATCGTTTACCAACATGGAGCGACCGTGACAACCTACCGCTGACGCAGTCATGCATTCTTGAAATCCAGCGTCATGCGTCAGTTGCTCCTTTCGCCATTCCTCATAGCACCACTAAGGACACTCTACTCAACGGATACTTCGTTCCTAGGGACATGGTAGTCTTTGTCAACCTTTACTCGGCTCACTTTGATTCTTATGTTTGGCAACAACCTGAAGTTTTTGACCCCCGTCGTTTCTTAGCTCAGGACGGAACACTGGACGAGGAAAAGAAGAACCTTGTGGTACCATTTAGTCTCGGTCGAAGAAGGTGTCTTGGATCAGACTTGGCGCGAATCAATCTTTTCATCTACTTCACCACACTCCTGCACCAACTAAAGTTCAGTTGTCCAGATGGTCAGAAAGTGAGTCTTGAATCTGTTTATGGACTTGCTAGGCGTCCCAAGGAATTTAACATTCGAGTTGATTCGAGGTCATAAGATTTGAGACATTTCATCTTTTCCTATATTTGATTTTCATATTTGAAGGAAGTTCCATTCTTTCTTTGTATGAAGTCGTGCAGTTTGTATATATGTTTTCTATGTATATCCTTCTAACTTTGTTCTTCCTTCATATTTCAACTTGAATTATAATAGACCTGTAATTATCCTGACTAAATATTCTGAATACTATATGAAATGAAGTCGAAATAGTCTTTGCAATGAATGATATACATGCATTCCTATCTACAAGAATTTATTTTCTGCTTAACCGATTTAGAATGTGCACTTAAAGAATCGCAACTGGATCAAATGACCAAGAAAATAAATAATACACTGTGGAGTTCTTTGATCAGTTATTAACTGGAAAGGCGCCATATAAATGCAGGTATTATTATCATTATTTACTAATCATGTTATTTGATTGGTTGAACCAATTTTCATATTGTATTAAGCAACATAATTGTATTTAGTATCATTAAAAGCGGAAAATGCTTTAATTGCAAACAATTTATTCATTCTAAAATGCTTTAGCAAGGCAAATATCTCTGATTAAAAACTGGCACCTTGCGTGGAATGGTTATCACATAGGAATACTCAATAAATTAAGCTTTTTATCACAAGATGTCCTCAAGGTCTTATACCATTCTTTTATTACATCATATTTCATATTTAAGTTACTGCATCGTGATTTGGGGGTTCGCTTGTAAAAGCAATTTAAGCCGCATATATGTCTTAGAGAAGAAATCTATTCGTATTCTAACTCACTCTAATTATCTGTCTTCTACTAAACCTTTGTTTAAAAAAATATTATTTTACCAATTGATGAAATAAGTCAATACAATGTTGCTATTTTTATTTACTGCTGTTATAAGAACTTGCTTCCCAAGTCATTTGAATCATCCTTTTTACTCAATAAAGACGTACATACATACAATACCTGAAATAAAAATATATTTCATCCACCTTTGATGCGGAGACAGGTAGCAAAATCATCAGTATTTCATGAAGGTCCACTATTATGGAATAGCTTACCTGATTGCATAAGACAAAGCAAATCTTTGAACCAGTTTAAGAGAAAATAAAAACAATTGCTACTGGAAAAAATGTAATGTAATGACCAACTCATATAACTTGCTTATTTTATCATTCTACCAATCCCTTTCCTTGCTTTCCTTAATTCCTTTCCTCTTTCTCTTAGTTGATTTGTAATTAGTATTTTTTATGCATTTTAAAAGATTTTTTTTTTTGGGGGGGGGGGGACAAGCCCTTGGCCTTTAGTGAGTCCCCCACATAATGTACAATTTTTTATTATTATGTATCATGTGTTCTTTTTATGTGGAAATAAATAAATAAACATAACGTATCAGCCAGTCGCAGCCAATCAGATTCAAGGATTTCAGTAGCTTGTAACAATTATTGTAACTTGTTATTGATAACAAGTTTTATGAAACGGGGCCCAGGTTTCAAAACACAGTTTCAAAACTCACATAGTGGGGTGTGCGAATCCAGTGGCAGAGCTCGAGTATACCCGGAGAAGAGATAGAGCTATAACCAGGGTGAAACAGTGTTTCAAAACTGTTTCGGAACTGTTTCATAATAATAATAATAATAATAATACATGTAACTTATATAGCGCCAAATCCACTCGGTGGAGTGCTCAAGGCGCATGTAGAAACTAATTAAGAACTAGACAGAAATGTTACATGATTTTTAAAAGAATCAGAAGTTATACACTTTTTGATGTCTTCGGGAAGGCCATTCCATATAACCGTGTTTCAATAACACCGATTCTGGCTTCGTGATATACTGAGCTGTAAACCCTACCCTTGATTGCGATTGTGCCTTTTTAAACAGTTCGCAATGGACAGAATGATGTACAATTAGCGGAGAACTTTGTGTCTGTGATACTAAACGTCTTATAGGCATTGAGATGAATGGCTTTTACATTCTACAAACGCTCGACAATAACTCGTGTTCTGTTTTTTCGCTGGTTATTTACTAACAAATATTTAAAATTGGTTTTATTTGGTTTAGAAATACTTGATTTGTTTTTGTAATCTTTAGTTGTTGAACAAATTGGCTTTTGATTTTGAAAACGTGCTCAGTTATAGTAAAAGATTTTGATACGTATTTTAAATATTTAAAATGTTTTTAAAAAGGGTTATATCCGAGCAATTTTCACCTCATATTCGGGCGGCAGTGTTTCCTATTTGTAGTCTTTATAACATATCTAGCATATATTGATGACGAAATATGATCCGAAAAAGTGCGAAAACTGTAGTTTGTTGTTTTAAAAATAACTTGAATATCATATTTCTCACCGTTACGAATATTTTTTTAATTTAAGTGTATTGCATGACGAATGACTCCTAAAATTGATGTCGCTTGAGGTAAGAAATGGTGATTTCCCCTAGCTTAATTTGCATTTGATTGGTTGGTTTATTTATTTCATTTCATTTTTTGGGAGGGGGATATTGGATGACAGGGTGGCTCCTAAACTTGATGTAGTTTAAGTTAACATATTGGGATTTTACCTAGCTTAAATACATCTGATTGGTTGGTTTATTACTTGATATTAAGTCGACACTCTTCGCCCCTGATAAAATATCCTGAATTTTTTTTCTTGGTAATGTATTAATAGGGAAGGGGTGTTTGCAAATGCCCTCTTTATTTAAAAAAAAATGCTCAGCTTCTCCTGGATAGAGTCCGTGGTAAAGGGATAATCAGTGGCCTTAAACGTAATTTATATAACATATAATTTCAGTATAACAACTGTCATGACTGTAGTCTCTACTGAACACTAGTGTACTCCAGGGGGAGGGCAGGGGGCAGAGTGCCCCCCCTGACAACTTTTGACAGAAAAAAAAAAGAATTTTTCTCCCCTTTCAGACCTTTTTTTTTTTTTTTTTTTTGCTTGTCAGAGAATTATGGAGTAAAACATCTGGTAACCCCCCCCCCCCCCCCACTGAGCGACCTTTTTGAGGGCTGGAGAAAAAAAATAATGTGTGTGTCATCATCGGTTCACTCATTTGCATACCGCCCATGTTATGCTTATCACTGTAACTTTCTTATTTTATATCCGAATTCAGTGAAATTGTTACTGTTATGCTCGTTTAATTTTACTCAATTTATTCATATCAACTTCATATTAGTGTGGACTTGGCCTTTAATTCCGATTTGGCTTCCCTGGGTATATTAAATTATTATATTATTGTTATTATTATTGTTGTGCTATTATTGCCTGTTGATAAAGAAAAGAGTTGTAGCTAGCTTCACTATTGCATAAGCAAAATGGAAACTTACTAATTAACTATATATGCGTATTATTCATGTTCGCGAAATATCTGAAATAAAATGCAAAATAAAAGAGATTCACACAGTCCATCTATACATATACACAAAGTTGTTACTTTTGATACTTTCCTCATGTTTATTGTTTGTTTTGTTTTGAATGCATGTGATTGGAAAGGTTCTGAATGACATGAATGGGGCAATAGAGTTGCAGGAGTGTGTCCATAGTTCTAAATCAGTTCTCAGTAATTTTCTTGCAAAAAAATACAACTGCATTCTTACATTCGGGATCTATAAAGTACAAACATTATATTCCTCTCAGTTATTTACATAAATTGTGTTTGAATATTACTCATGTCGATAAAATTATGCCTTTGTTCCCTGTTTTATTTTTCTATTATGCTAAAAGATAATTGTTGATAATGTTATCGACAATACCCGTCTAGTGTCATTTTTGTAATCATAGCACGATCGCAAAGACTTTCAAAAATTCAACTCAACGGCAATTTCAGTACTCCACTGTACATACCATAGAATAATGTTCGGATTACATTATGTCATCGTAATGTTCGCACCTGACGAGGCTATCGAAATTACCTTAGGCTGATTTTTCGAAAGTCTTTAGCTACTGTAATGGTACGGTGGCATAAAAAGTCATTATAATAGAGGGGTGTTGAAGAACGAAACGAAGAACGACAACAGAGGAAACTCAGAAACGAAGACTGAAATCAAGATTCGGTGCGAGTTTATTCAAAGAAGTGTATCAAATTAAAACGTATATCGTCGTAGAAATTTCCCCTTCTGGCTCGAGTTTAATTACGAAAAATCAGCAACTTTCAGTACAATATTTGAAGGCTGGGTGAAGAGCAAAACAATATGTGACCAAATCAAACAGCCAACAAAAAATTGGCGAACGAAAAAAGTCGTCCTGAGCCACCCTTTGGCGTCTCCTTAAATACTCCCAATACACATTCAGTACATAAGCCCAGCAAGCCTCCATCTCTAAAAGCCCCAACCACTAGCGTAGCTGGGGGGGGGGGGAGACTTTCCCCCCCTGACAATCACCCCTGACAATCACCCCTGACAATCCCCCCTTCCCAATTTTTTTTTTTATAGAATTATGGAGGAAAAGTGATCCCCTTAAAATCTAAGGACTTTGTCAGAATTAAGGTGTATACATTACCAAAACACCAAAACTGACCAAATTTTCCGTCAGGATGGGTTGTCAGACCGCTCCTAAAAATTGGGGCAAATTTTTCCCCTCAAGGCCCATGGACCAAATGTTGTCAGAAGGAAGAGTTATGGGTGTGCATTACAAAAATATAAAAACTTACAAAAAATCCCATCGGGAAGGGGGTTTAACACGCCCCTGAAAAAACACCAAAGTGCCCCTAAACCCAGCTTTGCTACCCAAAATGCTCTGGATGTAGAGGGGGAAAAAATAGGCTGTACAACCTTAATAACTCCAAAGTGCCTCATTCAATCATGTCAAATTTATCTAGTACAGTCTTGAGTATTGCAACTTTCTTGGTTTGAAATTTGGTGTCAAATGATCATTTCAATAATAATTTATTAAATTGTGAAAATTGTATTGCTTTCTCAAAAGTAGTCTAATTATATTGTCAGGATTATGTAAACACACCCATTGTCCATCTGCACCTGTTTGACAAGACATAATAGAGGAGCTGGTTAAGTATCTGGGCTGTGTGGATGCCATGCTGAAATCTATCATTCATGTGTTCATTACACAAATACCTTGCAAGCTCTTTATTATGCCTTGCCAAACAGGCCCAGATGGACAATGGGTGTGTTTACATAATTCTGACAATATCATTTGACTACTTTTGAGAAATCAGTACAATTTTCACAATTTAATAAATTATTATTGAAATGATCATTTGACACCAAATTGCACCCCAAGAAAGTTACAATACTCAAAATTGTACTATGTAAATTTTAGCTGAATTTAATGAGACACTTTTGAGTTATTAAGGTTGTAATGCAAAAAAAATGTTTTTCCTCTACATCCAGAGCATTTTGGGCAGCAAAACTGGGTTTAGGGGCACTTTGGTGTTTTTTTCGGGGGCGTGTTACACCCCTTCCCCGAAGGAAATTTTTGTAAGTTTTTTATATTTTTGTAATGTACACCCATAACTCTTCCTTCTGACAAAATTTAGTCCATGGGCCTTAAAGGGAAAAATTTGCCCCAATTTTTAGGGGCAGTCTGACAACACATCCCCACGGAAAATTTTGTCAGTTTTGGTGTTTTGGTAATTTATAGTCATACACCTTCCTTCTGGCAAAGTTTGGCGCATAAGTTAGATGGATTGAAATTGACCCGACTTTGGGGCCCCTTTTGGGGGCTCTGGGGGTCAAACCCGGCAGCTTCGTTCGAGCTGACAAGCTTTTTGTGAATGACATGGATGGTCTTAGCAACTTTGAGGGGTCATATCTCATATGTAAAATGGGGTGACTATTTCGGCACAGGCTCCTGGGCCCCGTTGCATAAAACTTACCATTAATGGTAACTCTGCTATCAATGGTAACTACCAGGTAACATCACTCAACAGCCAATCAAAATCAAGGTTTTCATGGGAGTTACCATTGATGGTAAAGTTACCGTTAATGGTAAGTTTTATGCAACGGGGCCCTGGCCTATTAATGGAGGCAAGCGAAAAGCAATGGTGTCAAATTTCCTGAAATATGAATCAAAATTACTCGACTGGACGTGTCTGGACACTATTCTGACATATAACATCATAAATAACTGTGCTTGACCAATTGCATTTTTTATTTTCGTTTGTCGGATGTAATCGGAAGAGTGTCAAATTGCGAATATTAGGATTGTCAAATTTGTCCTTTTTTCACGAATTGCAACTGCTATCATACAATATAGACAAATTTCTGGACACAATTAGGCTCTTGTATTCATATTTTGGCCATCTCGTGAAATAAGCCACCGATCATCGAGTGTGTACACACACACTGCCGTGTAAAGTCAATGGAGGATGTGAACCCTCATAGACATTTACACGCATTAAACTGCATGTACAAAGTGAATGCGGGGTGGCTTATTTCACGAGAATGCCCATTATCATCTGCTCGATTTTTAACTTTGTTTATTGAAATAAAAAGCGAAAAATCCCCGATATTCAATTCGTGACAAAAATTACTACTCAGCTTTCCCATGAACTTGGCCGCATCGAACATCGGACATCAAAGGCAACAGCGTACCTGCAGAATCTTTTGTGCATCCTTAGATAGGGGCAGCTGCTTGAATTAATTTGTTGCCAGTTGTGACTCCAGCTCTTGAAGCTTATTGGTTCAACACTGCGCCATGCTCTCATCATGTTCATCGTCCACATACACACATTATAGGAGTGTGGTCCTCCGTTGTTTCCACAATCAATAGGCTGATCAATACGCGATTCTTGTTCACCTGGTATGTTCGATTAGTATGTCATTGTGAGCTTAACGTTCTGCAGGACATTGTTCTGACCGCTCAAACGTAAACTACGGTCATGCATTGTGGCCCCACAGGACAACTGGTTAAAGTTGGAAGCGGTGTGATAGCCAAGATAGAGTGAATTTTAGAACATGAACTTGGGACTTACTGATGTCACTTTATGTCAGGTAAGTGCCACATTACCGTGCAATGTTTGGGAAGCTATTGCTTGATGTTATTTTTGTCAATATAGTAAAATAGGGATAATAATGTTGGGTAAAATCAATCATTCATGTTCGAGGTTATGGGTAGAAAGTTTCGAACGTGATGATAGATTATGTGTCTTAGCAACTTTTGGGCAATTTTGTGACGAATATATATACATATATATATATATATATATATATATATATATATATATATATACATATATATATATATATATATATATTTTTTTTTTTTTTTTTTTAACCTAGTGCTTGCTGTGCCACTTTTGAACGAAAATTCCTGGTATTTCAGTTTCTTTTGCTCAGCAAGCCTTACTTTTCAATCACTAGGCAATAAAGTTGAGTATGTAAGCTTCAAATTGATACCAAGTTTGTAGTTATTTGCCAAATTTTGACAAAGATATAAGCATTTTTCAAAAAATTGCATTAAAATGTGAATTTTCCTATTGACTTTCTACAGGAGGCGCCGCTTCCGGCACCACCCCTGTCTTCTAACTTTAGAATGTTATAACTCCAATTCCATATATCCTTCATCAATGAAACTTTGCAGGCAAATTGCATGGTAATAGACCTTTAAAATGGTACCAAATTTGTTGAAATAGCTTTTATGGTTTTGAAAAAAAATCCAACATTGTTTCAGCATGAAATCAAATGTGTAACAGCACCACCCTTTTGGGAACCTGGGCATCGTTTCATCAAACCGTCATAAGTGCAAGTTCGCCGACATCCCATTGAAACGCATGTTAATTTTGATACAGGCGTTTCAATGGGATGTCGGCGAACTTGTACTTATGACCGTTTGATGAAACGCTGCTCAGTTCATGACACATGACCATGTACGTATGTAATTGATTCCTATCCAGTAAATTCATTACTGATTCCCCCACAAATTGGTATCAAATAAAACTGGAATAGTTATTCTATCTAACTGTGGTGCAAGAATCATGATATTTCTATCATATTTGTAATATAAGCATTTTAAAAAGTAACATTTTTTCTGATTTTGTGAGCTGAATGCACTTCTTCCTTTGCATTATTTCATTCTGTTTTGGGGGGGGGGATTTATTTTGTATTTCTTACTTGTTTGATTAGGGTTTTTTTAAATTTATTTGCAGGTTTTAAAGTATGAAAAGAGAGGACAATTGGTGTCCTATACAGCAATTTCATAAAGAGGTGGTAAATTATGGGAAACATTAACGAATTATGTTCTGGATAAATGGCAGTTTTTTAAATACTTTTATGAATAAATGGTACATTCTGAAAAACAACACAATGGGTTGATGGCACTTTGCCAAATAAACGAGTAGAAAATGACAAGGCAAACTTTGCAAAAACGCTACAAAAGGATTGAAAATTAAAATTGTGCATGTTACAGACACATACCCTTACCTAGGGAAAACCACTATGGTACGTTTTACAAAAATGGTCAGAACTTTGTAGTTTTAGCTTGGATCCTTCTGGGGAGCGTTTCATCAAATGTTTTGTCAGTGATTTTTACAGACAACTGTTATAAGCTACTGAAATCCTTGCATCTGATTGGCTGAGAGCAAATTTGTCAGTAAAAATCACTGACAAAATGCTTGATGAAACGCTCCCTTGAAATTCACAGTACCTTTAGGAGATAATACTATAAAATTACCTATAAAATTTCATTGAGGATAGTTGAGATGTTGTTAATCAAAATCTTGTTGCATTTTTTTTTCTTCAGATAACCCGTAAGAGCATGAGCAGGTTAAGGTCATCTGTACCAAATAGGCCATTTTCGTAATGTATTCAAATTTATACACGTTTGCCTAGTGACAAACTATTACATTCACCTGTAAAAACCTATTCTTTTTCAATAGTCAGAATGTGAATTGCATGTATTGGGCGTTGTTAGGTTGGACAAACATTTTGGCTTGCCAAACCTAGCAACAATTAATGTATGCAATCTGCATTCTGACCATGGACCATGGAAATACAATGACTTGTAACAGGTGGATGTAATAGTTCGTTACTAGGAGTTTGACAAAGAGGTAAGCATAAATTTGAATGCATTACGAAAATGCCTGCTAAAACCCACTGAAACGAATACTTGATCAATGCTCATGCATGCCAGGTGGTTATTATTCAATAGACCGGTTCTGTAATGTATTCAAATTTATGCGCATTTCTTCTTTGAGCACCAGTCCTAGTGACGAGCTATTCCATTAACCTGCTTTTTATAATGAGCCTCAGTGCTTGGAATCCAGTTTGCATACATTACTTGTTGCTATGTTCGGCAAGTCTCGGGTAAAGCTTTCAGGTTGTCAAGAACAACCTTTGTTGGATTAAAGGTATGCATAAAATGTAAATACATTATCGAAGCGGTCTATTATGTACCAATGGTGCATCGGCTTGACATTTCATGAATCTAGAAAAGTTGCGTATATTGAAGTTTTTTGTAGATTTGTGATCTTATGTGGTCCTAGAACAATTTCTGCTTTGTTGTCCAAAGGGCAACCGTGAGCAATTTTCATAATTTGCATAAATCCAAAATGGCACCTGGTAGCCATATTGAAACCCAACTTTTGAACTACATGTCACATACTAGTCTATGATACATTATATAGAGGTTTCGAGGGACGTAGAATTCATTTCTAACACACTTTTTGAAATTTAAGGTCAAGTTTAGGTCATAAAGGTCAAATTTGTTACCTGTTTACATGACCGTGCATACGTTAGATTGCTAAACTGTTATAGATATCTAATGTTTTAATGAAGGGGTTTTGGGTGTGTAGAACTAATCTCTGAGATCATTCATTCATTCATTGTCAGAAGGGGTGATTCAAGGTCAAAGTTGACCTTGATATGATGGATAGTACTTTCTTTAGATATTATTTGTCGTTGACGGGTATGTGGTACCGAATGCCTTGATGATGTTATAATTATTTTCAATTTAAGTTGAGTTCACGAACAGAAGTTCAGGTCAAAGTTCAATCTTATCCCTGGGTCACAAAGCTCAAATTCAAATATCTGTAATTTTGAGTTCATTGTCAGGACTCAGAGAATAGTATATGTATTCAGAATTTTGCCGCTTCAAATCATCTCAGTTTAGTTTCTTTACGTTTTTGTATACTGCAAACCATTGAATGTTGAATTACTACAAATATATTAGGTCGTATGACTCGAGGTGCTACAGTTCAGGGTGTCTATAGCACCTATGCATAGCACTGACGTCCAGTGGCGTAATGAGCCAAAAAATTGAGGGGGCTGCGCCAGTAAGAATAAATTGAAGTATTTTCTAAAGCGCCAGGAACGCAATAATACTATACTCGTATATAAATCCTTTGAATGGTACATCCCCGCCCCTCCCACAAATAATAAGACTTTGCATTTTTTGCTGTACCATGAAATTGTCGCACTTATCCAACGCCCATGCTAGATTAAATATTCTTTTTTACGTGGTCGCAAAACAGTAAAATCTTTACGTTTTGTGGTTTGAAACTTTGCATTGTAGACCACTTTTATGCACACAAGTAATGATCAAAGTCTGAGCTTGATATTCACTATTTTCCTTTTTTCTCTTATGGGGATGTATAGGCAGCTTAAAGTGATTTGGTATCTTTGTAGAGCGTAAAGCGTATGGCCATACGCTTTCTAAATGGGAGTATTCAATCATATATATATCTTAATAATAGCATTATATATTTGAAAACCTTTCTATGCCTGGCTATTTATTTATCCTTCTGAACATCATTATACAAGACAGATATCAAAATTCAACAATTTATTAAATCAAGCCTTCACAAAGTTACCGAATCCCTTTAAATCTTCATTAATCATGTTAATGTTTTTGCGACTTTCAATTTCGGGGGACAATTACTCTCTGCTTATTCAATATCTTTTTATAGATTTTCTTTAATTTAAAGTTGAAGTGGATTAAGAGGATTTTTCCATTGTGAATAGTGAAAGTTTGCATTCTAGAGCCCTTCTGAGCCTGAGTAGTGTGATGTATTATTATTATCATTTACTTCCTTAAGTTTCGAAAGAAATTTCACGATAGTGTGCAATGAGAGCAAATTGTAAAGGGGCTGGTTTGGGTATAAGAGGAAAGTTCCCCTTCTATGTAATAAGAAAACTGTGATAAAAATATATATCTTGCATGCAAAAGATGCATATATTTCTATGGAAGGGGAGATACTAAGAAAATTCGGCCATTTATACGTTCTAAATGACATACTGCAATCAGAGAAAGGGCTATATAAAATGAAAGTCTATTCTTTTTATCTTTCTTTCTTCTTTCTTTCTTCTTTCTTTCTTTTTTTTCATCCCCTTTTCTTTTTTTGCTTATCCTTTCTTTTCCTTTTTTTTTTTTTTTTTTTTCATTTTTGGTCGTGGAATTGTTTTTTTTGGGGGGGGGGGGCTGCAGCCCCCAAGCCCCCCCCCCCCCACCACCACCACCACCCATACACCAGTGCTGACGTCTGAGACAGTCTTGCTGGGCTGTTGATGTTGTAGTAATGCACTTGGAAAATCATTTGGCTTGTGTTCATGATCTTTGCTGGAACCAAGAGCGATTGCTACTAAGATTCTGAAGCTGTTAATAATTTTTCTTGTACATCAAGTTAACAGCTTCAGCATAGGTTATTCTCCGCCTTACATTTACGTCTCACTCATCATGCTCATATGGATATCCAAGTAGGCAAAATCTGTCACCGGCTAGTTGAGTAATAACACAGCCCTTTAAGCATGTTAAGTTGTAGGAATGAACATGTGGCACTATAATAAAATGATGGATTTCCATTTGATTGTTCAGATACTACAAAAAATTATTACAGCAAATGAGAAGTGCTCGACAGGAAAACATGGAAATCTTCCCAGTGGATATTACTGAAATGTGTCTCTACTATCCGAGAACGAAAAATCCCGTAACACAGTATATTTCTGTCTCAAAAATTGATGTTGAAAAGCCATGTAAAATATCTTGATTGTGGATTTCTTCTGCCACTCTTGATTGAAATTTGTCTGTATGTGTGAGATAGTCTGATCTATATTGTTGCAATAATAATGCAAACTTTCAGTTCTAGCATGTAGATTATATTAGGACTATGCAGTTTCTATGCAGGAAGATCCATGTGTTCATCACGGGTGTGGTGCTGGAAAGGTAGGGCCTATAGTTTAAAACAATATATAGGATGTTCCCTTGCCGAATTTGATGATCTGGGCCCCGTAACACAAAGATTTGCAATCAATCGCAACATTTGATACCCCAGTCTACATCA
Organism: Heliocidaris tuberculata; assembly: GCA_025618425.1. Lineage (NCBI taxonomy): Eukaryota > Metazoa > Echinodermata > Echinoidea > Camarodonta > Echinometridae > Heliocidaris > Heliocidaris tuberculata. The sequence goes on along the minus strand of CM046836.1, from coordinate 11,046,396 downwards.
TTGTCTCACGAATATCTCGTTCAAAATGATGACCCCTACAGACCAATCAAAACGGTTGTTTCAAATCTGCGATTGACTGAAAATCTTTGTGTTAAGGGCAGGGGCCGCGGAGCGTTTTTGAGAGTGGGGGGGGGGGGGGCTGATCTGATTTCACTCATTAATGCACCGGCGTAAATTCAGTTTAAGCAGTGGGGGGGGGGGGGGATGATCGCAACATTGAGGGGAAATTTTCAAAGTTTAGGGGCACCGATAAGGGCTATTTCTGGAAAAAGGGGGCACCTACAACGGGAAAAATTACAATCTCTAAACATTGTCATATATACCCTACATTGTGATTACATTTATAAGGATTTCAATTAGGTTTCTCTCTTACATGCTCTAATATAATTTACTTAAGGTCAGAGTTTGCAGTTGGGTTTGATGACGTACATGTTAATGTGTGAGTGAGCGAAGCGAGCGAGCGAGCATTTTTTTTTAAAGATCTGTGAGGTTGCATGGTAATCAACAACATGTTATAAAGAGAGAGAGAGAGAAAAAAAAATTCTGAAAGGTGTTTAAACACAGTCTCGGCAAGAGAGACTGAAAAGACCTCTAATAAGTAACATAACTACATCAAATATAAATGTGAGCGAGCGTAGCGAGCAAGCCTTGACGAAATTAAAGTAAACTTGCTCTAAATCGCAATAGATTAGGGGCACAAATTATGGAGCAAGAAAAAAGGGGCCCTTATCAAGAATGATAATGGCACTTATCAAAAAAGAAAAGGAGCAGGAGTATGTCATATTAAAAAGAGCAATTATCAGAGGATGAAACGTGTGGTATTTGTCGCACATGAATATTGGCACTTTATACCAGAGGTAAAAAGGGCACTTATGAGAATGGGAAAGGGGTGTTTTTTTTTTTTGTTTTTTTTTTAAAGGAAGAGGGGCTCTTATCAGAAGGAATTGTACTTCTTAGAAAGAAAAGGAGCACGTTTCAAAATGAATTAAGGAAAACTTATCAGAGGTGTAAAGGGGCACTCATCAGAGATGTCAAGTGTCATTTAAGAAGGCGGAAGGGGCACTTGTCGAATTAGAACGGGCACCTCCCAAATTTGAATAGAGGATATGGCCACAGGTAAAGATGCACTTATCAGACGGAAAGGGGGTAATTCTTGTATCTGAAAAGTGAGAATGCAAAAAAGGCAGTTAATGAAAGAGATTAATAGGTACATTTGATGCAAATGATTTAAAAGGGAATTGTCGAAGGAAAGATTTTATTAGGAGTTTTATGAGAGATGAAAAGGGAAGAGGCTCGTTTATAGAAATAAGATAAAGGGAGCATTTATCAGAAAGAATAGGGGCAATTATAAGATTGGAAAAGGGGAACGTATTATAATATAAAGGATACTTTTAAATGGGGAAGGGGCTCTTCTCAGATTTTAATAGGCCTGTGGCAATTATCATTGGTAATAAAATCAAATTTTAAGATTGTGGAACGGGCAGGAATATAAAGGAAAGGAAGCACTTATGTAAAGTAATCTATGTAAAAGGGGGAGCTTCTAAGATACCCAAATTCCTTAAATAATGGGGACACTGTACCCCCTCCCCCCCCCCCACCCCACAGCGCCTGATTTTAAATAATCCTAAAATTTCTCTAAAGAGTTGATGCGTCCTTCTGAATCCTGAAAGAAGACTCATGAACTTGTAGAAGATGTGATAGATAGACTGTCATTTTAGAGAATGCTGTAGGCCTACAGTCCCAAGAAGTCACGTAAAAATATCTGAGCTTGTTTTCTACAGTTTGTTTATATAATACCATGCTTTATTAGGCCTAGATTTTGCATTAACTGTGCATTAAAGAGGCGGGGATGTATTGCCCATTTGTACCAATGGAAAACATGTTAGTAATGGACATGGATGAGAGATTTTGATATATAAAATCGGAAATATCGGGACATTCAAATCATATCTTTAGCATTTTATCTGCATTTTATAGGAATTCTCACTACAATAACAGTCTTTTATATTGATTTTATCAATTTTATCAATTACTAGAAAGGATTTCTTCCTTGAAAATTAGGGGGAGGGTTACGTGTCTACTCAAAACAGTGGGGGCTGCATCCCCCAGCCCCCCCCCCCCCCGGTTCCGTGGCCCATGAAGGGCACCGATCTCCACGTAAATGGTACGTAGAGATTAGTGGTTAAGGGAACCTTGCCTTCTAACCATGCCAGATAAGTCGGAACATCGTCTCAATATCCACCATGCTGCCTGAATTTGATGGTTCATCATAACCAAAGTAGGTGTTTCGTTCCCGTCAAATATTACTCCCGGTATTATGAATACTGTAGAACGGAACAGCCACATATGAATCCTTACCTGATATAACACTTCGTGAGACCATTCTCCTGCTTAAACTGAGACTTGAATCCAGTAAATCCTTCTGGATTTCTGCAGACAAGCCAGATGAAGCAAGATTATATTACAAACGTTGCTTGCGGAACGTATCATGTAATAAACGTGAAGAATACCACCAAACCTGTGCTAGATCCCACCACCATGCTTTTGGGTTTTCAGCTAGACAAATATTGGACGACACTAAAATAATCCATACATTACATCCCATGTTTGCAGATAATCCCTACAACTGAAAATTTAGGGTACAACTGAGGGTGTAAATGGTGATATAGTATAAATGGTGATATCCGTTACTTATACCAGATCATCATCACCACTGTGAATAATTGTGGACTACAACAATATACGTGTGACAAAAAGTGACCGTGATAGTCCCCTGTTTGTTCCACTGGTCGACCAAAGAGAGTAACTTGGAGTCACACTTTTTGTTTTTGGCCAGTAGAAATGCAAAACAAATTGGGTAGAAGACAAATCATTCCTATTTATTTGTGCCATATACAAAACATACTTGACCTGTCACCCTGTGAACAAGATGCGTCAGAGTTAATTGGCTGAAGATGAGTTATAAAGCTAAAAACACCACCGCGAGATTCGGACCCGAAACCTTCATAGGCACATTACACTAATTCAGTATCCACTGTCAAGTTCAACTTTGACCTTGAACTGATCCCTTTGTGACTGAAATTAACTGGAATTTCGAATGAAGTATATCATAGATTGATTCTGCATTATTATCTACAATTTGGATTATCCTCTAAGCCTTGACAATGAACTAAAAATGACAGATACGCTGTATTTTAATTTGACCTTTGTGACCCAGGGGTAAGATTGAACTTTGACCTGACCTTCAGTTTGTGAACTCGATTTAAACTGAAAACATAATATCATCAAGGCATTCGGCACCACATACCCGTCAAAGACAAATCATATCTAAACAAAGTACTATCCATAATATCAAGTTCTACGTTGACCTTGAATTGACCCATTCTGACCAATAAATGAATGAATGATCTTAGAGATTAGTTCTACACACCCAAAGCCCCTTCATTTAAACATTAGATACCTCTAACAATTTAAAAATCTAACGTATGCCCAGTCATGTATATGCATGTAACAAATATGACCTTTATTTGACCTTTATGACCTAAACGTGACCTTAAATTTCAAAAAGTGTGTTAGAAATTAATTCTACGTCCCTCGAAACCCTATATACATGTATCATACACTAGTATGTGACATGTAGTTTAAAACTTGGGTTTCAATATGACTACCAGGCGCCATTTGGGATTTATGCAAATTATGAAAATTGCTTAAGGTTGCCCTTTGGGCAACAAAGTTGAAATTGTTCTAGGACCACATAAGATCACAAATCAACGACAAAACTTCAGTGTACGCAGCTTTTCTATAGGTTCACTATTGACTACATAGGAGTGCCAAATGGACTAGGGGGCTATTCATGAGTCGCCTCTATAACTTCGGGAGTGATTGTTCTATTGATTATCATAAATTAATATATAGACCACAAAACGGGACGTACCCCTCCATGTTTAAAGGGCCCCTGCCGTCAAAATGCAAGTGGATACCTGCTGGTGTGTAGTTCTACATACATCTCATATTTGATATTTAAACTTCTAAATATGTTTCATAGATTTTTGAATATTTTTTGAAATAATTTTCTGCTAAGCCCCACCCACTTAAAACAATCCTCCAGACCATTTGCCCCCTGTGACATCATCTGTCAATCATTAGTTCTATTATGAGCGTATGCTGAGCTGGGGGATCACTGTCTATTGTATTGTAGAATAGTGGAATGTAACTTCCGCCAGCTAAGCACACACTCAATAGAATTGCATGCTTTCATACAATACCTCCTCATCGCCTTTGTTTTCCTGCTGATGCTACAACATGTCTGACATAGCAAATCCCATGTTGTTATTGTATGTTGTATTGTAACAGGTGTCAACTTTCACAAAGTTAAATTCCAATTTCACTTGCAAAATCGCTGTTAGCTCACTGATGATTGACAGATGATGCCACAGGGGGCAAATGGTCTGGGGGATTTTTTAAGTGGGTGGGGCTTAGCAGGTTGTAGAAAATTATTTCAAAAAATATTTAAAAATCTATGACACATATTTAGAAGTTTAAATATCAAAAATATCAGATGTATGTGGAACTGCACACCAACAGGTATCCACTTGCATTTTGAGGCAGGGGCCCTTTAAACTAGGAGGGGTACGTCCCTTTTTGTGGTCTATATATTAATTTATGATAATCAATAGAATAATCACTCCCAAAGTTATAGAGGCGACTCATGAGTTCAATCAAAGTTCAATCTTACCCCTGGGTCACAAAGGTCAAATTCAAATACAGCGTATCTGTCATTATTAGTTCATTGTCAAGGCTTAGAGGATAATATTTGTATTCAGAATTATTTCTATCCAAATTGTAGATAATAATGCAGAATCAATCTATGATGATATACTTCATTCGAAATTCCAGTTAATTTCAGTCACAAAGGGATCAGTTCAAGGTCAAAGTTGAACTTGACAGTGGATACTGAATTAGTGTAATGTGCCTATGAAGGTTTCGGGTCCGAATCTCGCGGTGGTGTTTTTAGCTTTATAACTCATCTGTGGATACTTGGGGTCACTTGTGACATGTGCTGATTACGAACTGGTCTCGTAATTCGTGATGATATACATCCTACTGATTCGTTTTTGTTTTTTTTTTAATTCCAGGTTTGATTCGGAATCTGCTATCTTGCCGTACTCTCTGGACAAGCCATGTCGGTCATGACCTGGACCTGGCAAGTCGGAAGTGTCCGTGTCTCCTGAAACGGTAATAGAAGTGTCTTCCGAATTGAATTATTCGTGGATCTGATATAGACCTATATACTTCTTAAAATGCAATTCCTTAAGACGTTGTGAAAACTGCAACGTCAAACGATAATGTATCTTTTAACGCAAATAGGAGGTGAAATGCAAGAATGAAAAAGGGAAAAGATTGCCACTGATGAAAAAGCTAGCTGAGCTAATATCCATGCGTGTCTGAAGTGATAAAAACGCAAAATGTTTGTCATCGGCAAGTTGAGGCGCGTCAGCAGTAGATTTTCCTTGACGTCGTCACGTACAGTTTACCGAATAGTCATTATTATTGCTGTGCTCGGTGTCATCCAGTATCCTTTGTACCAGAGATGGAGACACCACGCTGCAGTCAACTCAGAACCAGATCTGCAAGAACTACAACCACCTGACAAGAACTTTTATTCTTTACTCAAACCAAACCAGACTTCTGTTTTTGTTGCCCTAAATGTTACGAGTAGAACTGACAATTTGGCTCTTGGGAAAGCAAACGTTTCTCAACCATGGGTTATGGCTAAGAAGCTCTTTGATGAGGGAAAGTGGAATTCCTCTTTCGTTTCTCCTTATCACAAACATTATTCTCCCTTGAACTGCGCGGCAGTCATAAGAGGAGAGCGTCAGGCCATCAATATGGCCACGAAAGTCCTGAAGGAGAATCGCGGAAAGATACCCATGGACTATGAGGTCAAGAATTGGACCAACGACTGCGAGCGTTATCGTAGTGTTCGACGGTATCCGACGTCGCCAAGGTCCAAGGAGGAGGCAGAGTTTCCTATTGCGTACATTATAATCACGCATTTGGAGTCGTCGCAACTTGAGCGGTTGCTCCGTGCTGTGTACCAACCCCAGAACGTGTACTGCATTCACCCAGACGCCAAATCCCCCGCGCCATTTCAGGCTGCCGTTCGATCGCTTGCTGCGTGCTTGCCAAATGTCTTCATAGCATCCAAGCCAGTCATAGTGAACTACGCACACTCTAGTCGTCTCCAGGCAGATGTTAACTGCATGTCCGATCTCCTACTGCGGCCAGAACCCTGGAACTATGTCTTGAACCTCTGTGCGCAGGACTTCCCGCTCAAAACCAATCTGGAGATCGTCCGCCAGTTAAAGGCTTTTCAAGGACTCAACGACATTCCAGGTGTCGTGGCACCGGACTGGTTTGATCATCGAACTCGCGTGCATCACGAATTCCGCAAGAATATGATGATAAAGGTGAAGGACGTCACCAAGCCACCGCCTCCGCAGGACTTCAAGTTCTTTTTCGGCAACGCCTATTACGCCGCCATCAGACAATTTGTCCACTATGTCATCCACAACAAGACGGCCATTGACTTGCTGAACTACAGCGAGGACACCTACAGTCCTGACGAGCACTACTGGGTAACCCTCCACAGAATCCCAGGGGTTCCTGGAGGCTACACAGAGTCATCCTGGAACAGCACCGTTAGGTTTATACACTGGAAGAACACTTTCAATTCGCCCGAGTGCGTGGGCAAATACTCGAGGAACATCTGTATCTTCGGCGCTGGCTACCTTCAACACCTGGCCGTCGATCGCAAACTCTTTGCCAACAAGTTTCATATGTCGTTTGACCCCATTGCTATACAGTGCATGGAGCAATTATTGGACTACAGAAGCGCAAATCCTGAAGCCATCAAGGACTTCGTTCCGGGCTTCCCTGCGACCCACATGTTTGGACTGTGATATAATCTTTTTAACAAAAATAATTTCATACCTATACTAACAACGGTAAAGTCGAAAGATATTGTTTTTGAGTTGAAATTCAACTGAAAAAATAAGAAAAATGTATGATCAGAAGGAAGTGGGTTCGAGACCTGGTACGGCATATAATAGCCGCCCTTGCGCAAAGCACTTTATCTAAATTGCTTCTCTTCACCCAGGTGTATGTGAACCAATCTAACAGTACACGGTTAATCACTTTGATCAGTTAAAGTTTGTTATTCGAAAAGTGGTATAAAATAAAAATGATCATTGTATTATACAGCCTCGGATATTGAGCTTTTCAAAAAATGTTATGGTTTATATGGTTCATCTTTAATGCCCATGCTTTCTGCATTTGAAAGTTTGTGATATTTACATGGTATGACTGCGTAAATAGGCAATACATTCATTAAAAAAAGAAACAAAATCATTTAGCATATTTTTAGTTTATTACATAGAGAATGTTATTCATCGGAAATAATATGTAACAATAAAGTGCATCGAAGATATTTTTTCAGGTATAATTAATGCAGTTTTGTTGTTTTGTTTTTGTTTTTGTTTTTTTCATCTGTATCATCAGGGAAAGTCCAAGCTATTTCGTCCCATACGTTGCCGAACACATCTAAGATAGTACTTCTGATGCATTGGGTGATTTCAAGTTCGGTGTTGGTGTTGGTGTTGATGTTTAGAGCGTGCATTGGGCTCCTGATTCTAGCCCCAACACCGAATTCGGGTTTATAAAAATAATACCAGTCACATTATTGATAGCTCAACACCTAGTGAAGTCAATCCCAGCACGAGCTTCATTTCAGGTTCAGTGTTGTGGCTGGTGCTAGTTTTGCCCCAACACCAACACCAGCTTTCAACACCGAACTTGAATTCACCCATTGTATTAGAAAAATAGCTCTACTAGAGCTGGTATCTCTATGAAATACATGTATGAAGTAATATGATACATTTGATGTCAGTATATTATGTTCAACTCCATAATACTTGGTAACGTATTGGACATCAAAATGACCAAATACCTTGGACTTGCTCGTCACTATTATTCTTACTAAATTCATTGGTAGCAGTAATATTTTCATTGAACTGGTTTTTTTTTTTCTAAACCCTATTATTATAATAATTGTCAGTATCCTTGTCGGATTTTTTAAAATGACATTTTGTTTATCAAAATTGACAGCTTTCTAACTAGAAATGATAGGTTGATGCTTACTCGGAGTCTTAGAAAAGCTTGGTTATTGATAATTCATTTTTGATTGTCGTGAATTATTTGATGTGTAATAGATAGAAATGTGAGATGATGATTTCCATCGAAAAATATTTTTTGTGCTTATAAGGATTTGATATGCAAAATAAATGATGTATTCATGTTTATTCGTGATTACAAACTGATGTATAACAAACATTTTGTATTGAGGCAATTCCAAGCATTAGTGAATGACGTTCAAAAAGTATTTTCAAGTTTGAAAGAGGAAGAATATTAAAATCAAAATGAATATCTACAAATTAATTGTACAAAACACAAACTAATATGAGGTAGTTTCACAACTGTAGAATTTCATGTCAACCATTCATCAAATTTATGAAATATTAAATATTATATTGCTTCGTTACGGAATGACGCAAAGGAACATGACTCTTTCAACCAGAATAAACATTGCTTAAATTCTGTGACCTACAAATATGTATCCGGTTTTCAAGATTGCTGTGATATTCTGTAGTATGTTATTTTGATACGTCACCATGTGTTTGTTTGTTTGTTGGGGGAGGGGTGGGGGGGGGGGAGGCTATGATCTATAATATTCATTCAGTATGATTAATTTGAATGTACTATGTACTGTGCATTTAATTATATTATGTATTTCTGAAGGCTGTATAATTTTCTATACATTTTGATAACTGTGTTGTGTACATCAACTAAAAATGAAGTGGTATGATTTCCATTTGTACTGAATGAATGCAATAAAGAATGCTACAAAACAAATAGTGTTCCTGGAAATCTGTTTGAAAATATTTGAAATATGATGCAAAATATGAATAAAAACAGCGTTACGGATTGACCATTGTGGAAATAATTCTGAAAGTCAATGGGAAACAGTGTATGAAATTCACATTATGTAAATAAGTAGCTAAAACAACGTTTTAGAAAAAATAAACCAATTTTTTTTTCATAAAAAATTATTCACATTCTTGTTAATAATTAGATATTTTAAATATATTCAGATGAGTATTCATTTGTGTGAAATGCTTCTGGCAAACAAATAGACATTTAGATAGATTAAATGATTACATTTGTTTTTTCTAATGTAATCTATTGTTTTTCAATAGTCAAGTATTTCATCATATGAATTGTGCTATTCATACATTTTTTTAGGTATTAGTTACCTTGATTAACCTATAAAATTTCATTAAAAAATGATTGTCCTTTTCGGAAATAAGTTGAAATTATATGTTTTGGGCGGTAAAAAATGACAAGTTTTTGGAGTTCCCAAGGTTACTGAGTATGAAAAATTATGAAGAACAGAAATTAATGCTACTCTTGGTTACTAGGTTATTTACACTTTGTGTATTATGTGTATTTTAGCAAGTAGGTGATATTAAAATGACCTTTGCTCTTATTTTAGAATTTATCATAATTGGTATCAAATATTGATTTCAATGTTAATTATTCATACAAATTTTCAGTATGCATAAGTGTGAAAATATTTCAATGTTATCAGATTATAACAATTTGGATATTTACGATTAATTTTGACACCAAATTTTGATATGATCAGACAGATTCGAAATTTTAGGGCTAATTTCCTATTTTGCTGGGAATTGCCCATCGATAATTCTTAAGATTCTGGAGACAAAATACCATGGAAATTGTCCCTACTGTGCAGCACCCTATTGTGGGTACTATTTTGACAGAATGACAGCAAGTATTGTTCTTGTAATAATGTTAACTTGAATAGGTAGATATATTCAACTTAATTCTTGATTCTCTTGTGTAAGTTTTTTTTGTTGTTTTGTTTTGTTTTGTTTTGTTTTTAAACTAATGTAAGTGGTTCTGAGACAGAGGAATACATCTAGTTATTTTATCTGTACCCCTCTCTGTTTTTTGTCATTCTTACTTCTATATATTTTTCAGACTGTATAGTCTCTCTCTCTAAAAAAGAGTGAATTTTCACTGTTTTCACTCCCCCGGGAGTCACGTCAGTGATCACCTGTTTAAGAGTGAATATCGAGTGACTATCGAGTGCTCTCTAAAAGGAAAAGAGTGGAGTTTCACTCTATTTTCATTCCCCCGTGGATTGACGTCAGTGATCACTCGATTTTTTTTTTAGAAATCGACCTGTGTATATATAGAGGTCGATATACGTATATTCAAATTAATTTTTAATACTGTGGTTTAAGTATTTTTTTTTAACTTCATTGGTTTAGTTCTTCGACAGAGGAATACATGTCTATTTCTTTTTTCTGTACCTCTCTCTCAGACTGCAGGTCTTCACATCGTAAAGTTGAAAGATATAAAATTGATTTTGAATAAGTTCTGCGAAATGTCCTTAATATTCTTGAAATGCTCTGAATATTTAATTTTCACGTTTTGAAAAATCAAGGCCACCAAATCTGTATGTATCAGTATTTAAATTCAGAACATGACAATACCATTGTGCATCGCACCTGTCATTTCTACCAACCATTTGCTATTTATTGTCATTAATGATTCATGACTCTGAGTTAAAAGAAGAGCTCAGGAATTTCAGCTACAATGCACAATAACAATTGATGTGCTCGGAATTAATTACTGATACACACATATTTGTGGCACTGATTTCTTTTTAATGTAGAAATCTAATTAAATATTTAGAGCATTATCTTAAGAATATTAATTAAAGATATTTTACAGAAGTTATTCCAAATGAATTTTATATCCTTCAATTTTACAGTATTAAAACCCCAGTCTGATATAAATTATAACTTTTTAGTTATTGACGATCAAAATTGTCAGTTGTGATATTTAACACCTTATAGATCGATACGTATAGTTATTTGAATTAATTTTTAATACTTTTTGTAAAATATTTATATAATATAGTCTGGGAGCCTGTCCCGAAATAGTCACCCCATTTTGCCCATAAGATTTGATCCCTTAAATAAAGTTACTTGGACGATTTAAGTCATTGGCAAAAAGGTTGTCCGCCTGACCGTAGCCGTCAGGGGTTTAGCCCCCAGAGCCCCCAAAAGAGACCCCAAAGTCGGGTCGATTTCACCCTATCTCCCCCATGCACCAAACTTTGTCGGAAGGAAGTAGTATGTCTTGACATTACAAAACACAAAAAAACTGACAAAAAACTTCTCTATTATGCCTTGTCAGATGAACTATGAGTGTGTTTACATTATCCTGGCAATATTTTTTGGCTACTTTGAGAAAGCAATACAATTTTCACAATTTAATAACTTATTAATCAAAATACCAATTTATACCAAATTGCACTTGAAGAAGATTATTATACTCAAAATTACGTTATGTAAATTTGAATTGAATTGAGTAAAACACTTTTGAGTTATCATAGTCAGAATGTAAGAAAATTGTATTTTTACATACAGAGCATTTTGGGGGGAAGCGTTGTCAAAGGGCACTTTGGTGTTTTTGTTTCAGGGGTCTGAAACCCCCTTCCCGATAGACAATTTTTTCAGTTTATTTTTATATTTTTGGAATGTACACACAAAGCTCTTTCTCCTGACAAAATTTGGTCCCTGGACTTCAAGGGGAAAATTTACCCCAATATTTTGGGGCCGTCTGACACCCCATCCCGACGGAATTTTTTTGTCAGTTTTTCGTTTTTTGTTGTTTGTTGTTGCTGTTTTGTTGTTGTTGTTGTTGTTGTTGTTGTTGTTGTTGTTGTTGTTGTTGTTGTTGTTGTTGTTGTTGTTGTTGTTGTAATGTCCAGTCGTATACTTCCTACTGACAAAGTCTGGTGCATGGGAGAGATGGGATGAAATCGACCCGACTATGGAACCCCCTTCCCGATAGACAATTTTTTCAGTTTATTTTTATATTTTTGGAATGTACACACAAAGCTCTTTCTCCTGACAAAATTTGGTCCCTGGACTTCAAGGGGAAAATTTACCCCAATATTTTGGGGCCGTCTGACACCCCATCCCGACGGAATTTTTTTGTCAGTTTTTCGTTTTTTGTTGTTTGTTGTTGCTGTTTTGTTGTTGTTGTTGTTGTTGTTGTTGTTGTTGTTGTTGTTGTTGTTGTTGTTGTTGTTGTTGTTGTTGCTGTTGTTGTTGTTGTTGTTGTTGTAATGTCCAGTCGTATACTTCCTACTGACAAAGTCTGGTGCATGGGAGAGATGGGATGAAATCGACCCGACTATGGGGTGTCTATTGGGGGCTCTGGGGGCTAAACTCGACAGCTGCGGTCAGGCTGACAACCCTTTTGCCAATGAGTCAGATGGTCTAAGTAACTTTAAGGGGTCAAATCTTATCCTGGTCTATAATGTAAGTGGTTCTGGCTCTTAGAGGAATACATGTATATTTATTTTTCTGTAGCACACTCGGTTTTCTGTCATTCTTACTTCTATATATTTTTCAGACTGTATATATATATATATATATCGATATGTCTTCAAATTACTATTTGATACTTTCGTGTAAAATATTTTTTTAAACTAGTGTAAGTGGTTCCGGTTCTTAGAGGGATACAATGTCATGTCTATTTGTTTTTCTGTGCACCTCTCTCTGCTTTTTGTCATTCTTACAAAAAGTATAATTATATTTTTTGCAATCTATATTAACCTTCTCTCTCCCTCTCTCTCTCACACCCTTTCTGTTTTGTCTGTCATTCTTTCTTTCTCCCTTTCTTCTTCTTCTTCTTCTTCTTCTTCTTCTTCTTCTTCTTCTTCTTCTTCTTCTTCTTCTTCTTCTTCTTCTTCTTCTTCTTCTTCTTCTTCTTCTTCTTCTTCTTCTTCTTCTTCTTCTTCTTCTTCTTCTTCTTCTTCTTCTTCTTCTTCTTCTTCTTCTTCTTCTTCTTCTTCGTTTATCTCCCTCCTCCATTTTCTATGGAATTCAAGCTATCATTTTTTTTTCAGTGCATGTTCTTGTAAGTTGAAAACTGTTTAAATTGTTTTTTTTTTCTTTCTTCCAAACGATCTAAGCAGATCAAAGTACAGTGTACACTAATACTATATATAACACTGACACTATTGATTGTTAATGACTAAAAGTTTTACGATTACTTTCATTAAGCATTATAAACCATTCATTATATTTTGGAGCAATATGACGATATGGACAATAATGGTACATGTAATTGTTAGGTGTATTTTTTTCTTCTGAATTAGTCACTGATACTCAAAGATTTTATGGCACTGATTTGTCAGAAAGTGAAAATCTAATATTCCAACCGTTATTTTAAGAATGTTATTTAAAGAAATGTCATAAACCTTAATCAAAAAGAATTTGGCATGCTTTAAGTCCTTTAACTTTACAAAATGCAAAATCTAATTAAATACGAGTTTTAAATTTTGAGATATTGAGAAAACAAAAGTACATGGGTTTTTTAACGCCTAGTAAACTTATAATACCTTGAAATGTCTTGCCTAGAATACCGTTTTTATAACTAGACTCCGATCTGGCTTGAATGACACTTAACCCCGGGGAGCGTCTCACGAGACCGTCATAGGTACAACTTCGCCGACATCTCATAGGAACTGGTGTATTAAATTTAACACGCATTTCAATGGGATGTCGCAGAACGTGTACTCACGCCGGTTTCGTGAAACGGCACCCAGTTCGATTAGTGCTGATTACGAATCATGGCAAAGTACAAGTATGAATTCTCTTTACAATGTATTCATCTTTTATTTCAGTAATAAACTTTACAAGAGTTTTTTGTTTACTCTCCAGACAATAAATACTGAATGTACTCTGATAGACTTCATATGTATATTACTGTACCAGTAAATGACTTCAGGCAACATTCTCTCATATGTAGACCAAATACAAACATCAATACATCCTTCATGATTCTACTTGAATCATCTAGATTGAAGTAAAGAGTTTTACTTTATCTTCGGGGTCGGGCTAACTCGGCACTGCGCGGTGACTATATGTTTCAAGAGTTGAAGTTGACGCTACGCACCGTACCGATTTTTAGCCTTAAACTTCATGTTCTGTATAATTTTACTTCTTGAAATTTTCAACATTACTTCTTTACTCATCATTTTACACATTGATATCAAATAATTTTGAATTTAAGTGTTCTGAAATGTGCATACATTAGTTGTTGCTATGATGGGGAAAGCCTCAGGCAAGCTTTATGGTTTTCACTAATAACCAATGTACCAAAGGCGTGCTTAAAATCTGAATGCTTTTTTGAATTGGTCTATCAAAAAAACCTGTTTACTTGTAATATTAATTATCATAATTCAAGGCTTACCCATTAAAATGGCTTGTACATATATTCAGCAGTAAGAATATTTTGGGTTAGCTTTCTCGATATTCTACAAGAAAGTGGAAAATGTCAGCTTATACTGTCCTTAAAAAAATAATCATGAAATGTTGCACATAATACTCATACCTTGAATTGCTAAAGAATATTCAAAGAAAACTTGACTACCATAAACTGAGGTGAATAGGAACACCGAGTGAAAAAGGACAATATTTTGATGGAGACCGTATTCATTTCATTTCATTCAAGATCAAACATACAAAAAAAAATTAGAGAGGGCCTCCATCTTTTACAGGGAAAAAATATTTCAGAAGTCTTTTAGTGAATATTATCCCCATTCATCTCATTTTATGAAAGTCAACATAGCAATACAAAGTAAATATACTCTACAGTTTCACAAGTTTCAGGATCAAGGCAGTTATAACACACATTTCTAGAAAAGCAATGTGGGCCACAGTGTCTGTGTATTTTCATAGTTCATATCCTATCATAGCAAGCAGTACATTATCCTTGGTTAACAAAACTTACAAACTGAAAAATCTGTGTGTGGTCCCCCCCCCCCCCCCCCCCCCCCCCCCCCCCCCCCCCCCATTAAAGCCCGCCTCAAATGAAGTGTCCTCTGTTGATGTTAGAACTCCGGCAGTGAACAGAACGGTCTCTTGTACATCATGAAAGAGTGATATCGTCTAAAGGGTGATTACAAAGTGAACATTGCAACAATACTTTTAACTGGCATATGGGTTAAATACCTTCACAGGATTAAATAGCACAGGTCCCCATTGCATAAAACTTACCATTAATGGTAACTCTGCTATCAATGGTAACTACCATGGTAACACCACTCAATAGCCAATCAAAATCAAGGTTTCCATGGGAGTTACCATTGATGGCAAAGTTACCGTTAATGGTAAGTTTCATGCAACGGGGCCCAGGTACTGACGCAGTCAAAATGATGCCTCGTAATGCTGCATTCCACATCTCAATGTTTTTAAGCTGCAAATTTAGGGGAGAGTATTCAAAGAACTATGTGGAAGGGAATTCGGGTTAAGAAGGAAAGTATACACCATACAGCACAATTTTGAGACATACGCAGAGCTATTCCAGGACTTACCTATGTTATAGATATTTTTTTAATTAATTTAGTAGTACACTATTAGAATCAATCATGGAATGTTTTATGGGATGATAATAATAATAATAATAGTAGTAGTAAAAGTAGAAGTAGAAGTAGTAGTAGTAATAGTAGTAATAGTAGTAGTAGTAGTAGTAGTAGTAGTAATAATAATAATAATAATAATGATAATAATAATAATAATAATAATAATGATAATGATAATGATAATGATAATAATAATAATAATAATAATTAATAATAATAATAATAATAATATTTTACAGAATCTCAAATAATCTAAATTATCTAACAGTGATAAATAAAAATACTGGATCTTTTCTATTTTATCACACTGTGTTACAGTGAATTTGATATACATGTACAACAAAAACCTTTTCATCTTTCAAATATACAGTTAAGTACATACATGTATACCCCAAAATAAAATCCATGAAACTTGTACACAATGTAAAACTGTTACTTTTAACATGTAGAAATCCAATTAAAATAGAGAAAAATCTCAAGGCCTGGTCACCAATGACATCAATTTCAAATTATGAGATTAATAAATTCTGAAAGAAAAGAAATAGATATACATGTATATTTGAGATTCATTCATTGCACCACTTAGGATATTTTAACTCAGAGTAATGAATAACAAATGATTTTCCGAGAAAAATATATTTAAAACATATCATGGATCCCTAATAACTTGCTCTTTATGGATAAAAATGAGATTACATGTACATATAATGTAATGTAGGTTACAAAACCAGTACAGTACTGAAAATATAAAATCCCAAGCAATCATATCAATAGTCCTAATAATCAAATTTCCTCAACATTTAGCCAAATAAAATCAAATTGTCAGTTCCATGCAGACAAAACAAAGTAATGAAATCAATGATCAGCATATCTTTTCTATTTTGTCTCCTCACAGAGGAAAGACTACATATTCACATTGCCAACCTTCCTTAAACCTTTAGCACCTACTGGGCCCCCGTTTCATGAAACTTGCTTTCACTGACAAATTTACAATAACTGTTATAAGCTACTGAAATCCTTCCATCTGATTGGCTGAGAGCAAATTTTGTCAGTAAAAATCACTGACAAGACACTTGATGAAACGCCCCCCAGATTGTCATACACTCTTGTAATTTACTCCCTGAAAAAAAACCCAAAACAAACCATTGTGCACTATTTTGTACTCTTTTGATTAGATATTATAAATCACTTTTTCCTCTTGATATTTATAACTTATAGGTTTTATTCTTTTCCAAGAAAAGAACACAGCAAATATCCCGATGCATGTTAGAATCTGTCTGGACATTTTTCATAGTGACCTTCAACCTTTCCAAAGTAAATAAACAAAATAAACACAAATTGGCTTGTTTCGGCTCAGCTCACTCCAATGTATGCTTTTCATCAGGACACCTGAACATGTTTTTGTGCTATTTGAGACTAAAATTGATGAGGTCGTTTGCACAATTACAGTCATAAAAGAAACCTTCCCTAGAGGGGTGCCGACATTTGCTCCTGCGACATTTGCTCCACAGTCCATATCTCGAAAGGTCAAAGGTTAAGGTCAAGGTCATGATTTGTTTTTTTGTTCAGGACAATGTGAAGATTAGGATTAGGGTTAGGGTTAGGGTTAGGTTTAGGTTTAGGTTAAGGATTAGCATGGCAAAGTTAGACCGGGGCAATTGTCGCAGGAGCAAATGTCATACATCCTCCCTAGAATCTGTGGTTTCATTCTCAATGGCTTTATGGAATATCTAGCCTTGGTTCACAACGGTTATTACGCACCATGCCACGAGTGCTAAAAAAGTTGATCATGCACAACCATTTGACTGATTCCATCTTGCAATCAACCAATCACACCATCTTGTCGTATCAATTCCTTGCAGTAAAACACACTTTCCACAGTAACACATCACTTTCCAATACAGATTTTCATGATGAAACAATATTTCAGCATTTTCACAATAACACAATGAAATATAAAATACTTTTCAAGACATCGCTTCTATGAAGTTTTTGTCTTTTGATATTTCAAGTGTTCTATATACATTGGTGAAGCAGGGATATCTTCCTTCATTTCCAGTATGTCCCTATGGTTCCTTGTATACACACTGAATATTTTGACACAAATGATAGTCTATGTACACACTACAGCCTGAGAAAATAAAAGAAACAGAATTTCGTAGGTGATATTCGCTCAATGGAATTCATTTTGAATCATAATTTCACTTTGATTAATTTGATTCTAATCATATCAAAACTGCTCTGTACTGTAATATATTTCAGAATATTCTGTGACTAATGACTTCAGCAAAGAAAAGTTATGAAGTATTTGTTTGCTAACATGTTACTAAGCTATGGTGGCTTTATCTTCAGCATTATCTTGGTTTTAAAATGTCATTCATTCAAGAATAAGAGGTCAGTGTGAGAAGTTGTTGGCTTCCTACAAATACAATCTGGCTTTAATACACTTCTTTATTAGTGAAGAAAAGGTTATCAGGCATTGTTGCCTTGCTATTACCATATTCTGGCTTGAAATTTGGTTTATGTCGAACTACCAACCTTGGCGAAGGAAGAGTTTGTACAAAATTTTTTGGCTTGCCATTCCCATACTTTGGCTTCAAAGCTTCCTTCGTCCAGCAAATAACATATGTGATGGGAGGGTTCCAATATTTTTTTGGCTTACCATTACCATATTTTGGCTTTGTAGACAACATCAGTAAATAGAGATTTTGTTCGACTGCCATTACCATATTTTGGCTTCAAACTTGTTTTCTATTTAACCAATGGCATTATTATTGATGGAGAGTTTGTAAGATATTTTTGGCTTACAATTCCCATAATCTGGCTTATAAAAAGTTCTTTGTTTGACAAATAACATCAGTGATAAGCCGGTTCTTCATCAGGTCAATTCCACGGTAACGGAAGGACATTCAGACACATTTTACCAACTTCAAACCATAACTACAAATTTTTTTTTGTAATGGTAGAACATTTCAAACATCAGAGATTTAAGATTAGATCGACTGCTTTTGATTTTCAAAAAAAAATTCTGTTATTGCCAAGCAGGAATGAAATTTGCATGTTAATGCGGTTGGTAACGGAAAAACATAGATGACAAGAGAGTCTGAGTCATTCTGGGCTTACCATTCACATAGTCTGGCTTTAAAACATTCTTTGTTCAACAAATAACATTATGGACATGAGTTCTGGGGGGTGTTTCATAAAGCTGTTCGTAAAGTTACGCATGACTTTAAGAACGACTTAAATATAACAAGCCAAAATGGGATGCTCAATCATTTTTAACTGCATCAACTAAAGATGAACTGTGCAGATGTAGATTAACATTCTTATAATAACAAACATTTTTAATGCAAAGTATATTTTTTGCCATAATTTAATTGAGGTTATTGGAAATACAGTCACATTTTGTTAAAAACATCAGGAAAAACTTTGGGCATCCTATCTGGCACTTCATATTCAAGTCGTTCGTAAAGTCATGAGTAACTTTACGAACAGCTTTATGAAACACCCCCCTGGCTTTAAAACATTCTTTGTTCAACAAATAACATCACAGATATGAGGGTTGTGCCATTTTTTGGTTTACTATTCACATATTCTGGCTTCAAAAAGGCAGCACAAACACCATCCAAGCATTACAATGTCTTCACATGTTGTCACCCACATTCTCCATCTCGTGTACATTCTGATCATCCATGCTGTCGATGAGGGGCTCCTCCTCTTCGACCACGATGTCGTCATCGTTGAGTCGTGTGATGACGGTGTCACCAATTCGTACCCCAGGGTCATGGCTCTCTGTGGCTGAGACACTCTTGTGCCATCCTTTTGGTCTATGGGTGAAGGACAAAAGCTCATATCAAGTAAAATTCTCCTCTAAAAGGTAGGTCAGAGATTTACCTACTGTAGATTTTCACTTTTTCTCTAAATTTCTTTCACAATCAATCAATGGTATTTAATAGCACATTACAATTGTATTTTAAGACATATGATGTTACCATGAAGGTAATTTCTATGGTACAATTGCAAATAAAACACTGTTTATTTCAATTATTCATTTGTGGGGTCTTTTTTAACTTTAACAAAGCAGTGAGTATCTCATAGTTGAGAAATCAGAAATTCTATTTCCTAAAGATGGCAATTTTTCAAGACATTTAAGAATAGGCAGATGTCAATTTTACTTACAAATTACTGAAAAACCAGAAAATTTCGCGTGCATGAAGCTTTCACAAATTTTACGAATGGTCAAGATTCACATAGTTCCATGTTGCAAAATGATTGAATTGCAACTGGTACAACAATGAATTTGTGTAATTCCAAAAAATTCCTATTAATGGAAACGGCTGTCATTTGCAAAAGTTTCAAGTCACAAAAATTTTATCTGTACAGTACAACTAATCTAGAATTGTAGCGGAATTGTACTTTGAGAGGATCTGGCTTTCAGTTATTTTAAATCGTTTATCACAAAGACGATTAGTAAATGTAAACAAAGGTGAATTTGCTACAAATCAATTACAATGAAAAGCACAACTCCTACATTTGTACATGTATGGGATATCACATGTCATGCAAATGGTTGGGACTACTAGCTCAATGTCCTCATTTTCCTTTGCTTATCATTCAGCATTATGAATTTCCTTCTCAAATCATACTGTCTACTTGTGGGCTGGAACATTCAGTCTAAGTTTCAAATGATTTCAGAAGAATACATAGAGAGCTTCTGCAATTAAAGGGATTCGGTAACTTTGTGGAGGCTTGATTTAATAAATTGTTGAATTTTGATATCTGTCTTGTATAATGATGTTCAGAAGGATAAATAAATAACCATAGAAAGGTTTTCAAATATACAATGCTATTATTAAGATATCTATGACTGAATACTCCCATTTACGAAAGCGTATGGCCATACGCTTTAGTCTAACACTGAGTCTATGGGGGAAAATGAGTCTGGCATTGCCGGTCACTTGTATATGTTTACTTTTGTGAAGCACATGATGATTTTGAAGAGCCTTTTTTTTTCCTGGGTTTCATTTTTACACCATATTACATACACTGATAGCATGTAAGGCCAGGCAGTTCAGATTTTATCAAGCCTCTACAAAGTTACCAAATCACTTTAACAAATATTTTGTACACTCATGAGACCCTGACCTTAGAAAGGTTGCAAGCAGCAATGGATCTACTCGCTTGTATCTCTCATCGATGATGGCTAGCCGGATGATTTCACTCACGATAACACCAACGATGAAGGTACTCGTCGTTGCGAACATACTGTACCACAGGAACGAAACCTGAATAATAACATAGGTAATTATATTGCAGGGCCCTGTCTGTGACAATGTACGATCAAACATTAAGTCCGATAAATCAATTATACTGCATGAATGAATGGTACATGGATGACAATGTACAATGATGGAGGGGGATTTTAGAAAGTTCAATGTAGTTTATAGCCCCGCATTATGGTGTGTCATTATATTGCCTGGTCAACACTACAGTTGTGACACGCAGTTTGCGCCATATAGTGTCATCAGTTTTAAAGAGTTCACGAAATGCCTAACATCATGGCCTATGGGACACCTGCAGATGCCCCGCCGATCACCGGCCCGCCAGCGGGCGAATTCTTAAAAATCGGCCGGTGGCTGGTGGAAGATCGTCCAAGAATCGGTGGGTCATCATTTGGTCACTGCTCGGATGCCGCGCGGAGAAGATCCCCCGATTTCGCAGAGTTTTGACCTAAGATGGACCGGCGACCGATGGGATATCGACAGGGCATCGCTGGGGCTTTACAGCCCGCTCAACTTCTCCAGCGGCACCCAAGCAGGCTACAAATCGGTCGGTCGCCGCCCTGATTTGTGACCATATCCATAATCTAAGACAGTAGCACACACGGTCACTCATAGCCACAACAAGGCTGCGCTTATGTGGAGTGGATATCATAGCAACTTTGTGTTCACAATTTGCCCCCACTTGCTCCACAAAGCATATTTGTCTGGGATAACTTTCACCACTCATTCAGCTTTGGATGCATCAAGATAAAGCAGGGAAAACAAGATGGTGAGTACCAGCAGAGCTATTGCAGAACAGAGAAAGTGCATTTGGGTCATTCAACAGAGTTGGGGCTATTTTTGTGACATACCAGAGGTGAGGAACTATGTCTCCTATCAACCACAACAATGTTTGCTAAATTTGAGTTCAGCGTAAAAAGCATAGCCACTTATGTTGAGAAGTACTCTAGCTTCATGGGGAATCAATATGGCAGACCAAAATTGTATGTAATGTTATATAAATGTGATGTACATGTAACAGTGTTTTTAAAAAAGGAATGCATTTTAAAGTAGAATTTCATTGATTTTGAATATTGATTTAATTTTTATTATTGCATAGGTGAAGCTTAGATTGAACAAGGTTCATCAAAATTCAACGCTTGGAAACATTTGAAGTAATGATTATTATCAATTATAAAATGATATAACACAGCCCCGCTATAGCACCTATAGAGCTCTTTGAACGCTGCTGAGATATGTGACGTCATACCGGGGAGCAATCCTTCCTAAGCAGACGATGCCCCATAACATCTTACACATTTTCAGTGCCTGTTTTGTCATCTCATCTTCACTTATTTCTCTTACTTCGCTAGCGTCAGTATAAATGTTTATTTGTTGCCTCACTCTAAATTTCCTGCATGGTATTATTTTGATGAAAAATGCAGCGTTAAAAAAATAAAGGAATCAATCGCTTGTAAACAAAATAAGATGCCATTGTATTTTCAGCTGCATGCACCGCGGCATGTCGGCGTTTCAAGAGGGAGCGAATACCATCCATGCTATAATTCAGCGGGCTTTACAATTCGAAAGTGTGATTTCTTTGATTGATCATTGACCCTTATCATGACTTTTTACAAACAAAAGATTTTAGTTACTAGAAACGGTTTCACTTCCCTTTTAGAATGATGTGAAATACGGTCATGGTGAAACACACCAAACTCTTTATAATTTAAAAATAATTGCATTGCAGTTACATTCACTTGATATAGGACGTCGTCTGCTTAGGCAGGATTGGTACCTGATGTGACGTCATGAAAACATGGGTATATTTCTGACGAATCGCTCGGATATCCCAGATGCTGAGAAGCGTTTTTATTTGTGCCATTTTTTAATCATCAAACACGCAGTTAACGTAAAACTTATACGATTACCATCTGCAAGCTTTCTAGTTTCTAGAGATACATTATTGAGCATATTTGTGATTTGCTTTGAATATCTACTTTAAGCAAAGCTTTGAAAGAGTACCAACTGAAACAGGAATGATTCTGGCTGGACACTAGTATACATAATCATTGTACAAAAATCTTCAACAGTTGATTTCATCTTCCACGTGTAATAGAAGATCTCATACCAGTGTTACATGAACATCATCATAATTTTTTGCCTCATCCTAATGGAGTGACCCATATAGAGGTAAATGCAGAGCTTTTGCTTCTTGAACAGCAGAAGAAAGTTAAACAAGAACAAGAAGAGAGTACTCCAGGTACGGTAAAAAAAAAAAAAAAGAAGCAAAGCCAATGCTGGTCAGAGACTGGTGGACAGGAAGACAAGAGTATGGACATTATGACCAGCTGCTGACAGACCTCCAAAGAGAAGATCACAAAAGCTACAAGAATTGTCTGAGAAACTACACCTGATCTCTTCCAAGAGATGGTTGGATACGTGACCCCTCACCTCGAGAAACAGACTGCATACATGAGAGAACCACTGGAAGTGGGACTGAAACTAGTTGCCACCATCCAGTGGTGTTTCAGACGTAGGAACTTGGAAGCACTGGAAATTGTATGCGGCAGTAGACAGAGTAGGATTGCTGTAACAGCTTAACCAGAACCCACACCCAATGATGACAAGCCCATCCCATACCACTTTGGTGGAGATGATACCTTTGCCTTAGGAAGATGGTAGATGAAACCCTACAACTACAGGTTGTTTCCGTTAGGTGGATAGTGGAAAATAGATTTGGTATTATGACTCACAGGTATGGTTCACTGATATGATCCCAAATAATCCTCTGAATATTTGCTTCATGAAATACATGCTTCTTGTACTACAGTCCACACTCTACTCAATTCAAATACTATTAAAAAATAGAATTCTTGAATTTCATCACAAGTCTATATTGGGGTCTTGGATAGGATTCCTGATACTAGATCAGGAATCCTTTCACAGACCCCTTTGTCAATATGTTTATCTTTCAGGATTTCACTTAGATATATTTTCTATGACATAAATTGTAGCTCCAATCTAACTCTTACTAGACTTTATAACATATTCTCCATGAAAGTGGCCCAAAAATTAAGTTGCGACAAATTTTCGAAAAAGTTCAACATTTCTGGCAAGCACTTTTCATCTACCACGCGCCCCTACTTAAACACTTCACAACTACTTTCAGCATTGTCCCTCGATGGCAATGCCAAATTGCGTGCCATGGCTTCAATCATTTTGTAAACAAGTGTCAAGGTGCCTTTATGATTTTCAATCCTTGACCATGTAACTATCCCATACATGTTTAATTTTTCAAAGGGTGATTTCAAGTCCTCCAACAATATTAAGTGAATATTTTCTCAGGAACATGTATGAAACAAGACATTTGACCCTGACTCACCCGATATAACCAGAACGCATCTTTTTGAACATAACCATCATCACCTTGATGTGTCAAGGCTCCTATTGTTATCCACAGACCAATGTACGTTCCAACCAGCATGCCTATTAATGCACCACTGATCAAAAAAAATGAGAGAAAAAGAAGAAAGAAGTTTCTCACTATGTCAATGAAGGAATCAACGAAGTACCTAAAACTAGCACTGATTGTCACAAGTATTTATATTCAGTAACGTAAAGAAATAGGTGATGAAGATGGATCAAATTACTGAAAAAAGGGCTATTATATCAACATCAGGGATACTATTGAACACAATTACTTATTTTCAAAATAAAATGTACATTAGACACATAACTTTAAAAAATAGCTTATGTTACTGAGGTACAAGATCCTCTTCATATCTACGATGTATTTTAAAGATGATTAATTTTAAAATCATCAGTAGGTTATCTTTTCCAAAAAACCAATCACAATAAAAAGCATGAACCAAGTATCATGACAAAATGCTACAACAGGCATAAAAAGGAACAGATTCAGAATGATCTGAATTCTGAAAAAATTTTTATCAAACTTTCCTTTTTGTCAGGGGGTGCTGAGGGTTGTTACACAGCATGCTTACCCTGTGTTACATCTCTTGTAGAGAACTCCTAATGTGAACACCCCAAGGATGGGCCCCCCTAAAGCCCCTAGTACTGTGTTAGCCATCTGAACCAGCGAACCCATCTTGCCGGCGACAAATGCTAGGCCTATGGAACCCACTCCATAAACAAAGGCTGTCACATAGGAAATAAAAAGAGGAGAAAACACAAGGGCTATATTACATGAGATCTCCTTCTTCAATATGAAGACTTTTTTTCTGACTAGTTTCTTTCATTTATTTCTGCAGACTGGGAGATACAGCAAAAACTCTTTCTTAAGAAATCTCTCCCATAACATTCAAAAACACTTTGTTTGTTAAAGACAATATGGAGTAACAATAGCAAAACAAAATATTTCGATGAAACTTGTCAAGTAAGGTTTTGGCAACAATAAGCAATAGATGAATTTTATGGCTTGTAATGCTATCAAATTATGAAGGCAACACATTGCTGCTATGGCAAGTAAAGATTAAGTAATTCCCTTAGTTCATATATTATTGTTTAGGCGATAGTATCAATCCAGTAAATACTTTAGTCCTTCCTTTAGTCTCATTAAGACATGAACAAGTCAACAGCATTTTTAAAAAAATGTCACAGCAAAGCATATTGAGGCAATGAATGGCAAGGAGTCACCATGCTGGCACAATAAAGCAGTACTGCACATGACAATGAACTCCCTGATTTGTGTTTTACGAGATAGAGAAATGGGAAGAGCACTATGCTGATCTCAATTTGTTTTGCCATTACGTTTTTTTTTACAGGAGAATGATACCCTGGGGAAAATCATTTTTAATGAAAAGAGAGGATAGAGAGAAGCAATTTTCAAAAAGTTCCATCAAAATCGGTTAAGAAATGAGAAAGTTATGAAAGTTTGAAAAGTCTCAATTTACTTTCTATGGCGATCCTGAAATTGGCAATGTTGCTTCAAAATGACAGGTGTAGTAGGACAACTCTCCATATGTTTTGTAATCAAAATTTAATATTTTCCCCATTATCTCTCAAGGTGCAGCTTGTCTCCTTCTCAGCTCAAGATATATCATGGAGAAATGTATTTGACACAACATATGTTGAGTTCACAAAAAGACAAGCATCATTTATAGAGATAATGGAGAAAATATGAAATTTTGTGTAGAAAACACATGGAGAGTTGTCCTACTCTACCTGTCACTTTGAAGCAACATTGCCAATTTGAGGATCGCCAAAGAAAGTAAATTGAGACTTTTCAAACTTTCATAACTTTCTTATTTCTTAACCGATTTTGATGGAACTTTTTTAAAATTACTTCTCTCTATCCTCTCTTTTCATTAAAAATGATTTTTCCCCAGGGTTTCATTCTCCTTTAAAGAGCGATTTACTGCCTCGTGTCTGAATGAGCCTTTACAGTTCGTGAATGCAGACCACGGTCAACAAGCAACAACAAACCGAGATGACTTACTGAATACTTTTGATAGCACCGTGTCTTTGAAATCTTGGGTAGAGTTGACCACCGCTGTCCCCAGCCCCACAGACTCCCCTTGACCTGACCTCCAATGTCGCCATGGTTTTACTATGTCAATCAGGGTCACGGCAGCCAGGGCGTTCAAACCCGACGCAACAGTGCTGCAGAGACGGGATGAAGCAATCGAATGGAAGGTCATCGAGATGACACAATGAACTTTTCACTCTAAAGAAAACTGAAGAAATTTTTTAAATCTTATGTATGTACATGTACATGTGTATGTATTGACCTTGGATAGAAAGAGAGAGAAAAGAGGTTTTCTAATCCCATGAGCCTATTAATACATCACTACTATGGGGTATTACATACTTCAATACCTGAGAGAGAAAAAAACAAAACAAAGCGATCAGCGGTGAGTAGGAATTTCGTTGAAGTACTTTTCTCCATAAGGCTTAAACTACTGATTTAGTAATATATGAATGTATCTTTGTAATGCAATCACAGCAAATAATAACAAAAAATACATTTCATTTCACATGTTACTTTTAGAAAGGCCACTGTGATGTTCACTCTGTTAATCAGTACATACATCAGGAATCTATGAAATTTTGTATCTTGATGTTCATAAGCGTTTAACTGTATACTTAAAAGGTTAACCCCTTCCATGCCGTGGGCGGCAATTCACACCCAAGAATTGAAGTGTTGAACAAAGTGATTGCTAAGAATTGCTGTCTGTCTTCTAGAAACAGAAGCAGGTAGGCTCCTTGTGAAGTGTATTTCCTTGGGAGATATTTTATGCCCATTCTAACAATGAGATAAAGAATTTTATATACTTCATGTCTAGATTCTAGGCCTCTGATTGGTCAAATTTGCGGGCATGAAATTCACTACGGACTGCCGGGCGGTATGGTGAAAAATATTGACCGGGCATAGTTCTGCTCACGCGTACAATGCAATTTTATGTGCGCGTAGCTATGGCAATTTAGATACACGGGCATGTGGCCAGCACCATACATGTATACTGTACCGAACGAAATTTCGAAAAGAGCTATCGATGAGAATTATGTTACAGTACCATATTTCATCTGTCTTTGAAATGAATTTCTGAGCTAATTTTATGTGTGCGTAGCTATGGCAATTTAGATACACGGGTGTGCGGCCAGCACCATACATGTATACTGTACCGAACGAAATTTTGAAAGAGCAGTCAATGAGAATTACGTTACGGTACCATATTTCATCTGTCTTTGAAATGAATTTCTGAGCTAATGAAGGAGGCGGTATATAAAACAAAAGTTGACTGCTTCTTTTTCGTGTCACGGTTAAAACCATGGCCCTCAGTGATCTTGCAATGGTGCTATGCCCCTCAACTGTCGTCTTGGGGCATAGCACAGTTCCGAGCTCACCTCGGGCCATAATTGTAACCGTGCCCCTCAAAGCAGTCAACATTTGTATAATAGATCGCGATTTTTGATCTTATGATCAATTTATGCCAATATAATGCTTCAGTGTATTGTCCCCACCATATCTACAATTTTAAAAATGTGACTTTGCATAATGTTGCTTACCTCAAGGTGCCTGCAAATAAGCATGCTACGAAGAGGCCTTGCATGCCTGGTATGTTACCAAACTCCATACTCACAAAGTAGATCAATATCTGGATGGGAAAAGGAAAAAAAACCTTACCATGTTGATTACTGTATTATTGCTGATTATTATATGAATGATTATATTATTGGAGTTAATGAGAGCAGTGATGGTATATTGTAAATGAATACATTAATCTAATGCTGCTGCTGCTGATTTTGAATGTAGTCACAGTGATGGCAATGCTGATGATAGTGATGATGATGATATTGATGTTGGTGTTGATGACTCCTCAATGGCAACTTGATGGCGGTGATGTTGATGACAGCTGTAGCAATGGTGGTAAGGATGGTGATGTTGATAATGGTTACATTGATTGCAATGTTGATGATAGCAATGTTGATGATGGTGATGTTGATGATGGCTTTAGTAATGGCAATGTTGAAGATGGTGATACTGATCATGGTGGCAAAGATGGTTATAGTGATTGCAATGTTGACAGTTGTAATGTTGATGATGGTAATAGTGATGGCAATGTTGAGAGTTGTGAGGTAGATGATGGTTACAGTGACGGTTGTGTTGATGATGGCAACAATGGTTATGGTAATGATAAATATGGATTTAGTAATGGCAATATTGATGAAGGGGATTCTGATAAGGGCATATACAATAATGATAATGATATAACTGGAGCTGACAATAGTGAAGGTACATGTATCAATGATACTAATACCATCAAATATGGTGACAATACTTACAGATGATGATACTGCTAAAAATGACAGGGGATAATGACAATCATTACTATCGAGATAAGAACAATAATATTAATACTGAAACAATCTAAAGAGATGGTCACGCCTTTAATAAATGATGGTGGTGGTGGTGATGATGATGACGATGATGATGTTGATGACAATGGTGACAGACATATATTGATGAAACTGATGGTGATGATGATGATGATGATGACGATGTTGAATACAAATATGAGGTTGATAATGAAGCAGCTGATGATGATGATGATGATATTGATAATGATTGTCATGATAGTATTTCTCATGAGGCATAAGGTCATGAAATAAGACACTGATGACAACAATGGAAGATACTGATGATGTTGACAATGATGTTAACAAATAATACTAATGAATGATAAGGATTAGGATAAAATTGAGAATAATCTTCATATTGACAGCTCTCACCTGATCAGGTTTAGAGTATTTTGGTGTATAATGGACTGGGTGACTATTGCTACCATCTTCGTAGCGTAGAACACAGATCAACAGGGACATCAATTCAGAGCAGGGAAGAACAGATGGAAAGAAAAAAGAAATCAAAAATCATATTGAAAAAATCCTCACATCCAAACACATGAAGGTGCCACTGATTCGGAATTTAGAAAACATAGTAACGAGAAGAATGGCTTGCAACATATCAAAAGAACCATTTTGACTTGAGGTGTTCCCTACTTCTGGGAAAATTTGGAGAATAACTGCTTAAATGACAATTGTAATTGAATCTTAACATGTACATCAACAGGAAAGTCACAAAGGCACACATATTTTTGTATTTACATGTACATGTATTTAGTAGCACAATATTCCACACAACACAGAAAAAATATACATACATACATACATGCATATATGCAGTATATTGTGTATTAAAATCTGTATCAGACATCTGAGCTGTGGTTTTACATACTTGTATTCATCTCGTCTTTGGTGCAAACAGGGCAAAGAGGGTAATATTTCTTATCACTCTTTCGCAAACGCCTATGGACTTTACATGTTATAAAACCGGGCAATATAGGTTTGTGTTGCCTGATGGTGTAGCGTGCAGTATTGCAGCACACAGTTGCAGGCTCAGTGTAGTGCAGTGGAAATAATGGATTTGCGAATTTTGACAAAAAGGATTAGATGATGATTTTGGGATCCATTCTATAATGTTACAGCTTGTTTTACTCTAGATGTCTGATGTGGATAATAATAATAACAATATTGACCGGCTTCTACTTTCGAGATATACAACATATATTGCCCTCACTAGATCCATCTAAATATGAAACTAGTTCAGAGAATATATGTCGTATTCCCCTGAAGGCCAGTCAATAGTATATAATTATCTCTCTTTGAATTTCAGTACATACTAACAGGTTATCATGAACCAGTGAAGGATTATATTTTTGCTT
Source organism: Heliocidaris tuberculata (assembly GCA_025618425.1). Lineage (NCBI taxonomy): Eukaryota > Metazoa > Echinodermata > Echinoidea > Camarodonta > Echinometridae > Heliocidaris > Heliocidaris tuberculata. Next base: position 11,016,304 of record CM046836.1, on the reverse strand, counting down.
GCAACAAAATATTCTAGTCAAGGATCAAAACTAAGAAAAATGAAACATGTACATGTAACAAGGGTTAGAAAACAAAAAGGTTGTATGAATACAACTACATACAAAGAAAAATATTGTACACCTTACTAAAACAATATTTCTAAAATCTCTCTGCACAGCAGGAAATTTGAGTGTCTATGCGCAACTTATTTTCTAATGTTATATGAAATAAAGCAGGGTGGAATTCGATGACAAAATTTTATGCAGCAAAATCTGCAGTTCTGACATGTATATCAAGGGTTAACCCTGTTAGAATTAGCAAAGTAGCTTGGAAAGGGCATTCATCTAATTTCCCCACCCGACCCAATAAACCATTACAGAAGCAAACACACATTAACCAAACACAAGAAACTGAAGTACATGTAGGAAATAAAAGAAATTCATACTGATATATATTTTTAAAGCAAGAGGGGGAGGGGTGCTGGAGGGCTTTTCAGTAATGTGTAGCACCAATGCAAGAATACCAAAGATAAAATAATTCTCCGTATCGCATATAGCTCTCCGAATCCGAACGCATGCGGCGCTCTAATTTTTGGGCATGTGATTGCTGGCAACTGAGCTTCCGGGTCCGGCTGGAGCGTCATTGACAATGTGTTAGAAGACGTGGTCAGCCTAGCAAAAACTCCCTTTTGTTCCTAATCTAGCAAATAATCGTGTTTTTATACAGTTGATATTTAAATGGGAATCTTCTGTGAATCCACCCAATGTGGGATGTTGAGCCGAAGATGCAAAACGTGTTTTCAGCAGAACAATCACGCACCAAAAAAGCAAGGAAGTATCAGTGTATGCTCACTATAGCTATAGACTGGAACCGGAAATATATGTGCCAACATCGTTGTCCCTGATATCGGCATCGGGAGCTGATATCGGCATCGGGAGCTGATATCGGCTGATATCGGCTGATATCGGCTATATGCGATAGGGAGAATTGTCCCGCATAAAGCTTAAGTTCAAAACCATGCAAATTCATGCTCCATGTGCATTTACAAATAAATAATGTGATAACTTAAAGACCTGTTAAAAGGGAAGTCCACCCCGATATTACGTTGATTTTAATTTAATGAAAGCAGAAAAATAACAGATTAGTACAGAGCAAATGGAAGGTCCTCAAAAGGTACGTCACAGAGTTGCTAATTTGTGTTTGATCAATTACAACTTCACAAATTCATAACTTTCTTATTTCCTAACAGACTTTCCTCAAACTTTAAAGGTAACAGATAGTTTTTGGTAAGCCCTCAAAAACTTTTCGTGAGATTTCTTTGATTTTACTTAATAAATAGCAGGGTACTAACACAACTAAGATGCTGTGAAGTTTTTTCCTCCTTAAGTGAAACGTTTATCGAATGAGAGGTGAAAAGTAATAAAAATCCCTGGCCCAAAAAAGAGGGGATGTAAATTCAAACAACGGTCACACACACTACTCACATAGGGATTACTGTGTGTATAGAATACGTTACACATAGTGCGAAGCGCTGAGTTTATTGTGCGGGGAACCTTCAGGTGGATATGGTCTTAGCGTGAGGCAGTGAAAAGCCGTTACCAAGCGTTTCTTACAGATATTTACACTAAAATTTGTTCGAAATCGTGAATGGAATGTTAAATAATCTCGTAAATGTGTCTTATGATAAAAGGAGAATAGTATGTGACTATTTTAGATAAGTTTCTTGCCAGTATGATTTTTGCTACCGAGACTGTCTATGAGCTTTAAGGGATTTGTTACTTTCATTTTTCTGCTTTCATTAAAACCAACTTAATATCAAGGTGGACTTACCCTTAAAACAAGAACATTGATTTCTTAGAGATCTGATCTTATCACTCTAATAATATTTTCCATCTGCAGCACATCAAAATTACTACAAAGGCAGATAACAAACGCTATAAAACAAGCTCACAGATAAATTCTAAATTTTTAAAGTCAAATACTTTCCAAATTCATTACAGAAAGTTCATCTTCATACAATATGAAAAGAGAATAGATAAGATCCAGTGTGAGAATATCAAATATTATTTGTGGGTTAGAAAACATATGCATTCTTTTTCCTTCCTACACCATTCCATTACCGTGCACAGCAGGGGCATAGCTTGAGAGGTGTGTGAAGGGGGATAGTGTCATCCCCCCAATTAAAACTTTATTTTGGCAAATCCACCACTGCTATAGGTATATTTGCCATATTTCAGTCTCTGTCAGCAAATAAAAATAATAATGTTCTGTCTTCTAGCTGTTGCTTTTTTGGAATTCTTTCCACAATTCCTCTTGTTGTATATTAATTTCTGAGGACCTACACTTGTTGGTAAAGATGGCCTGACCCTCTGCATCCCCCCTCCCCCCTCCCCCCCTCCCCCCTCCCCCCTCCCCCCTCCCTCCCCCCTCCCCCCCCCCCCCCCCCCTCAATCCCCCATGATGGCCCTAAAAGGCAGACTTCATTTGAGAGAGGGAAACTTATGCATCATTTTTTTTCTTTCTAATCAGTCTGAAAAATGGTCTGACAACCACAACCCACTCCTTCCCCCCCCCCCCCCCTCAGCTATGCCCCTAGTGAGCAGACCTAGTATGATTCCCCATCTCCCCACAAGTCATTCTTACTTGGATAAGTGTGATTGAGAGCTGGTTGAAGATGCGTCATGCCGTCTGTTTCAGTAGAGACAGAGATAGAAGCAAGAAGAAGAAGAAGCTAGTGTGAGATGGCATATCAGGTATCTGGTTTCTACCTTATAAGTACTGCTAAAGCTTTGATGTTTCATGCAAAGTGTGAAAGGGTACCAATCACCAAAAAATATTTGCTCTGTATGTTAGAGGTTCCATGTCCTTATACTATATTCAAAATATGGGCTTCAAATATTACTTCCAAAAGGAGATATTGTAAGTTTAATTACACTCTCTGTAAGCATAAAAGCGACTGGTGAGTACACTACTCGACGCATCCATACACGCTTGCCATGATAAGGGCTCGTGAGGAAATCAACTCGGAGTTCGGCTCCGTTTATCCTTTACTTCCTTCACACTCCTTAACTGTTGACATATAGAATTTCAGATAAAGTCCTGTGAGGTTAATTTCATACTTTCTAACTGTACACAAATTATTTTTTCAGGTGATTGGTACACTTTTTCAAAAAATGCACGATTTCTTTTTCATTAGCACTGTGAACTTACACAATCAGAAAATATAAGTCTATACTTTATCTGATACCCATTTGAATTTCTGAACAGGCAACTGATTTTGCATTTCATTTCCAGCTCACCATTTATCTTATTCTGTTATTTTTCCCAGTTCCCTGTGTTTTTAATTTTTAAGATCATATAAACAGACTGGCCGTTCATAATACAAAACCTAATGAACTAAAAAAAAATACATATTCTAAAGAGCTACACATCAGATCTTCCATCAAATATTCTGATACAAGACTGAAGTGATATATTGACTTGATGTACATTTCTGCCTGGGGAGTTGACAAAGTCTAAGTAAAAAGGTATGAAAATATCATGGTGATTCAATCCATGCTCCAACAAAATTTGAACATACTTTATTTCGTCAAAGATATACGGTGGGTAAAAGCTGAAACTAGGTACTGTATAAGCCATAAATTTCGCGGCCATAAATTTTCGCGAATAGGACTAACCAGACTATTTCACGAATGGTTGAATTTGCGGTCGGAAAATTCTCAAATCTACAAACAGCTGTGATGATGTACTTTTGCAAAGCGAAGTGGTGAATTTCTGACCAGGAGACAACAAATTCAACCGACTTCTAATGTTGGCAATATTTTGGCGTGTTCTTAAATTCGCGACCCACTCACGATTTGCGAAATTCGCGAAAATAAAACCCCCGCGAAATATATGGCGTATACAGTATAAGATTAGGTGTCGTGGTAGGACTTACATGTAGGTTGGCTATAGTGTTGGGTCCAGGATTTAAGTTTAGAATTTGACTAGTGTGACTGAGCAAATGTTGCCAAAGCATGTGTTGGGCAAATCACTGCTTAATTTGTTAATTTGTTAATCTAGTTTAAATCCCAGCATAATGGAGTGCACAGAAGAGAACTTGTGCAAATGAATCCTTTTCAGAATTTGTGCAGAACTCTCTCTCTCTCTCTCTATATCTCCCTCTTCTCAAAGCAATTGTAGTGGTATCTATTATCTAGAATTGAATGATGGACATAACTAAACTCTTCTACACAACCTCTATATGTAAAAGATGTAAAGGAGTGTTTCTTATCTGTATTGTTAGTGACATAACATTCCCATAGAAAATAAAAAAATGCAAAAAAGTGTTTAAGGAAAAAAAAAATTGGATTTTAGAGTATGGTGCTAAAATGGAAAAGTAAAGGTGAAATATTATATGAAAGAAATATTTTCTACATAATTTGATCTACAGAAACCATGATTTTCTTTGCACTATCTTCATATTTGGATTTTTCGAAGTGGTTTAAAATGCTGGCTTACATGTAGTTGGCTGTACTTACAGATTTTTTTTTCAGGAAAAGGGAGTATTTAAGCAAATACTTGATAAGGAGAGTAATATCAGGTCTTGCATAAATAAAACAACAGGAGTTTATTGATTACAAAGATGAGAAGCTTGTGGCGTATATTTCACCATAATTATTTGCTGAGCAATTCAACACATTTGGTGAGACCTATACAGCTGTCTTCCTACAGGTTAATACACATATATATACATCTCCTTTGTAAATTCTTAAAGCTGTTTAAGAGAAGGGTGAGCTCTGGGAAAGGTGAAAATTATTTGTGAGATTTCTCTCTCCGTTTATGTCAGTTTGGAAGAACATTATAGTAGAAATTCCCCTAAAAGGGATTGCTCCTCAATTCCTCTCATGATCGAAATATGATGAGAAATAGCTGAAATGATGGGGCCGAACATTCAAGCCACATGTGTGTGCAGTCCCATATACCCATTCCTGTGTGCATTGCATGTGCTTTTCAGCGAGATTGGGTCAATTTCTTATCATTTTGAAGATTCCAAAACCTGACAGTTAACACAAATTTTTATGTAGAAATGATCAACCTTTCCCAATTGCTTTGAGACAGTTTCTTTCACAATGTAATTGCATGACCAGAACTCAAATTTATCTTTTAATCAAATCTATAAATCATTCACAACAAATCATTAGAAGTCATGCAGTAACACAACACACTCATACAAAGGTAAAATAAAACTCCATTCTCCGATGTCTGTAGTCCCATCTATACTACTTACCATTGTAGTATGCAAAGAGAACTAATCCACATAGAGATACAATTGTGAGCATAATGATGTTACCAGGCAGGCCGTACCATACAGACCTGATGAAAGAATCAACATGAAGGAAAAGTAAGTTTTCGTTCTTTACTTTCGTATTCCTTTGATTAATATAACAAAAGATTTTAAAAATCTGTTGCAATGAACATGATGTACTGCATGGGTGAATCAGGAGTAGGCACTAGTGCTTGCCAAAGTAAAATCAATTGAAGAATACCAATTTTCTTTTTTTTAATCCTTGCAAAATTCCTGCTGGCAATAAATCTTAATACCCTGTCATATGAACTTTATAAGAAAAGCACAGTCACAATATAAGATGAAAGGTTCAGTTTTTCTATCACAATTTACACAATATGGGAAGTGTTAAAGAGAAACACAATGGTGTTGGGTGGTAAAATGTAAGTTTCATATTCAGAATCTGTGTTTTCTAATCTATCCTCTGACTGGCTTTTAGACTTTAAAGGGTACCAATCACCAAAAAATATTTTGCTCTGTATGTTAGGGGATCCATGTCGTTATACTATAATCAAAACATGGGCTTCAAATATTAATTCTATAAAGAGATATTGCAATTTTAATTACACTCTCTATAAGCATAAAACCGACTCGTGATTAGACTACTCGACGCATCCGTACGCGCTCGCGCGGAACTAAACTCGGAGTTCGGTTCCGCGCGAGCATTTTCATGTTATCCATTTTTCCTTCATACTCCTTAAATGTTGACCGATAGAATGCCAGATAAAGTTCTTTGAGAATGTTTTTATACTTTCTAGCTGTGCACAAATTATTTTTTTCAGGTGATTGGTGCACTTTAATTCGGACTAGGAATCCCCAAAATCATAAAGTGGTAAGAAACATTTCGGGGGGGGGGGGGGGGGGGGGGGTTGCACAGATTAAATATTACATCTTGTTCTTAGGGAGTGCAAATGTTATTAGGACTGACCAATAGAATGTCTGACTACATGCTTATTGCACACTTGACTACCTGCTATACTGCTCTAAATCTATCATGCACATATTCTCCAAAATAATTTTCCTTACCACTTCAATTTACGAGTCCGCTTCAAGGGTAGATTGATATTGTGAATATTGTTATTGATATTATAAGCATGCTGTGTATAGTGTAAAGTTTAGGCATTGCAGATAATGGAAATGCAATCCTGAAAAATGACTTTGTCACAAATAGAAGCAGAACTCACTTTTTAGCATCTTTGAGTGTCTTTGAGGTAAGGAATCGTTGTACCGCAGTCTGGCTGACTGCCCAGAGGGGCAGGCTGTTGAACGCACCACCAATCAGAAGACCCCAGAAGGTTTCTCGCTGTGTCAGATCAGCCGATGGTCTAGAACAAAACATGAGAAAAAAAGTTGGTAAGAGAAAGAAATATGTGAGGGCAATACAAAGGAGAAATTGGGAAATGAAGAAAGAGCACTAATTGAAGACAAAAAAAGAAAAGGAATCCTGTCTTGATGTGTCTGGGATATAACTATATTTATACCATGAGATAGTAATATTCTCCCAATGTTTTTCCACAATACAGAGCAATTTCAAATACCGTAATCACTCTGATCATTTCCATATATCGTCACAGGTGGCTTTCCAAAAACTGTCTCCTTAAAATACAAGGTACAGTACAGATTAAGAATATCACACACAAACCTACCAAGATTAGGAAAGAATACAAGAATTTTTGACCAGCTGAATTTTAACACCAACTTCACACAAAGCATCATTCCTTTGTTTATTTAAAATAATTCAATCGATTCAAAAGAAGTCAAGGGACACAGCAAACAACATGGCTAAGGCCAGATGCAAAGCAACCCAAGTCAATGTTCTACGTAAACACTCATTATTGATGTTGATTACTGTAAAACCAGAAATTTTCACATGCATGAAACTTTCACGAATTTCACGAGTGAACAAGGTTCGCGAAAGTTTCATGCCGCGAAATTATCAAATCACAATTGGAACAACATAAAATTATTGCAATTCGCGAAAGTTTCTTGCTGTAAAATTGGCTCTCATAAACAATTCTCAAAAGTTTTATGTCGCAAAAGTTCCTAGTTTTACAGTAAATGACTTGCTGAGTTAAAGTACCATTTTAAAACTAATATTTTTTCAGTCCAATCTGAAATTATAGCTCTTTATAACCCTACTTAAAGAAGTTGTATCAATGTCCACAGACTGCAATGGCACAATCCTATGTATTCATATGCCTGAATGACCTTGATTTATGCGATGGAAATGACAACAGGTCGTCTGAATAAAATTGGCGCTAAGCACAATGGCGCAGTTTCATTTACGTTCATGTGCCATGATCAGTAAAAAGTTGAATGCATGTGATTCCCAAAGCTCTAAAATTCATGACTTTATTTCTTGCACATTTCTTTTATAATTTCATGACAGAACTTTGCGACCTCCTGGATTATTCATTCTTCTTTTTTTTTTTCCTTAATATTTAAAGGGAAGGTTGAGTTCTGGGAAAGGTTAGAAATAATTTGTGAGCTTTCTCCTTCCTTTTATGTCAGTTCAGAAGAATATCAAAGTAGAAATGTCCCCTGAAAAGGATTTTTCCTCAAATGCCCTCATATTCGAAATATGACGAGTAAGAGCTGAAACGTTCTGGCCGAGCATTCATCCACATTGAGTGTGCAGTCCCATATACCCATTTCTGTATGCACTGCATGTGCTTTTCAGCAAGAATGGGTCAATGTCTTATCATCTTTATGATTCCAGAACCTCACAGTATACACCAATTCTTATGTAGACATGATCAACCTTTCCCAATAGACGTCCGGTTCTGTAATGTATTCAAATTTATGCACATTCCTTCTCTAGGCACCTAGTGACGAGCTATTCCATTAACCTGTTTTTTATAAATGAGCCTCAATGCTTGGAATCCAGTTGGCATACATTACTTGTTGCTATGTCCGGCAAAACTTCAGCAAGCTTTCAGGTTGTCAAGAACAACCTTTGTTTGAAAGGTACGTATAAAATTTGCATACATTACTGAAGCGGTCTACTGCTTTGAGACTGTTTCTTTCAAAATGTAATCGCATGACCAGAACTCAACTTTATTTTTAACTCTATTTATCTTTGAATACTCACTCAAAAAAGTTTAGATGACTCCTCTTCTTATTGTAGTCCCACACATAGCTAAGACCACCTGCTTCTTTGGCTCCTAGTATAACCACAGTTAGCAAGGATCCAAACAGAACTAGGAACTGGAAAACATCGGTCCAAATCACTGCCTTGATCCCTCCCTGTGTATTAAAATTGATGGAGTTGTATCATGAGACTCTGTTTAAGGCCATCACACCAATATGAGTGTATCTTTTAACAGCTAACAAAAGTCCCCAGTTTTCTAAATGTAAACCTCGCAGTTGCCTAGGTGAAAATATACATTTTCCCACAATTCACTGACCAGCAATGTATGTTGGAATGAAATACAATTTCCTGACTTTTTGACTACTTGTGTCAAAGTTCAAATTATAAAGTGGAGATGAAAATAGAAATAAAGAAAATGATTTGTTACTGGGGTATTTAGAACCACCACCTAAAGATAATTACACCCCTTCCCTTGTCCCAAAGGGAAATGGTGTTAATAAAAGAGTTTACCGTCATTAACTTTCGGGGATTGTTTTCATTTCAGGGGGGGTAGGTGTCGGGGTGGGGGGAGAGGGAGGGGGATTGTCATATATTATCTAGTGGGTAGTTGCCGAGGGCCTAGGGAAATTGTTCAGGTATTACATGTCTTCTGGGATATTATGAACTTACCAAAGCAGTATATATGGAACATATTGCCCCTGTCAGAAGTACTGTGGCTGGAATAGGAAAGTTGGTCACTGTGTGGGTATAGAGAAAATGTAAAAAATAAGGTTTTTTTTCAATGGTCAATTATATTCTTAGTTTTGCTTACCTTTTAAAAAATTATCAACTCGAAAGACTGAACATAGATTGTCAGAAAAGAAGCAACTGATGAATGCAAAATATCACTTGAAAATTTGGCAACAATGAAACATCTGTTGATTTCTATTTATTGTGAAATTTACTGAAAAATGCAAATGGTACTCAGACTACACATTCTGGAGTTTGATCAAGTGAAAAGACATCAGATCCTAAATTTTGAATCTTTTTCTACTACCTTAATGTTACAGCAATATGGAAAAAGGTTTTAGAAGTATGCTGCTACTCTATAGGTCAAAGGTCAAAGGTCAAGGTCAACCATCTTACCTGCATTGATAGCGAGGGCTGGAGCATAGAGTACAATAGCCATGTAGAATAGAGTCTGGATTATGAATAGGAGAGCACCAGCCATCCTGACAGACATGCTGAACCTCTTGTGTAGGTACTGCATGGGAGAAAAAAATGTAAATACATTAGCACATACTCTCAACTGAATGAACTAATAACATTTCTGCTTTTTTGTAGTGAAGTGGGTTGCTTGGACATGTGCATTATAGCAGCAAACTCTTCATCTCGCTTTACATTTTGCATCAGGGTATGGTAAGCAGAATTTGTTTGAGTTAATTTGTTTGTTTGTTTGTGGAGTTTTTTGGGGGGAGGGGAAATTTCCAAGCCACATGAGAGTATACATATTGCACATATAATTATCCATTTCAGCACATCTTGTTCCCAAACAAAAACTGTACTTGAAATCATTCAGGTCAGTTTCATGCACTATTCAAGGACACCACATAGTTTGACTTGTTTAGCCTGAAAAGAGACTTAGACCCCTTTCACACTCCTGTTAGACCGCTCCAAGTTAGGCCGCTCTAGAGGAACGGTTCTTGAAGAACGGTTTGATTGCTTTCACACTCCGCGCATTTTTTTATGTCTCAAATCGCTCAACGAGTCAAAGTGATCTTGTTGCTATGGCAGCTCAGGTCAGCGGGTCAATTTTTTCGCGCAGAATTCAAACCGTATACTGCCTGCCTGATGCATTTCTCGCGCAACACGCACACACTAACTAAATAGAGAGGTATCACAGCCAGTATTCATCCAACAGCCTGAAAACTGGAATCCCTGACTATTGACAAGAACGCTGCAAAATTGAACATGCTCATGCACAAGCAGCTCTCTACCTCATAAGCACTGGTCACCCCCAGGCCATGGAACACCGGGATGAAGACCAGGGCAGTGACTGGGATGGTGATGAAGAAGCTGAAGATGACCATCCAGTACTGGATGCCGTAGATGAAAACCTCAGCCGGGATACCCAGGATGGTGATAGCCGACACGTAGGATGCAAGCACACTGATCGCTACAGGGATGCTGTACATGCTCCGATCCGCCATCAAGAATCTGAGAAGTAATATGATTATTTGATGTAATTTGAAATTATGAATCATAAATGCTTACTGTAGCCAAAGAAAGAACTGAAATTATTTAACATTTTCAAAACAAAGAAAAAAACAACAGCAATAATAATAATGAATAGTCAAATTATAACAACAGAGCTAGCAATATGCAAAAATAGTTTATCCTCTTGAATTGTAATCCCCTTGTCACAGATTTGTATCCTACAGTAACACTTCTTTGTCCTGGCTTTAAAGGAAAAGTTCACCCTGAAGATTACTTGAGTTTAAAAAATGCAGAAAAAATAAAGAAAAATATTGGCGAAGGTTTGATGAAAATCGGTCAAATAATAAAAGAGTTATGAGTATTTAAAGTTTTGGATTCGTGACGTCACATGCGAGCAGCTGCCCATTGGTCATGTAATAAATATTCCATATATTGGCATTTTTTTAACGTTCCGCGATAAATTAATATTGTTTCTTTTCAGAATCTAGTATTGAATAACATTTCTGACAATATATCAAATGCACAGACGAAAATATTCTAAATTTTCTGAGAAAACTGTATTTTATGGAATATTTATCACATTACATAATGGAGGAGCTGCTCGCATGTGACGTCACAAAATCAAAACTTCAAAAGTCCATAACTCTGTTATTCTTTTACGGATTTTGTCCAAACTTTCGCCAATATTTTTCTTTATTTTTTCTGCATTTTTTAAACTCAAGTAATCTTCGGGGTGAACTTCCCCTTTAAGTCAGTACATTAGTAAGAACATGGAAAGGAGAAATTACTTTATAATTCCAATGCTACACATGGCTGCTCAGCCTTAGTTAGGGCGATAGTATGTAATACAATGACATAATATAAGGGCTCTATATCCCTCTGACTAAGGAACCATACCCATTATCAATCTCAACTATTACAAAATTGCTGAGCTTACTAATAAAAGTGGAGTAGAACTGAAATCTTCATTCCATTTATCTTCTCTCTAGTTTTCAATAATCAAACAATAATGTTGGGGGATCCACAAATTACAAGCACGACTTTTTAGTGGATCCCCCACATTTCCTCAGAAATTATGAATTATAATTATTTATTTATATGTTCAGTGTACTTGTACACTTATTAAGAAAAAATGAATTTGTACACATGTTTTTCATATTTTCTGTTATAATATCTGTAAAGCCAAGTTTCTGTTGGAAATGAAATAAACATGAATTTGAATTTGAATTTGAATAATGTGATATTCTAAGTTAAAATTTTCAGCTCCTAAAATTTTTCAATATTTTTTTTTTCTAAAGACACCATGTTATTAGACAGAATAAAAAACAGTAGAAATATTGAAATAGTTTTAAAAGCAGTCATGGGGAGCGTTTCATCAAGCGTTTTGTCAGTGATTTTTACCGACAAATTTGCTCTCAGCCAATCAGATGCAAGGATTTCAGTAGCTTTTAACAGTTGTCGGTAAAAATCACTGGCAAAATGCTTAATGAAACGCTCCCCTGTACAAACAAGAGACAAACTAATGAGTTGTGGCAAAGTAAAGAAAGTACCTAGGGGTGGGAATTTTGGGTATATTAATTTTAGGGTACCCGGCCTAATTTTCGGCCGGGAACCAGGTTACCCGAAAATCAGAACAATATTTAACCCCTAAAAAGGTATATAAAGTGGACAAAATCTACGATTCATGGTTTCCTGCAGCCGTGAAAAAACATGACATGATTTTAAACACTTAGACTACAGTTATTTTTTTAAGAGTAAGAATTGTCATTAAAATGTCAACAAAATGAGTTCAAATACTTCATTGGACAAGTACTTCAAGTGGTAAACAACGGTAAAATAAATAATAAATTCAAATCCTTACTAGAATGATAGAATTTAATTCCAGGTTTTCGACTTTCAAAGTTCGTTTGACCTCTTTTGGTTGCCGAAAAAGTAAAAAAACTAATTATATGGTATTTGAACTTAGAGGGCGCTGGACCACTATAAATCTCGAGACTGTGATTCAGCTACATACATGATGTAATGCTCTGCAGATCGTAAGCATAAAATTGGGTGGGGAAACAGACTATTAAAGTAAAAAATGATGGAAAATAAACATCATGAAGGAAGATTTTAGTAAGCGTTTGATCATTAATTGCTATTGATGACTGATATCACTTGTAACAATTACAAATTAATTGAGTTTTTAGCCACTTTTTGAACTCTTTCCTCATGATCAGTCCCACATTTTAAAAATTGTGTATTTTTGGGAATCGGGATTCCAATTTTTTGACCCGGGCCCCGCCTCTCTCAGGCCCGACCCGAATTCCCGGATTTTAGTCCCAGCCCTAAAAGTACCAGACTTCCAAGAGTTTTCTCTTTGGAATGAATCATCCTAGAAATTACATGTACATATCTGAAAAGGTATTACGCACTTTGCAGTAGTTTTTTGACCTCCCCCGGAAAATGCATGGTACAACCCGGTGACTGTAGAAACCAGCAACATCGCTGAGAAGATGACATAGTCCAGAGGAGAGAAAGGATGAATCTCAGATTGAAAAGATTTATCCTTACCCAGTAACCTAGCACTGCGTACACCCCGGACATCATCTAAGGGGGGGGGGGGGGGGGAGGAATGACAAAAGAGATACAATTATGGCATACATTAATCATAAGTTCCTTTTAAAATTTTCTTTGAGATTCTGAAGTGCTGCCAGCTGGAGAAAATCTTCTGAAATTCCTACATGATACATTGGTTGACATGGTTGACAGATTAATAATTGTTCATTTTGTATTCTGCATATTCATTTGGAAAATGAATAAGCAGAATGAGCTTTTTAACAGGCATTTTTGTTATATTTGTAAATTCTTACATCGACTCCTCCTCCTTCTTCTTTTCCTTCTCCTCCACCCATAGGCGCCGGAAGCGGGGGGGCAGGGGGGGCAGTCACCCCCCCAAACGAAACAGTGGGGGGGCAAAATGCATTTTCGCCCCCCAAAAACCCCCCCCCAAAAAAAAAAAAAAAAAAAAAAAAAAAGGGAGAGGAAGAAGAAGAAGAAAAAGAAGAAGAGTTGGAATGAAAATATTGTATATAACTTAGAAAAGTGGTTATTTTTCGCTCGCTCGCAAAATAAAAGATTATATGTGTGATTTACGCCAGTGCTCGTAACCAGCTCTGTTGCTTCGCTATCTCGCTTTCGAGTTTCTTCGAAAATTTTTACCCGTCTTGTCCCCCCCAAAAAAAATTCTGCATACACCTCTGGTCACCTCCGAAAACTTTTGACATGAGCCCCCTCCCCCTCCAAAATAGTGAGCCCCCTGGGTTGTTTGCCCCCCCAATCCAGAATTGCTTCTGGCGCGCCTGCCTCCACCTCCTCCTCCTCCTCACTCATGGGCCCTTGCCTATGTGGGACTGTGTCCAACATTCACTGTTGCAGCAGTCAAAAACAGACAACAAAATTGCTCTAAGCAAGATTTAATTTTCTTAAATTTGCTTATTACCTGATTCATGGACTCTTCAACTCTTACTGTGCCACAAATTAGGGGATTCAGAATTGAAAGTGAAATTTTAAATAATTATTTTCCTCTCCTGTATGAATGATCTAGCCTGGAAAAGGGCCTGCTGATACACACAATAGCTATTGAAGCCTATTCACCCATAAAAGAGCTAGTCTGAGTACAAGGTTATCTTCAGATAAGCTTGTACATGTATAAGTGCCTCCTCCTTTTCTTCTTCTCCTTCTCTCATCTCTCTCTCTCTCAATCCATCAATAATTGATCCTCACCTTTCCCTAGAAAGTCAAGCTCTCTCTCTGATATGACAACCAACATGGGAAAAGTATGGTGTGTAAGCAGTGAGAGCGGAGCGGTGCAATTTGCATCTCATTAACCCCTGGTTTGCTTTGAATTTCCAACGGACTTCTAGCGGTGTGCGAGCATGCGGCAGCAAAATGGTCAAAAAATGAAACTAAGATTGCGTCTCTGTTTTTGGATTACATGACTTGAAACTTTCCACATGAACTAAAATATTGATAAACATTCATGCCTCAAAATATCACGATAAATGATATCTTTTTGGTTTAGATATCGTAGCATTTAGAAATAAGACTCTCCCAAAACAGTCCGGCTATTATTTTCTGACAGAACCGTATCCCTGGATGAATATTCATATGAGTCGCTGTATACATTCATGAATACCTATTCCATATGTATGAGAAGTTTCGCTGATGCGACTTCTTTTTTCCATTAGATACAATGCATTTTCTACATGGTACTGTACACAAAATTTGAGTCATCGAACCCCATTTTAGGTGACGTCATCCAGCAAATCTCTGATGTGCGCATGTGCAGTTTTGTCAAGGAATTCTCGAGTGTGATGACTCGATCGTGCAAGTACGGTTAGCTACATCAGGCTCGGCGGGCTGGTACCCCGTCGGCTGGACGTGGTACCCCGCTAGTGATGCTGCTCATTTCGACTCTTGTTGCGCCATCGTCTCCGAACAAGTGAGTACAATTTTGATGGTTTATTACTTTATTTACCCATTCTTTTTCCTTTAGTGATCAAATAGATATGCATTATAGACAATGAATTGTATAGTTTGTCTGTTTGGTCGAATTAGAGCTGTGTCTCGATCAGTTTGAGAAGAATATCTTTGGTAAACTTGCCTTGCCTTGGCCCTTGGCTTGGTGATGTTGTGATTCATGATCATCATGATCGTGCACGTCGTCATGCATGTCTCAATGTTTTATTTTAGCGAAATGCTAACGTTAGCCCGTTAATCTACCTTGCCTAGCGCAGAGCCAGATTTTGTGAGTTGAACTTGATGGTGAATGGTTTGTAACTAGATTCTAGACTTTAATTACCACATTTAGTAAGGGAGTTTTACAGTCTGTGTTGGTTGGTTTTCCTGGCCTGTGCACTGTGGTCATCATGGTGGTGCTTCTAATCTAAGTTCGTGGATGGTTCTTTTTTTTAGTAGTGATGCCTAAAAATAAACGGCTATAACTTAGCTGCAGCCTCACATTTTGTCTTCAGAAAGTTATGCGAATTTGTTATATATATCTGGTCTATATCTCACTTCTGCATATTCTGAAATGAAGTTAAATGAGGAAATCATGATGAATGTCATTAAATTGTGTTTTCAAGCCGATGCCCACGTCGAAACTTTGTTCGACAAAATGAAAGGGTCCTCGAGCTACAATATGCCTGGATCTATGCACATGATGAATGCAGCTCTTCTTTTTTTAAAACCTGACCACTGCTGACTGATATGGTCAGGGACTCGGGGGGGGGGGGTCATAAAGCTGCGCATCCTGAAAATATGCGCAGTGTGACGTGTTCAATGCTCCAAACTTTTGATGTGACTGAGCAACAAGATTATAATTTACGTTTGCCAAAAAGAATTAGTAAATTTCCTTTATTTTTGTGACATTATCACTATTTGAAAATCGGGGTGAAATTCAGGATTTGCCGTAATTTAGTAGTATGTGTGCGCAGCTTTAGCCCCCTTTCATTTTGTAGACCAAATTCGACATGGGTATCGACATCGACTTGAAAATTAATGTTATTTGATATTTCTCCGCCACAATTTTCTCAGGGATTTAATGTTTAAGAGTACATAGAATCAAGATATATAAAAGAAATTCGCATAAATCATTGAAAAAGTGTCTTTTTAGCTGCTGGAAACATTCCTTTTTGGAAAATGTAAATGATGTTCTCATTGCTAAGTCACACCAGAACATTGATGCATTGAATGTGACACATTGCACATATTTGTGGGGTGCATAGCTTTTGGATCACAAAGCTTATGGACCCCTGGCCACTACATTTCCAAGCAATCGATGTCGGTATGTTCATATCGATCCTAGTGGTTCCTGGAAAGCTTTACCCTGGATAACCTGACCACCTACTCAGGACAGCTTGACCCGCAATGAGTGAATTTAGGTCATCGAACTTGAAAAAAAGTGGGCCTCTCTGTCCGATTAGGCACCCCACCCAGGATAACTCGACCAGGTCGAGCTGTCTAGGTTTAGTGGTCGGGATACCAAGGGTCGGGATGTACGTTGCTCGGCCTTGTGTGGACCATCCTACTCATACGTAAATGAATTGGTTATTAGTTCCCTCTTCCATCTGTGAAGGTCCTATTCTTAATCATTATTTGTCAATAGATTTATTTAAAGAATTTTTCAGAAACTCATCCACTTTCTTTTATTTGTGTTCACAGACTTGTCAACAAGTGTATTGGCAACGCTATTGAGTGGAGTCCAAGAGTGGAGTTTAGTGGTTACAAGTCCAGCTTTGCAGTATGATTCATGGTATGTTCATATAATTCAGTTTGTTTGTTTGTTTGTTTTTTTCTTTTGGATTAGATTGACATGCATAATTTTGTAACACGTCAGTTCCATATCTTTTTTTCTTGAAGACACGTTTCATCTTTTATTTTTTTTAAATGCTGGAATACCTGTACATGTATAGTAATTTCTTGAAGTCTAAATACTTTCTCTGAATTATTTATACTTTCTCAAATCAGATTTGTTGGCGACTTCGATGAGTGCACTCATTAGTGGTTTTCGTGGCAGCTCCTTGGAGCAGAGATTCGCATTCAGCCATCAGCAGTTCTTGAGTCCTTGCGGTCAGCGCATCACAAGCTGTCAGTCAAGGTATATTTATTTCTTACAACCTACGTGATCAGGCCTCGATGAGAAGTACATGTAAGGCCAAGAAGAAATGAAATGTTGTATTGGCAAAACAGGCCATTGCAAAATAGGGAAGGTACATGTAGGTTCAATCTGCTTTGTTCATTTTTTCAGCAATCATTTACATTATGGGATTTACGTTGGTTGGCCTTTTGTGGACCATCCAACTCGTACATTACTTGAGTGAATTGTGCCCCTATGATATCCCATTGAGATGGTTGGGAGGATCAGGCTGTTTTACTAAGCTTAAACAAACATTTATTACCCTTGCTAGTATATCCAAAATTTTGCCCTTGCTTATTTTTTACAGTGAGTTTCCAGTGTTTGGAGTAAGCTGTAAGGGTGTTATGCACTGGCAAGAACACTGTCTGTTCCATTGTTTCCAGTATAGGCACTAAATACATTTATGTATTAAATGTCGAAGTTTTACATATTGATGAAGATTTATTTGAAATACAATGTACATACATGTACGAGTGCTGCAATCAGACAAATGTCTAAAGGAGTTATCAAGAATGTAGAAAAAGCTACATATATTTTTATAGACAAACCTGGAATTCATCAAGTATTTAGTATTAGTGATCATCTCAGGTATGAAGATCTACAATACATTCCTGAGAATTTAAGAATGTGTGAATACCCATATTCTTTCATTCATTATGTACGTGTATATACATGTATCTTTGTAGTATGATTCATAGTTGTTTTGTTTGACGTAAAGCATTAAGGAAGATGTTACCTTTTTTACGAGTGCTGCAATAAACAAATATAGTAAGACAAGTACTAAAAATGATTTTCATTGACAAACTTGGCATGTTCCTTGATCTGCAATACATGTACCTCCCAAAGAAGTTTTTCAATTTATAAAAGTGTGTGAATATGCAATATTGTTTCATTATGTCATTGAGTGTATACATGTAGATATATCATTTTAATTTGTAAACAACTCTTTCAACATTATGCATTACAGTAAAATTTTACAAGAAAACAAAACAAATATTGCATTTATAACTTACGTGTATGTTAACAGGATTTATCAAGAATGTAGACGGTAATATTTTCATAGATAAACTTTGCCATTTTGTAAAACCTTCCAAAGAAGTTTCACAATTCATGAACATGTACGTGTGAATACCCAATGTTCTTTCATCATTTATTTTTCTACATATACATGTATGCATTTTATCAATATTAAAGGAAGGTGGTACATGTAAAATTACATACATGTACGAGTGCTGCAATAAACAAATGCCGTCAGTACTTAACAAGAATGCAGAACAGAAGAAATTTTTTTTATTGACAAACTTTGCATTCTTTATCTGCAGTACTTTCCGTCTTTCCGAAGAAGTTTGTCAATTTGGGAATGTGTGGATACCAAATATATTCTTTCATTATGTATGTGTATATAGCTTTGTATTATGATTGTAATTGTTTTGTTTGACGTAAAACATTAAGGAAGATGTTACGTTATACGAGTGTCTGCAGTAAACAAATGTAAGAAAGTACATATCAAGAATGCATTTAATCCTTTCGAGACAATGGACCACATTTTGTGGTTTGGCTCAATAACTTTTGATCCAGAGCTCTAAAAAATATACCAGATGCACAAGTAGAAAGAGCAAAATTTTCTGCACACACTATGTCCATTTTTATTGCATGACCATATTGCGTTTGATGCCAGGAATTTTTAAAACAAGAATAAGCTTTAAAATCCTTAAATTGGCAACACATTGAGAGGTTCAAAATCATTGTTTTTCTTCAAAATTGGCAATTTCTTTCAACTATTCAACAAATTTCTAACCATGTATATTGTTTTCAAAGACATTACACCTTATTAGAACCATGTAGCACTAAAATAAACATAGTCTTGTTGCCAATTTGAAGAACAAAATGTGATCAATTTAGCCCTGAAATAATTCCTGTCCTGAAAGGGTTAAGGAAATACATAGATTGACAAACTTGGCATTCTACCTTCAATTTATGAATGTGTGGTTAGCCAATATTCTTTCATTTCATTATGTATGTCTAATTTAGCCTTGTAGTATGATCTGTAGTTGTTTTGTTTGATGCAAATCATTAAGGAAGATGTTACATGTTATACGAGTGTTGCAATAAACGTATGTCCAAAACAATGCATAAGGAAATACATAAATTGACAAACTTGGCATTCTTCATATCTTTAGAATTAATGATCCTCTCTGAGTATGCATGTTGAACCATGACAACATCCTAAGAAATTTGTCCTGTGTAACAAAATTTTAAGTAGTTATATATATTCATGTTGATTCTATTTTGACCCACTGTCTTCCGATGAAAGAGTGAAAGACGCAGGTCAGTTGAAACATGTTTACAAAGTGTATTGCATTTATAACAAATCAAGTACATGTAAATAGAAATATTTCTGCTGTAATTTTTGCATTCATGACTGAAACAGTTTCTTTGGAAATATATAAACCTGAGAATTCTTCTCTGTAGAGTAATTCATTTTTTTGTATCTGTAGACAGGGGGGGGGGGGGGGCATTGCCAATATGTGTGTCCCATGTATACTGTACAAGTATGTGAATTTTTTCGCACTGCCTGCAATTTTTTTATATATAGATTTGCCTTGTTGCATGTGGTACAAAATATATATAATTTGTCCATCCATGTTTGATCATACTGATGTAATAAAAAGAAATGCATTTATATTATTCATTGATAAGTAATGTTTTGAAATGAATGTGTTGGATGAGAATGGTACATATTGGCTGGACATGTTCTGGTTGGATAGTATAGAGAGAAAGAAAGATAGATAGGAAGGGAGAGAGATAGAGAGAAAGGGGGGGGTGAGGAAGAGATAGGAAGCGAGGGGTGAAAAGATGGCCATGCACCTGATATGTGATTGAATATGTGGAAAATACCGGTGTTTACTTTCTCGTTTTTAGTAGAATGATTTCAGTTGTTAGTTTTATTAAATTTGTATTTAATTGAAAAAAAATTAGTGATATAATAGTGAAACAAAAACTATATATAATTAAATTCATCATTTATAAAAATTATAATAAATAGACCATACGCAAAAACAAACAACCAACATATATTGCATCTTTTCTTTTATTACGTTACATACAAGACAGAAAGACATTTTCTTCAATCTTTTTTTTATTATGTTAAGACACAAGGGGGAAAAAACAAACATGCACCAGCAGAACTTTTTTTTTTTAAATCAGGAACCTCTGCATCGCTGCCGACATGAAATCATTGTTTTACGATCCTTGGAGGCCGGTGACCATATCATATCCTATCACTTTCATTATATTTTTACGTAGGCCAACAAAAATATTATGAGGGTGGGAAGGGGGCTGCAGCCTGAAATAGGTAATTCTCGCTTTGAATACCTTTATTGGGCAACTGCCATCTCATGTTTAACAGACATTGTTCTTCTTTTAAACCTTATTTAACAAAATTATTCTTGCTCTCTTCGTCAATAACTCACAATATATACAGAATTTATATTCAACCAGCCCCCCCCCCCCCCCCCGAAGTTGGATTAGCATGAAGTATTAATATTAACGCTAAATCAGTGAATATTGTTCATACTCATACAATTGCAAAGTATCTTGTGAAAGATGCTTGACAACTTGCATGTTGAATTTACGGTCCGGCCTTAATTTGACTTTAGAGAACCAACCATCCTGTAATCCTGAAAATGGCTGGCAAAGTACCAATTAGAGTCTTCCATTTCTTGTTTTCTGTTTTCTCTGACAAATTTAGGAAAGTGGTACCCCCAAATCGCCGCAGAAATTTTTAAAGATCGAAAATATATTTATCATGCGCGTGCCGTACAGCTCGAGCTCTAGCTCTGCAGACACAATACGTTTGTACACGGGCAGTGAGCGGCACGAGCGTCATTTTCCAACAAGAATTTCAATATGTGGGGACACACAATAGAATTGGACGCTGTAGAAGTGTTGAGTACGCTGTTTCTCTTTTCTGCATGGTGTTACGTTTTTTTCTGACATAACTCTGTGCAAAATATTCAGCTCGTTAAATTTCACCCACTAACTGATGAATAAATTTCAAATCGATTAAGTATAGTGGGTTTTTTGCGACTCGAAGCAAAATATGAAATTTTAGGGTGCAAACGCACAATTTGAATTCTGAAATCGACGTGTTTGCATTCCGAGTACAAATCGCTAAAATTTCACTTTTTCGATCATCAAATCAAAATTTACTATCCATAAAGTGAATGTTGATAAAATTTTCTTCCTGTTTATCACATCAGCTTTTGGAAAAAGTCTCATTTTATGCTTGGATTCTTGATCTGATTTTGTTTATCATACACCTGTACACCGGCGAGGAAGGTCAAGTGTTGTTTATTTATGCAAATGAGGGGTCACGGAAGGTCACAGACTTTGGAAAACCGGTCGCTAATTGCACCGCTCCGCTCTCACTGTAAGGGTCTAAATCCATTGTGTTAAAGTAACACCAGATTAATAAATTTTGATAGCCATTTAAAAAAAAAAAATGTTAAAACACGTCACCGTTTAGAGCGCGTGGGACTATACACTATACAGTGCAGATTGCTACGCATGCAGTGCCAGCAGCGCAATCAGGCAACGCAAACTCAACAAGTGAAATATTTATAAACAATACTAATCCTCACCTGCAGTATTAAGTATCGGTAGGAATTCAAGGACAGACAATGTCAAGATTACAACCACAGACAAAAGGGCGACAGATTTCCGAGTTTCCATGTTAAATTTCAGCCCAAACACCATCCAGAAAAGAGAAAACAAAAGAGGTGAAAAAGTTATTTTTCTCCGGCCTGGCCTAGCCTCCACCTGTAACTTAGTCTATTTCCAGACTTCACTTTCATAATTTGTGCACAACATAATTATATGTTTTTTTCTTCTTTTATTATATAGATCGAGATTTTAATTATCAAATATAAGTTATAAACTCTGGACTGGTGTATTTTCTAAGGCTAGATAATAGCATTCATTATTAATTATAGCATATTCATACTGAAATTTTCCATTTTTGCGACATCTCACCTATTTCATGTACAATTAAGACAAGTGGTACTTGAAAGAGGTACCGTATATTCATTCATTCACTTATTTTCCCTCTGATTACATTCATCTTCGTTTACAAAAAAAAGTCCTTTTTAGTCCTCCTCCTCCTCCTCCTCCTCCTCCTTCTCCTTCTCCTCCTTCTTCTTCTTCTTCTTCTTCTTCTTCTTCTTCTTCTTCTTCTTCTTCTTCTTCTTCTTCTTCTTCTTCTTCTTCTTCTTCTTCTTCTTCTTCTTCTTCTTCTTCTTCTTCTTCTTCTTCTTCTTCTTCTTCTTCTTCTTCTTCTTCTTCTTCTTCTTCTTCTTCTTCTTCTTCTTCTTCTTCTTCTTCTTCTTCTTCTTCTTCTTCTTCTTCTTCTTCTTCTTCTTCTTCTTCTTCTTCTTCTTCTTCTTCTTCTATTTATATTTGTACTTTGATCAAGAACGATACATGCATATCCAAAATGATGATTTCCCCTCAAACACACACACACACACATTATTCTGGAATTAATACAGGAAACAGTATTTTCTGGATGTGCGCCATCTCTCGACAAAGGTGAAAAATTAGTTGTAGAATTAAAATGGAGATATATGGAAAAAAACACGAAAAGTGGGCCTCACACATTTCAAGTGCCTCACGTGTGACACTGGAACTGTTACAATGCAGCATTGCATAATCATTTTTGGGTTTGTTTGTTTTTTAAATCTTCTTTCCTCATTTTGTCCCCCATCTACACACCCCCCCCCCTCTCTCTCTCTCCCTCTCTTCCCTCTTCCCCTGTCCATTTCTTTCTTTCGCTCTCTTTTTCTCTGCTCTCTGCTCTCTGCTCTCTTGCTTCTTTCTTCATATCTTATACATCGTAGACAGCCCTCTTTTCTACGAGTTCTTAATAAATGTTTAAGTTTAATATCTCCTTTTCTTTCTTCATCATCCTTTGTTTTTAATTATGCCAACCTCCTTTTCTCTCCCTCTTCATCTCTCCCTCCCTCTCATCCCTTTTTCTTTCCTTCTTTCTCTCTCGCAGTCTCAGTGAATTCCAACTTGAAGCTCTCTTGCTTCTCTCTCTCTTCTATTACTCCAAATTAAATGTGTTAGTTTAATATCTCATTTGCTTTCATGATCATCCTTTATTTTAATCCTACCAACACCCTTCCAACTCTCTTTCTTTCTCTCTCCTTCTCTCAGTTTCTGCTAGTCTCTCTTCCTTCTCCACACCTTACGCAAGTACAATAAAAATCACCAATAACGAGCAAATAGGTTTAGTTTGTGTAATGCTTAAAAATATAGCACATTTAATAGTCATCTTTATTTACATGTATACAGATATTATAGGTAGGCATTTACCAAGCCTTCCAAGATAACATCATGTTTTCTTGACAAGTTCTTTTTAAAAAATGATGAAGAATTTGTCTTTTAATATGCATATCACAAATGACTGGTACAAAAAATTAGTACATGTACAGAGTCTTAATTGTGGTAGATTGTACACTGTTGGCATATGTTCATTGTATGATAATACAGAAAAAAAAGAGAAGGTAATTAAAGAAAACTTTTGGCATAACCTAACATATAAAATAAAACAATCATTAGAAAAGAAAAATATACACACTGGCTTAGCACATGCTATAGTTTGAGGTTAGAAACAATACAATAAATTATTGAGGATGAAAAAGAGAATAGCAGATCTTTAATCTGCATCATATACACATAACTAAAATCATGACCTATAAGCAATGTGGATAGCATCTGTTAAATTCAATGTTCCCTCTGTGGTCTCATAAGAAAACAGATAAGCTGTAAGCAGGGCTAGGTAGAAATAGCTGATCCCAAATACATTCGGCATTGTTGAACACTGGAGATGGATATTTTACCTCAAGAACTGAATAGAATATAATTTTTTACAGAAGAGTTTTTAATCTCATTTGATGCAAAACACAACACTCTCCAGGGCCCCGTTGCATAAAACTTACCATTGATGGTAACTTTGCCATCAATGGTAACTTCCATTTAAACCTTGAATTGACTGGCTGTTGACCAATGTTACTATGATAGTTACCGTTAATGGTAAATTTTACGCAACGGGGCCCAGGACGGCAACCAATAACCAAAGATTTTAAAATTTTTGTTCAAACCCCACTCCCCTTCCAATCTTTGACTATCTAAAACAAAGACGTCAACAATTTCATTATTATTTTTGGCACAATATTTACGTTTCAATACATGAAATCATGATCTCGGTTGATAAAAAATATGCCATTCGATTCTTTAAAAATTACTTCCTTTGAGTTTAAGCTTTATCAACATAATCATAAACCCATCATGATGATCATAGATATGTTCCACTCTCAGCAACTTCATTTAATGTATTAACATCAATTACAAAATTCCCTCAATTTTAGCACAAGAAAGTCTGCAAATTTGGAGTTGAATTTTGACAGATGCTGTCTAAAATTATGTTGTGACTACATGTCACAAAACATCCCCAATTTAGTCAAAGAGAAATATATGTTTTTATTGATATCTTGTAAGCTGACAATTTCAGGGGCACATCATATTCTACGCTCCTTTTAAAACATGAGTAAATTTGATGGCAGAAAAAAGAAAATACTCCTACTTTCAGTCTTTCATGCCACACTTTTTTGGCGATCATGCATAATTACTGTGTTTTGTGATAGGGTTATTAGTTGGCACACATGAATTAAATAAAAAATAGAATCATTATACATGTATACACTAAACTTGAATGATAAATAAATAACATATTACTGGGGATTTCCTTGCATTTTCCAAAAGGAGATTATGCTACTTCTGGTGAAAATTGTCAGAGAAAGATGCAAAATTTGCAGATGATATGGCCACAATATTACCTTGCCCTATAAATACATGGATATAAAAATACAATCACCATAAATAAGAGGCAGTTTGTCATAATTTATGAACTGGTATTTTCTGCCTAATACAAATTCAGTACAAAATCTTGCTTCCTTCATCTCGAAATAATACACTAGAATAAATTTCTCTCATCCGAGGCATTTCATGGAAATGATGGGTCAGACGCTCCCTTTAAAAAAAAAAAAACTTGGCATCACAATTAATTTTTACCTATAAACATATAAAACAATGAGAAATGGTCTTTAAAAAATCAGAAAAGAAGAGGATTAAAGATGTTATCCCTTTTTCTTGTTGCATAGTTATGGATTTGTACAAAATGCCAGTGGGGTAGCAGGACTCCAGATGTAACAACAACACCACCTACTTCATTTTTTAAAATTTTCCAAGACATTGTCCATAATCTTCCTACATTATCTCAGGTCCATATTCTCAACCCACGGCAGAGTCCTCTTAAAAACATTAATCCCTTTTGTGCCACCAAATTTGTGAACAACTGTCAAAAATGAACTTTCAAGAGTTCACTTGAAGGGACTCTTTTTTTTTTTCTTCAAGATTTTGGCACTAAAATCAAGGAAGGATGGGGTCAGCATAATTTTCTTGATCCCCTGTGCTTAAATTCTAATTTGTTGGGTTGTAAACAGAATTGTGACGAAAATCAGTTATTATGCTGGGTGTGGTTTTTTACACCAATGTGACTCAGGTGGTTCATTGTTGCTGCAGTGTTCCAGCAATTACTGAAGTGTTCCAGAGCCAAGGTGTTTCTGTTTTAGTGTTCAGGTAACTGTAGGGGTGTCAATATAAGTTGAGTAATTCAGGACCAGGCAGAAGCAAGTTTCATGGAGGTACATATCCTATGCAGTGTGTGTGTTCACTTTCAGGTAGCGAATATGAATTACGAATCTATAATTCAACTGCTTTGATAGAATACTGTGCAGAATAAATAATTCATCAAGGCATTTTCCCTTTAATGAGATTTGATATGTACATATTAAAATTGATCTTAATCCCTTTAAAACATATGCTGAATTCTTTGCAGTGATATAGACAGCAGTACATAATTCTCTACCCAACTTGAATCACCGTTTTTTAATTTGATGAGTTTGTGACCAATTCTCCCAAGAAATCTTGGTTTAGGAGGAATATCCACATAATCCCATTTTAATGAATATGGTGGGAAGAACAGCACAGGAGAAGGTATTTCAATGAATACAGCCATTTTTTTACTTACCTGCTGAGAATAAATTCATCAATTACCAAGGCGGGGCTGCAAGTCCATCATCAGTAATTTCCCTGAGATCTTATGACAACCTGTTTTTGCATAAATTTTGGATGTATCCCTACAAAGTAAGGAATGCTTTACATAAATTCAGTTCGTTTCTTTACAATGGTATTAAATTTCTCCTGTCTTTAAATACCTATGGATATATCCCCAAGAGCAAAAGATGCTTATAAAACTTCAATCAATTTCTCAAATCGTTTTGCATTTCTCCTGTACGTGTTGGAAAAACCAGAACCTAGCCCTCTTAATTCATGCTGCGCACAATACCGTACTCCATTTGCCGAGGTTATTGACCCAGCATATCATGGGCTTGATAACCGCATCCTAATAAACTCATGAACATATCTTATGTTCATATACTGATGGTCAGATAGTGATACTTCATCACTTGAGACTGACAGACTTTCTGGATGTCCATTCATCACTCTTGTATATAGCACCTCTACAGATGTAAACTATTTCACAATTTTCACCATAGAAACTAAAACATTTGGTATTTTACAAATATCCATAGCCTTTTGGGGGTTGAGATCAAAATACATGCTCTTTTCCTCTCTATGTCATTACACGTACATGTACATGTAACAGCAAATCAAGTTACTAATTCACCAATCCGGAGAAAGGAACGCAACCAAAAAAATGGCCCCTTGTTTTTAAACAATGATGAAAAGAAACCAAAAAAGCATGCACAAATCAAAATCAAATCAACATTATACTAAAAAATGTTGTAAAAACGCAGCCTGACAACACAACAAAACTTCCATAATGCATTTTTAAAGACCTAAAAATTCAATAAAACAACAACAGTCTGAGGTAGGATGGTCTGAGATGTAAGTGTTTAAAGGGAAATATCACACTCTTCTATTTGCTGACATAGAATGAGAGTATATTCATGAAGAACACAATAACAAATATTTTTGCTGATAGTTTTAACCTGAATTCAACATGGAAATGGTCAGTTTCTGTACACATACTGTACCTGTCTCCCAAAGAGGTGTATATCATAAATGTCTCAATAGTTTCTTATTCATCCAATGTTTATTTTTAGTTCCCCCCCCCCCCAATTTTTTTGGACTATCTCTAATGAGATGGTGCACATTTGAAAACAGACAATTTATCATACTATGATTTATATCTTTCAGCTTCCAGACTTACATGTCCATGCAAGCACCACCATGATTTTGTCCAGGCAAAAGTTTGGCAATATCAACTTTGCAATCAAACTATTTTTCTCGTCAGTTTTTTTTTGTATGAAACTTACTACGAGAAATAAAACTTGCAGGGAAAATACATCACTACCTCAAAGTATATGGATATAATCTATCAGCGATGTTATGAATATACTGA
Organism: Heliocidaris tuberculata; assembly: GCA_025618425.1. Taxonomy (NCBI): domain Eukaryota; kingdom Metazoa; phylum Echinodermata; class Echinoidea; order Camarodonta; family Echinometridae; genus Heliocidaris; species Heliocidaris tuberculata. The sequence continues at coordinate 10,988,480 of CM046836.1, read as the reverse complement.
TATGCAGTAACTTGAAATCTGTTTTAAAGTCATATCCTACCATATTGAAAATAGTGCAGCTGGACAAATATGAGCAGTGACTGGTTCAAAATTATAAACCTTTCCACACCCACCCCCCCCCCTCTCAAATTGAAGAAACAGTTCATCAGAAACATAAAATGACTTCATCCATTGACCTGGAGAACAGAAAGGATACCTCTCCAATCTCTGAGCTCACTGTTGCTCAAATCTGCCTGAGAAAGTTTGCTACGGTGATACACATCATCACGTATAAAAGTTATTACTATATCTAGCTCCATAAGTTTTGAAGTAGAAAACACAGAGCTTAAAATGTCTCCAAGTCCATCTTAGTGATAAAGAGCAAAAATGGTTGATGAGGGCACGCCCATACCGAAAGTTCCCATGGCGACGTGACAGCCATCGATACCATCCACAATGAAAAGTCGAAGGAGAAAGATGATTTGTTCATCTTGGTGAAAATCACTCTTGCATCCATTTTGTTGAAGGCAAGCTTCATTCCTTGTTGGTTTATCCACGAGGGATGGTATCTTGTTGGGAGGGGACTGCTTGATGTGGTGACAGATGGATGTTGCTCACTGATCATCAACAGATTCCACTTTGCCTACTACCTTCCCTTCATAGAGGGGAAGCACTGCATCATCATCAACAAGAATTTGATGGACCACACCAGATTCAAACTCAGTGCTTGGCATCTTGAATGTATACCTGCAGAAGAAAGAAAAGATGGAATTGCAATTTATAACAAAAATCATGAAAGAGTGATTAACATTTGGCTTATCTTTTAAACACTTACATGTACCATCATGATGTAACCAAAAAATATTTCTAAATTTATCCCTGACAATATCGAACACTTGATCGTAATAAGGTATGCATTAATTGATCAATATTTTTGAATGCTGCAACAACACAATGCAAATGTTAAAACAAAACTATGATGTGTCATTTGCACCCCTCTGAGGGCGCCATACTGGCCGCAGGTAAGGAGTATTACAGAGGGCCCCACACATACAAGAGATGTGATGAGCTTGAAATGACGTCATGATGCGGCACCTTTCATGTCGGGAGTTTCCATCTTAATGACATTGGGTGGATCAGCCCCCCTCCTGTGAAGCCAATTTGGGTTAAGGTGAAATGGATGAGGCTAAGGGTACATGTTTGGCTACCACCCAAGGGGCTTACTCTACCAGGTGAGAGAGACAAGCGGTAGAACTGAAGAGATGGAAAGAGAGAGCGAGCAAGCACTCAAAAGAACACTAAAAAACTGAGAAGAATGAGCAAAGAGAAAGTAACCCTTTCGAGACAAATGACAACATTTTGTGTTTTGGCTCAATAATTTTTGATTCAGAGCTCTAAAAAAATACTAGATGCATGAGTAGAGAGAGAGAGAGCAAAAAATTTCTGTACACATTGTGTCCATTTTAGTTGCATGACCATACTGCGTTTGATGCCAGGAATTTCAAAAAGGAGAACAAGCTTTAAAATCGTTAAATTGGCAACACATTGAGAGGTTCAAAACCATTGTTTTTTTTTATCAAAATTGGCAATTTTTTTCAACTTTTTTACCTTATTAAAACCATGTAGCACTAAAAGAAAAATATTATTGTTGCCAATTTGAAGAAGAAAATGTGATCAATTTAGCCCTTAAATAATTCCCGTCCTGAAAGGGGTAACAATAAAATTTTGAGAGATATTGGTGTTGAGACAAATGGTAGAAATGAGGAAGGTGTTGTGAAAAAGCGAGGGAAAAAAGTGTAGAGAGAAAGCCTGGTGGAAACGAGAGGAAAAGAGAATGAGAGTGGGGAAAGGGGAGAGATAAAGAGAGAGAGAGAGAAGAGACAGGGAAAGAATTAGATAGAAACAGCCTAGTGAGTCACACAAAAATGTAAAACATTGGAGGCAGATGGGGAGAGAAGGGGTGGTGACAGCTAGGAATCGAGAGATAGAAAGCATTACAGGTGAACAACGGAAAGCCTATCAACTTGATGTTAAAGAAGAAGGAAACTAACAAGGAACAGGTGAAGAAAAAGAAAGATCATACACAATACAGAACAGTCAACTGTTCCTCACAATGAGGCATCATCTCACTATTGAGCGATGATACTTCAAAGAGACACATGAAGTATACATGAGGCACACAGGTAAATAAAAGCAGATGGCACATGTAAGTGGGGGAAAAAAGGAAGTTCAAAAGGAAAAGCACAGAGGAGAAGTTCATGGCAGGCTTTTCTTTCAAAAAATTAAAAAAGAGACATAGGGAAAGAAGTGTAGAGAGAAAATCAGGGAGGAAGAGAGAGGTAAAGGCAGGTGATTTGCTACAGAAAGAAGTCAAGTGATATAAAAGATCGTTAGCTCAGTGACACAGGAGGCCACAAAAAGAAAAATGAATTTGTGAAGAAATTTTTTTTGAGCAGACAGTGAGACGTAGAGAAAAAAAAATAGGAAGAGAGAGAAAGTGAGAAAAGTAGATGCCCTTGGGGCAAGGTTCAACTTCAAAAGCATCCCGCCAGCCAGTGAAGCTAGGCGGCCTGCAGGTGCATCCAAAGAAGAGAGACTGTATCCTATCCCAGCATGATAGACCATACCACGAGAGCGGAACTCAAGAGGAGGAGAGAGATGAGAAGGAGGAGAGAGATGAGAAGGAGGAGGAAGAGGAGGCGGAAGGGAGACAAAAAGAATTGAATTTTATTTTAAATGGTGAGGAGAAACAATATACAACAAAGATAGTCTCAATTTGAGAAAGAAGAGATATAGGGGAAGAGTTGACGGGAGAAAATATTGGAATGAAACAAACAGAAAAAGTAGAGAGGAGAAAGAGAAACAATATGCCACAAGATGACAAAATTATGTTTCCACGGCAACCAGGCATCCTGGGACTGGCTCCCCACTGGGTTGTGCACTGGTGATGGAAAGAGACAAGGGCATAGGAAGGAAGGGAAAAGAGAGAAGAAGGATTGAGGAAGATAAGTACAGAGACAGGCAGAAAGGAACTTGGTCTCTAAGGCACGATGAGAGAAAGATTTCAAAGGAGCAGCATTTCATGAGGGGGTGAAACAAATAAGTGGATAATAAAGTTGGCTGAGATGGGGAGGATCAATCTCTAAGGGCAAAAGAAGAGAAAATGTAATCCCAGCAATCAAAGGCAGTAATCAGACAACTTAGCAGTAATCAGCATAAGAATGGAAAGCTGATTACAACTGGAAAAAGGGCCTAAGCATTTTCAATTACCGAACCATGAAAGTAGAGAAAACATATATATATATATATATATATATATTACCCCATGGAAGAAAAGGGGGGGAAAGTGGTAACAGATATGAAAATGAGCTGCGATCGGCACTGTCACTGGCCAATTAGGGCCAGGGTGTTGGGTTTCAAGAGGTGAAAATTAGCTACAATTTCCTGCAGGAGCATGCTTTTGACGGAGGGCCGTTTCGGCACAGCATCAAAGAGACCCCTAGCGAGCTGAGCGAATTAGGAGGGCATCACAATCAGATTTACCACCGAGAGCCAGTTGTCACAACAACTTAGAGTTCACTCTCACCGACAGGTTGGCCAGATGAACAACCCATTTTCCACAACTTCCTCCAAAAAAAAAAAAGAATAAAGCGTCTCTTCTCTTTTCTCACATCAAAACATCCCACAATAAATACTCAGAACCAACACTTCTCTACTTATAAAGAATAATTCTCTAATTATAATGGTAACTTCCATGTGTAGATATCTGAAAGTACCTTCACTGATTATTGCAGAAAAACCAGATGCTTGTGCCTCTTTTCAGATAAAACGTTGACTAAAAACATAGTCTAATCCTGTGTAAAAGCACCAAGGTCATGACCCGAAGAAAGTCTAAATGCTCGGCAAGCCGCACTCGATCAGATGAAAAATGCATTACCACGCGGTCAATTACAGAGAAAAGGCAGAGAAAATGGCAGGTGAAAAATCCCACCACAAATCCAGACAATTCAGACTAGCCACTTTTTTCCTTCCCTTTTCTCTCTCTCTCTCTCCCCCCCCCCCCCCCAAATCCCATCTCACTGTCTCTTTTCTACCGCCAGTCTCTCAATCTCAAATTGAAGCGGCACAAAGATATGCAATCAATATTTCTGAAGAGAGCACATCAACCTTCAGTATCTACTTATCATCGATATAATAGCACCACCTCAGTGTCTCAAGTGTGTATACAAATATGATATCGTCTGCCAAGAGCAAGGAGAATGGCAACTCTGTTTAAGTATGTGAGTTAACGCCGTTCTGGCTCTCAGCATATGATAGTCAGGAGTTGATCTCTTTGAAACCCAAGGTAGCCATGTATGAAAAGGGAATGAAATGATCAACAAGAAGAAAATACAGAGATATAAATCTTAACCTCCAAGAATTTAATGACTATCTGTGGGGATTATGTCAAACTTAAAGGGCAATCCAACCTTGATAATAAGATGATTTGTTTGAAAGCGGAAAAATGAGAAAAACAGGATGGCGAAAGTTTGAAAGAAATCGGACAAGGACTAAGAAAGTTATGGATGTTTGAAAAATGAGATCACTACATCTATGCGAATCTCAAATTGGCAATTTGGTGAGTCAATTGTGACATTTTTGTGGACAACTCTCCCATTTGTCGTACACAAAAATATCATTAATTTGCGGTTTTCTTCGAGGCGCTTTTACCCTCGGGGCAGTACTCAAAATATATTGGAGATAGCATATTGTTATAGGTCCTCATGAATGAAAAGATCCTACTGAGTAATGCATTTTGAAAAAAAGTGACATTTTAGTCATTTTGTGTGTTAGAGCGAATGGGGGAGTTGTCCACAGCTACATCACAATGACATTACCTATTCGGCCAATTTGAAATTCCCATATGCATAGTGATTACAACTTTCAAAAATTCATAACTTTGTTATTGCTTGTCCGATTTCGTTCAAACTTTCACCAATCTGCTTCTCTGATTCTTCCTCTTTCTTTCAAAGCAACTTGCTATAAAGGTTGGATTTCCCTTTAAGATACAAAATATCATTTTCAAGATTTGCTTTCCAGAGTACCAGAAAACTAAGAATAATAATGACAAAATAATGCAGTAACAGGATAAAATCTCCCTATTACATAAATATTACATTTGACTGATAATCTTCATTCAAGAACCTCTTCCAATCCCATTAGTATGGAGTGCAGAAGTACAAGTATAAAATAGTAGTAAGCATCCTTAATATTGAAGAGCTGTCATCATCAAACCATATCGGAAATGAAAATAAAACAGCCATAGTCTCTAGAGTTAATGTTACACCTTGGATACAACATCAGAGTGTGAAGGAGTCTTGGGATTTCGTGGTGTGACATTTCGCCAAGATGTTCTGCCCTGGTGTACATGGTCGAAACCTCCTTGTCTGATGCTATTGATTGCGTGTGAGCCGAGGTCAATTTCATGGCAGGAATGCGGGGTTGGAGGCCTGTCCAGGCAGTCATGTGAGAGCAGATGCAATTTCTCTGACCAGCCGAGGCACTGAAAGAGCAGTGACCCCCCTCTAGTAACTGTAGCTGGACTGCATCCTTAAAGGGAGATGGGCGATTTATTGAGGGAAGGAAGGGGTGGGGGCATAGACTGATGTATCAAAGTAAAGTCTAATCAAACTCAGCTAATATATGTAAGAAATTGAAAGATTTTACACACTTCTATCACTGCCTCTGCTCATGATTCATCTACAAAGGGCCCTTCCAGTTAAACCCATTCCAGATATAACAATACTCTCGCTGAAACCAATGGGGAAAGGCATGTTCATTACAACATACAATAATGTCTTCAACAGACTGATATCGCAAAAACAATTGATTTTATTTTCAATGTCATCTAACTTCCTTTTTAAGAAAACAAATTTTGAATATAAAGCGATTCGGGGGGGGCTTTAACATATTTCACACCTTTGGTTCACTGCTCCTGAAGATGATGCTTGAGGGTACTAATGTGAACAGACATCCACTGCAGGGATGGCACATCTCGAGGCATCAAGGCAGAAGAAAGGAGTGAGAGAATCAACATCAATTGCCGACACTCCATGCCTTCGTGCAATGTTCCATGATTAATGACTAATCCACCTTACAGACTATATTTCACCATACAATGCCACTTCCATGGTCAAAGAAGGAAGAGAGACTTTTTATTTGATACAATCACCATTACAGCAATAATGGGAAGAGGCTCAGCACTGCCACAGTTCCCAAGAAGAGGAAAAGCCTTTCTCAATTTTAATGGTCGGTCACCAGCAAGTCAAGCGGGTATTACAGGCACGCAAATAGCAATCAGTTTTGGCACCTGGATATAAGGCAGCGTTGTGTGACAAATGAAAAATGCAATTACTCACAGAATTATCAGCTCATCATCCTCTCCCCAGAATGAAGAAAAAGATAATTAATTTTCATTTAATTCCAACAATGAAAATGACAGTCTATTGGCTAAAAAAAACGGGGCTAATGAAGCAGCTGTTCTTATGATACACATGAGCTAGAGAAAGGTAAATGTGACGATTTGGAAGAGAGTAGCATTCAATCTCTTAACAAGAACAGTTACCAATGAGTGAGGAGATGACAAATTGCTTAAAAGTGCTGGCCAGAGGGGCCTGGGTTAATGAGCCAAGCATGGAGAACGGGCGCAAAACTGCCCACCTAGGCTCCAAGGGTGCCCATCATCGCCTTGTACCTCAGCCAGGTCAGAGAGGCAGAAGACAAGGATGTGAGTCTGAGCGAGAGGTGTGGAGCATGGTACATTAGATGTGACAATCACATCCATCATTGCCAGAATGACAGCCAATCCACTAATTCTTGAAACTCTGCGAGCATCCCCCAAAAGAGCCCTCCGGTGCAATTGGACACATTCTGGAAAGCAGAAAGATGGCATTAGCATGCTGGGAGAAAGGAAATGTGGCAATTGCCTTCACTGAAGCGCATGCAACCGCTAATCCATTATGTTACGCCACTTCATACCCACGGCAGCCTCTGGCACCAAGTACTAAAAGGCAACAGTTTTGCTCAATGAACCGATGCACAGAGATGGTGCAATTTCCTGTCGAGGCGACACTGTTCACTACGGGATGGGGCCTCAAAGAATGCGTTTCATTTCGGAGATCACAGATACGTCCATCACAAGAGAAAGTGTTTCGTTAGATGCGAAGGCAAGACACAGAGCGTCCTGCCAATCAAGACAACTGGAGCATTCTTAATGTGTAATCCACTAATTCACACCACTTCAATTGGCAATTGCCAAGTGGACACGACTTTCTAATAGCTTGTTCAGAAGTACCACATGCAGGAAAAACAAGTCACAAGAGACGCGGAGATGACACATCTTGTCGATACCACAAGAGCATGCAGAAACCACTTCTGATTTCCATCTGCAATTTTAAGCTTTTGGGAATGCAACAGTAATGATTTTTTTTTTTTTTTAATTATGATCCTGGAAAACACTTCTATTAATTGCAGAATTACAATTGCCAGATCTAAAGTTTCAACTGAGAATGGATGAATTGGACTGTCAAGCAGTTTTGGCAAGAGGAATTAGGTTGTGCTAATTTCCGAACTCGATTATTAAGATGGATTCTACACTACACCATTTTGATGACTTCAATTTACACAGCACAGAAAAATAAGACAAAATGTTTTACAGAACTTCAAGCACTACCACACAAACACAAAACAACAAAACACCAAGGAAACTTTCTATTTTTTGGTGTTTTAGCGGGTCCAATCAAGTGCGGTAGACCTAGTTCTTCGAAAGGCAAGCTGGCTGGGCCTTGAGGCTTTGTTGATGTTGCATTTCTTGGTCTGACCTCAAAACAACACCTGAAAAGTACTTCCATATAGCGGATCAGGAGGTGTAAATTGAGGGCCTGTGTGTGAGTGTGTGGGACTACATGCTTGGGGTGTGGGGGCAATGTTAGCAGTGGCAATAACGAGAGGAAGTCGGGTTGCAGTTTGTGTTTCATCATTTAAGACGTACTTCTAGAAAAGATGAATGGCCAGGCTGGATAACTAAGAAAGGGATGCATAACTCTGAGAATATTCAGAAGAACAAAAAAAAAGGACCGTCAAAGAATACCAGTAACAGTATACATGGACAGGCAAACTACTCCAAACATATTTCTTTTAAAAATCATCCTCTAAAATCTGGGCAAATGAATAGAGAAGGTTGATGAACCAGTGGTAAAAAGGGAATAATGAATCAAGGCAGTAATTACCAACCTTTCAAGTCTGTCAGAAGATTTGCAATTGCATGAATAATTCATCTCTACGGTGATTGCATTAATATCAGTAAAAAAAAAAATCGAAACAATCCTCCCTTTTGAAAAATCTTATTTGATCTATCTAAAGCTACAGTATTTATTGTGCCTACAAATACATCCATTAAGGCATTACATCTTCTTAATCGTATTGAGCTCCCTCGTAATTGCACAGAAATAAGTATAAAAACTGACCTACAAAAAAGCATTACTAGTCAGAATCCATTAGAAAGTAATCTTGCTTGAGAAATTTAGACACTGATCAACCGTCAAAGAGAGATGGGGCAGATCTTTCTCAAGACAACCAAAATTTGCATTTGGTTATTAGCGATGGTCACTAGCCGGATTCTATTTCTTGGCAGGCATATCATGAATAATTCAGGAATATCCACCAGATTACTGGTCAGTGACCCATCCATGATGGGGGGACAATTGAATTCATCCTTTTCTCTGTAACTCCATCTTTTTTTCCTTCAAACATCTACTGCTAGATTTATATGTGCTGAAGGTATAGATTATTCATTCAGGATCGAATGAAAAATGAAAATAAAAATAATGACATACTTAAAAGTATTTTGTTAATTTGCAAATGACACTTAATATGGGAGAACTGATAGGTAAGAAAAGGAATGTATGAGAAATATTGAAATAAAGAGGTATAAGGAAAGGGAGAGAAGGATGAAGAATGACGGATGTGAAACAGATGGAATCAATAAATGACAATGGTGATGACGTAAAGATAAAGTGTATGTTTTTTGTTTTAATTTTTTTTTTTTTTTTACAACTACCACTCAGTGACTGAAAAGAGATAAAAAATAACCCATCAAGGACCACACCAAAATAAACATGTAAATGCAAATAAAAAGTATTACCAGGTACTGTATTTGCAGATGACATTTGCTGTATTTTGCGGAGGACATTTGTTGTATTTTGTGGAGGACATTTGCTGTATTTTGCGGTGGACAGAAAGCATGTCCACCACAAAATACAGCGAAATGTTCATCGAAATGTTTACTGAATTGTAGTATTCTTCTTTTCTGAGCGTCTCATTAAGAAGCAATAAAGCAAAAGTGAGTCAGTCTGCCTGTGGTAATTTTTTTTCTTACTCTCCCTCTCTCTATCTTAATATATCTCTTTCTATCTCTCTCTCTCTCTCTCTCTCTCTCTTCTGTAAGTGTGTGAGAGTCTTGAACACACAGCTGAGCATGCTGTGATCAATCCATACCCACACCCACAGGCTGCGCACAATCAAATGTCAGATTACACAGCAGCAGCAGCTAGCAGAACTGGGTGAACGACCTCGCAGTCATTGCCCCTATCATGCCCACAGGGGGAGGGAACACAACAGGAGAGATGGAGAGAGAGGGAGAGACAAAGCCAGAGACAGAGACAGAGAGAGAGAGAGAGGAAGGGGTATAACATAGGATGGGAAATAGAGAAAAGATAAAGGAGAATGAACATGAGAGAGGACATAAAATGCAAAAGTTATTTTTAAAAAATAATAGAGATCAGGTGAAGAATTGCATAAAAGAAAAAGAAACAAAGTTTGGAATAAGAAAAAAATTAAAGAGTGCATGAAATACAAAATGGAAATGATGAGAGAAAAAAAAGAAAAGCAAAAGGGTTAGACTGCAAAGTACAGAAAATTTTTAAAGAGCAAAAATGACCCCAAAAAATATAAAGAGAGCAAAAATTGTCAGAAAAATGAGAGGATAGCTGTACAAAAAAAGAAAAAGTTATATGCAGAATAAGAAGCTGAGATGACTGAAAGTTGACAAACTGAGGCAAAGGATTGCCAGAGAAATTATGAAAAGTTAACAAAACTCAGAAAGTGGAAAAAATGAAATCGCGAGGATAATAAGAAAAAAAGAAAGAAAAAGGATTAATGTAGCTTTAGAGAGGATAACAAAGATATACCTGGCAACTTTGATTACCATCACTCTATCATGGAAAGAAATAGCGTGTGAGTAACAGTCTTTTAAAATAACCTTCAAATTTCATTTACGGGTCCTTCACATGTAGCTAGCCATCACCAGAACAACCATTAATTGATAGATTAATTGAAATGGGAATTGCTCATAAGACAATATCACATGACAGAATTATTCATTCAAATGATAATGGACCAGGGTTTTAATCTAATACTTGGAATTCACCCTTGAACTTGATTAATGCAGTTGAAGATGAAGAAATAACCAACACCACATAAGGTCACATTCAATTCATTCCTGTATCGATCAAACAGAATTGATTGTATATATATGCCACCAATTCATCACCTGAAACAAATATCAGGGGGAAAAAATGCTGTAGGAAAGTGCACTCGGGCAATGACTTATATCATCACCATCTCTCCATCATCCGTTACGTTGCCATGGGAATAAGAGACTCTCATCCATAATTCATTGCCTCAATTGTCATATCTTATCTTCAAAACAGATCAATCAGTCATCAGCAACTTAAAAGCCCGGAAAATAAAAGAGCGGGGCAAAAGTATCTGTGTCATTTCAGTTAGACTTGACGTAACTTGATTTGAGAGTTGGGGAAGGAGTAGACTCGGAAAAGAGGATACAGGAGAGGGGAAGAATATAGAGAAGGGGGCAATATTTTCAGCAGCAAAGATAATGATGAGAAAAACAGGCATGTGTGAAGTGACCCAATGCCTGTATGGTTGTGATATCAAAATGTGGTATAGAATATTATCACAAGTTCTTGCCACACTCTAATCAATATCATTCAAGATAAGTCACTTATTACCAACATATCGGCTCCCAATAAACAAGTTAACACCCCTACCTCATACTTCCAACCAAAAAAAATCAAAAGGATAAAGTTAACTGTATGGATATTAAAATACACTGACTTTGTCTTAACATGAAGTTAAAGGAAGATGAGAATAATGAGGCCGGTGCATCTTGACAGTGATACATTTACAAACACTGACACAAACACATCAGACAACAACACACCTAGCCAATGTATAACAAAAACAACTACATAAGATAACGAAAGTAACATACCACTTCTTGAAGTAAAAAATGTTACCGTTATTGTTATGTTATTGATTTTCAATTTCATATGTGGGCACTGAGATAGCATCTCAAGAACACAAAACCTGCATGCTAGTGATTTTTGATATTTACTGAGAGCCAGAAGGGCATTAGCAGAGAAAATTGAAAGAGTTGATGCTTCTTCCTCCCAACCTGTAGATGATATGAGATCTGCTGAACGCCAAAAGGGCATTAAATCATGTAATCAACGCAGTTTTAATGCCCCCCCCCCCCCCCGACCCCGGCTACCTACGATACATGATACAATCAAAATGAAAAAAAAAAGTTGTAGGCCTGGCAAAAAAAGCAGTAGAAGGGGAACTCCTATACACCAAACTGTCACATGCTAAAAGTGAGAAGGGTATTAACTCATATACTTTAACACAGGGCTAACACCCTCCTAGCTCTTAACAGACGAAATTAAGAAACTCCCCTACTAGCGCCTTTCTGCCAGTCACAAAACAGAGTAATTTTCTTACCTGTATGTGCCCTTCTTTGAGATCAGAGCCTTGAATTGCCGTAAGGTGATTTCTGAGCCAGGGAGACTCGTTCTGTATGGGATGGGATCGTTGCAGAGATAGTACGCTATCGTAATGCTAGGCTGGACCTTCTTCTCCATTGTACCGCTTGAAGAGGTCGGCCGGCCTTTGCTAGAGGAAGACGAGGAAGTGGGCCGCTTCCTGGAGGATAAGAAAGCAAGGTGGGAGGATTGAGTGCAAAGCCCAAAAGGGAATTTCTGAGGCACTAGTAGTATGATCAGTTAAGTTCACAAAGCTCAATCATTCCTACATTTATTTTTTTGAATTAAATAAATCACCCACTCGCCACTCCCATGACAGAGATATTACGGTATATATTTCCCCAGCTCCTTCTTAAGATGTTTGCAATGATCCAATGCTAGAATAGAAATACTGAACTTGGATGACACATGATGAATATGTAATCCTTGGAAAATAAATACAAGATTGGACATTTCTTCTTGCACAGACTTGATGTTGATCCCAAGAGTTCTCTATGCACAACTCAGAAACATGTAAACTGGGCCCTCTTTCATATAAAAACTTGTTATCAATAACAACTTGCAATAACTGTTAAAAGCTACTGAAATCCCAGCATCTGATTGGCCGAGAGCAAATCTGTCACAGGAATGCAGCAGTTGTTACTGATAACAAGTTTTATGAAACGGGGCCCTAGTGAGAGAGTGAACAGCACACAAAATCAGTTATTCAGAAGGGCTATTAGGCCTCCAAATGGACAAGGACAATGGACAAGATGACAAGGTAAAAAGGCCACAGCACACCTTATGATCGGTCTGCGATCCGATTTCAGAAGAAAATGTAATATCAGTTGACAAATCATTTAAAAACAAAACAAAAAATTTGATTGAGGGTCTAAACAGTCATACAGATAGTAAATTCGATAATACGGCCTTTGCCGAGTTTTCTAGTCGGTGGAATGGCCAAATCGGCTCCGAGTCGTAGTGACGTCACAAAAATCGTACGACTGCCTACAAGTTGAAACTAATTTTGCCCTTATTCCCTGTAGAAAGCTGACAGCTCACCCAAACCCTATGTTTAGTATTCATATTACTTTTCAGAACCAGAAAAGGGTAGATTTCATTTGTTAAAATGCCAATATTTAATGCCATAGCAATTTATTTCACAAATCGGATCGCAGACCGATCGCAAGGTGTGTGGTGGCCTTAAGGAGCCTTGCCATGATGGCAAGGATAACTTACCCTCCAGTGGTGGGAGGTCTAGAGAGACCCGGATAGATCTGGTTATCTGAGATACTGGTAGGCATCATCGACCTGGTCTGTCCCGATGACGAGGTCACGCCAGGCATCATCACCTGCCTCTTGTCTTTACGGGGATCACTGGTTTTACTGGAGAAGGAGATGATAGGATGATAGAATGATTGAAAAATTGCATCAAAGGAAAGTTTTATCTGAAGCCAAGGTCCAGGTAATATTTGCAGAGGCAGTTTTAAAGTGGAGACATATCATGACATGTATGATGTGTGCTATAAAAGAACAGAATGTTATCATCATGCACTAAGAAGTATGTGTGGAGACTGCAGGGTTCAAAAACTGCTGGTTGAATGAAACGAGAGTTCTTTAGCTTTTGTTTCCTGACTGGTCAGCTCTAATCTGTAAACATGAACTCCAAATTTAAGAATCTGTACATGAATCCTAAAACCCAAGTCAATAAAATTAACAACAGCAACAAAAAATAACTTTTTGCAACTACAAGGATTACAATCATTAACTCTGCACTTCCTATTCCGCATTTTTCACACAAAACTTCCACATGTAACACCCTCAACATCCCATCCCACATGTAGCACAATGGTTGCTTGCTGCCCACCCTGCCTTCAGTGCAGGACCAAGCCATTCCATTCTTTCATTAGGGGTGTTCCACTCACCTGATCATCCTCTGTTGCCTGCTTGACATGTCTATCCTTCTCCTAGCCTCCTCCAGGACGGTAAGGGGTTCGGGCGGTTTCATCAGGGGCATGTTAGGGTCCTGAACAAACGGCTGCTTTGGCAGGTGGGGTGAGCTCCTTTTGGCCAGGTTGGTGGTGGGTGTATGCGTCCTCTCTCTCTCCATAGATTGGGGCCGCGACGTGTTGTACACGACTGGTTTCTTAGACGTCCTAAACATGCAACAAACAGATATGACAATTATGAAGATGGTCGAATATGAACACAATCTGCAGTTTGAAAAATCATACTGGCTACTTCACAAAAACAAAATATGTCACTGTCAAACCTTCCACTGGAGTCGTTTTAAGAATCAATGTTATTTAATGCTGGCAGTTTGAGTTGGAGAATATCTAAAGTAACTGAAAGATGAACTTAATGTTTAATACTTCCTTTCTTTCTTCCTTTTGATTATTGGGGGTTATTATAATGAAATTATTGACCTTTTTTACATCATATTTTCAGTTTAAACTACGACCATGCAATGAAAGTTCCTGGAAATATGGGTACAAATGTACACTATTAATACTAAGTGTTCACAGTACAGTAACTACTATCCTCAAGACTTACTGAGTCATTGTCATAGTGGTGTTATAATCTGGATGCATACGATGTCTTTGTCTGTGGTGCATAGATTGGTTCTGCGCACGTTGGTCAGACAGATCGTCGCCCACTCTGATCCAATCTGCAACACGCTTCATGGAACTGAAAGGATAATTGTCCAAATTATGAAAGATTAAAAAACCCTTGTTTAAAAACTTCAAAATCACTTCCAGACAAAATCAAAACTGCACATACTATCTTACACAATCAAAGAATACACTTTTTTCTGCCAAAGGTACAATGGTGAGAAATAATGAGCAACTGCCAAAAAAGCGGAAAGAACAGTCTATCAAATCTTTGGATGAGTTGTATTATATCCAATTCTTAGCTTTTGCACTCTTTTTGATCCAAAGCTAAATGAGTCTTGTACTACAGAACCATTCCAGTTTTGGACATTTACACTGGTACCCTTTTATATTTAAGTAATTATAATTTTTTTTCTGTTTTGACCCTTGTTACTACAACATCAAAATACTATTAAAATAATGTCTACTAATTAACAGGTGATGTAAAGTGGAGATTCTTCCGTTACTGTAATGCTACTACAAAGCTATGAAGTGTCTACAATCTCATCTAGCACTTTGTTTTCTAAACTTACTTCTCTGAGTCTGATGGTAATGATGGTGGTCCTTCATAAATTCCACTATCCGTTGTCTTGGATATCGACGAGATGTCAGACTTTTTACTACGGCTCTTTTTGTGCCTTCCAGAATCCTCAATGTATGTCATGTACGGCGTTTCTGTAAAACCACCCGGGCCCATATTGGGCGGCACAATGAGTTCTTTTGATTTGGACATATGATGTCTGCTGTGGTGTTGGTGGGAGGAGATTTGCTTTGGATGCAACGAGACCTGCGGCACGTTGGCCATCGAGGGTGGCAACTTGCTTCTGTGGTGGTCGGGTGACCGGGAGCGAGGGGAGAACCCTTTTGGCGTGTGCCGATTGGAGTCTCTGAAAACCCTTGACATGTGGTCCTCCAGAATACTGTTGGGGTCATCCTCCACAAAATCATGGACGGGGAATATTTGGGTGCCAGGAGGCCTCATGGTGGTGGATGATGGCATTTCACTCTCCTGCTCCTCCTCCTGTGATGATATGGATGAGAGACAAAGAAACATGTGACAACACCATACAGGGTACAAGCAATAGGAAAATTATGAATTTTTGAAAGCTGTAATCACGATACATATGGGAATTTCAAATTGGCCAAATCGGTAATGTCACTGTGATGTCGTGGCGGACAACTCCCCCATTTGCTCCAACACACAAAATGACTAAAATGTTGATTATTTCAAAATGGATTACTCAATAGGATCTTTTTATTTTATGAGGACCTACAACAATATGCTATCTAGCATATATTTTGAGTACTAGCCTGAGGGAAAAGGGACACTTCGGAGAAAACCTGCAAATTAATGATATTCTAGTGTACGACAAACAGGAGAGTTGACCGCAAATATGTCACAATCTAGTAGTGTAGGAAAAGAGTTTAAAGCCTGTATTGAAATTAAAGTAACGATACACTTTTAACCCTTTTGAGACAACTGACCACATTTTGTGGTTTGGGTCAATAATTTTTAATTCAGATCTCTAAAAAATATACCCGATGCAACAGTGGAAAGAGCAAAAATTTCTGCACACACTATGTCCATTTTTGTTGCATGACCATATTGCTTTTGATGCCAGGAATTTTAAAAACGAGAATAAGCTTTAAGATCCTTAAATTGGCAACACATTGAGAGGTTCCAAATCATTGTTTTTTAATTAAAATTGGCATTTTTTTCAACTTTTTTACAAAATTCCTAACCATGTATATTGTTTTCAAAGATATTACACCTTACAGAACCATGTAGCAGTATAAGAAAAATATTATTGCCAATTTGAAGAACAAAATGATCAATTCAGCTTTTAAAGAATTCCTGTCCTGAAAGGGTTAACCAATTTTTGAAGACACTTCATTTGACAGTTTAGCTGTCTTCCTCTTATACCATCCTCTGAGCTCAGTCCCAAGGAATAGTCACCACTGATATCATCACCCATTCACATTTCTAAGAAATATATTTTTCCCTTATATCATAAAACTGAAAATACATTTTGTACTAGACAAAACAAATCCGTCTTCCTTATCAGTGAACAAATGTTATTAGCCCGGGAAGAAAAATAACTCAAAGCTACACAGCTTAACAAAGGGAAAGACAATTATGGTTACCTCGACCTTCCGTAATTTGGCAGCTAGTCTTTCCTTGGCTTCTCTCTCTGCCAGAACCTTCTCCAGCTTCTCAGTCAGCTTCTTAGCAAACTCAACAGGGTCTGTAGGAGGTAGCTCTCTCGGATGTGCACGCTGTATTATGAAGAAGAGAAAGAGGCAAAAACATTACATACATGTAGTTACAAGTACAGCTAATGAAACATGAAGACAATTTGCTGATCCAGTGCTAATTAGGGGGCTTCATCCTCTTCCAAAATAGTGATCAATTCTACAAGCAAGTAGGGAGACATGTGACCTTATATTCTTTGAGTTTGACTTCCTCTGCAAGAACTATTGGCTACTTTTTATGCCTTAGCAGTACACACTCTTGAACTGAACATCTTGTGCTGTGTTTATAAACAATCTTGTAAATGGACTAGATTGAGCATAAGGGAAAAACAAATATGAACACATCCTGGAAAGTGCATAAGTATCAACAGTTTTGTTTTTGCCAATCATCCCCCGAGGCACATAAAACACATTAGTATTACATTCATGTTACAGAATTATGTCAAACCATACTTTTTCAAGGTCTTTTAAATTTCTCTACAGGTCTCTAGTCCTTTTTTCTTGGGGTTCACAGAAATGCCTGAGTAGCAATTACGAATTTCACACCCCAGCTGAGCTGTAAAGGTCAAAGGTCGTGGAAGCGAAGCCTTTGCTGGAGAAGAGGTCAGGTTGTTTAGTCTGAAAGGATCAGACTCGATTCTCCTCCAGCATGGCTAAGAGCGTAAAGACTCTGCCATGAGTGACCAGTGGGGATTGTTTCGGTATCTGTGCTCAAACCGATTCGTAATATTCAATTTACACTGGTATCCAACAAGAGGAAATGTTTGAAGCTGCACAGAATAACGGTATGGGTCTGAGGTCAGAGGCTAGTACCCACTAAGGGGCATATGAAGCACAGATGGGGTGCTGGAAGGCAGTCAAGGGTCTACCCTGTACCACCACGATGGAATTCAACAAGTTCAATTGCAAAACCAGCTGACTGAGTGCGAAATGATACAAGATCCTCCTGGATCTCTTTGCAAAGGGGGGCACAACCAAGGGTGGGGCATCTTAAATGGAAGACCATTTCAGTCTTCTCGTTACCAACTACATCACGATATGTACCCTAATAGAACTGGTAAGGATTCTGCAAGGTCGTGTCAAAGGATATGATTTTCCAATCCTTTTAAAGCTAATTCTGAAGGAGAGGATAAAATATCTATTTTGATGGCATCCGTGTACTGAAGGATATTAAAGTTTTACCCAACAACATGGAATTCACATTTAAAAAATTTGCTGGGTGGTCGAGGGTCAGTTTCAAAAAGAAAACTATTCTGTTCAGAGGTCATAGGGAAATGTCGCATTACAGATCTTTCTTTACCATATGGTAATGCAAGGTCTAAGGGTGGATATTTCTTAATGATTTAATCTCATTTTGGCTTCCATCCTGACCTCAACATGTATGTTCACACCTGTAACTTTTTGCCATATTGAGTAACTTCTCACTTCATGTTCAATTCAAGTTTTAGAATTTTAGGGGGAAACAGCCTTGACCCTTCCTTTCAACTAAAATAATCATGTAGTCTCTTAATTCCTATTCCCTCTGTCTCTCATTTTTTATCTATATCCCTCTCTTTCTAATCATAATCTCTTTAATTTCAATCTCCATTTAA
This sequence comes from Heliocidaris tuberculata, assembly GCA_025618425.1. Taxonomy (NCBI): domain Eukaryota; kingdom Metazoa; phylum Echinodermata; class Echinoidea; order Camarodonta; family Echinometridae; genus Heliocidaris; species Heliocidaris tuberculata. The sequence goes on along the minus strand of CM046836.1, from coordinate 10,970,147 downwards.
TATAATTTTCTTCCCTTTCTGTTTGATTTGTTTCTTTTTTATAAAAAAGAAAACCTTGAATGCCCCCTCCTTGCTCTCTGACTCCAAAAATTCTTTTTTCCCCCTCAATCCCTTATTTTCTCAATATATTTCTCTTTGAAAAAAATCTGCACTCCTTTCACTCCCTCCATTCTTTGCTCTATTTCTCAACCCCCCCCCCCCCATGCCCTTTCCTCTTTCCTCATTAATCCTGCATTTTCTTGAATCCACCGGCTAGTTGGATTTGCATTTTTTTACCAGACATTATCCTCTGACCAACAGACCTCAAACCAAAACAAAGACCTTTACTTCCTTGACCATCGGTCATTACGCCAGCTCATTGATTGAAAAGAGAAAAAGAAAAAGATTCAAGTGCAGACTGAAATGATAATCCCAGACAGAGTAAAGCACTAATGCAAATTTCAGTTTTCTGGAGCTTTTTCCAGCAGCTATTCTGTTCCATATTCGCGCTGGTGGCTCTTAGCTTGTCTGCATGCGATATGGGAGATTAAATGGGGGCTCGTTTTCAGAGAATTGCTGCCATTTTCATCTCATTTTTCCCCCTCATAATCTATCCTTTCTGAATGACAGCTTCTGGACCAAAATATCTGACGTCTGACAGAAATGTGGTTTAGGAGTTTTCTGATACTTTTAGAGACGACTTTGGTCTGGTAAAGACGTAATCTCATGACGTCAATTGAGAGATGGTAAATGGTCTCCATATAACTTACTGCGCGGGCACGCAATGAGTTTTAGGGCTTCCATTGTTCATTTTCTATTTTGAAAGAGGGACAAATAAAAAGGGGGATTATAATACACTGTCCCCACATGGAAAATGCATTATAATCAGATCATTTCATAACTCTTGTAAGAGGCACAGAGATATAGATACTTGTAAGCTAATCCAATAGGAGTGGGGAACGGGATGAAGCTATGTGTACAAGAAAAAGACAATTTTTTTTTTTTTTTTAATTAATTTAATGGAGCAATACTTCTAGAAATATATTTCAAAACTTGACATCACAGGCAGTGTGACTGAAAAGGACAGTTTTCTACTTATACACAACTCAAGCTAGTCGGGAGTTGGGTATTCAACTGCCTTGGACAAGGACAACCTGACCAATGTTCATTGGAACCAATAGCCCAGCTTTACAACAGCACTGCTAGCTATAACTTTGGCTACTTACGGGGCAAGGAAGATGTGTCATGACTTTCCCATTTTGTCTGATGTTGTACTTCATGTTCCTTTTCTGTCTCCTCTTCTGCTGCTGCCTCGACCTCACCGGAAAACCGTCCCTGAGAGAGAGAAAGAGAGAGAGAGAGAACGAAATAGGCATTTAATAATCATGATTGAACAATAACGAGAATTTGTTTTTAATGAATCTTTACCGGGAATACAGGCATCAAGCCATGTATGACGTTGCGGGCCTTGGCCAAGATTTCACATCCATGGGCAGCGCATGCTCCATACCTTAGGAATCGAATTATCTCATTAAAAGCCTTTTGTTTCTCTCAGAGTCTGCTATTGCAGACTAGCATAAAACTTCTTTTAATAAAGTTGAGTTTTGGTGACACAATTGCAATGTGATAGAAATATTGATAAAGTGAGGTTTTATGCAGTATATAATAGTAATTTTTCTTTTTAAGGTTTTGCAATCATCAATATGATGACAAAATTAAATCTTGCTGAAAATCATGTAGAGTGAAAAGCACTGCATAGTGAAGCGAGTATGTATGACTACCAGTGTTTGGTCCAAGATCAGAGGGTCCGAGATCAAGATCAAGATCAAGATCAGACAGTCCGAGATCCAGATCAAGATCAAGATCCGCAGCTCAAGATCGAGATTAGAATATCTGAGATCAAGATCAGATATGTCCGAGATCAAGATCAAGATCAAGATCGAGGTTACTGATGCCGATCTCAAGACTGGTCTCGAGATCAAGATCGATCTCGAGGTACCCAACACTGAGTCGTGTTTTCGCTGATTGGTGAACAATTTTAAAAGCTTTTTCGTTTGATAATTTACGTAATAACAATGTTGATCTCAAGCGATCTCGAGCGAAAATTCCGAGAACAGAAGCTCCGAGATCAAGATCAAGATCAAGATCAAGATCAAGATCAAGATCAACACCTTCGAGATCAAGAACAAGGTTACTGATGCCGATCTCGAGACTGGTCTCGAGATCAAGATTGATCTTGTGGTACCCAACACTGATTTTTTTGTTTTTTTTGTTTTTCAGTAATTTTTATTCAATTTCTATATATAACATAACATTCGTCTTGAATGTATACAACAAATTACACTTGATAAAATCATTGAAACAAGGCATATGATGATAAGATATGATATGATGACTACAGTGCACACACACACACACTCACACACACACACACATGCATGACATAACATTTGGTCAAATATTTTAAGCTGTTTCTAGTCATATTTAAAATATCAGAGCATTTGAAAAAGAAATCCATCTTGGGACATTTCCGCTATGATACTCTCCCACAATAGAAAGAACTAGAAAGCCCACAAATTGTTTTTCACCTTTGCCAGAACTCAACCTTCTCATCGATCTCATGCAGGACTCTTTTTCTCTTTTTTTCAAATGTCAGAAATGGCCCATCTCTGGCACAAGAAAGGGATGGGCCTTGCCAGGGCTCGAAACCTAACTTGTTGCAGGTGTACAGTGTCATGGGAATGGCCGCAGCGACGCACAAACAAAAAGTCTGCCCTCAAATTAGCCAAGATTGAAACACTCTGTTGGTATCTGTTAGGGGAGGGGTATGTATTTGTATCTAAATCCTGTGTAATTGATCTCCTTGCAAACCTGGTTTCTGTTTGCATCTTCACTGTTCACATTCTTTTCCTTTCATCTCAATAATCTGATTTCGTTCTACTTGTATGGTCTGAATTCATCCCCCCCTAAAAGGGAGAAGAGGAAAAACATTCCACAGCAAAAGATATAAGAATTGTACAAAAAGCTGCATTTTCATTTGATAGGAAACTCCTTACAATGTTCCTTTCCACGACATAAATTCTCTTAATAATCTCATCTTTGCATTACAAGCTACATATCTTAACATAACATCTTAACAGTTCGTCCGCACGTAAACGGCATATCCATATTATTGTCAAGCACATTTCCAATAATCATTCCTAAGCGCAGAGTCAAGTCAAGGTGATAGGATTATGATTTCAAGAGTACAAGTACACTGTATATGTAATTGAGAATGGGAAATGAATGAAGAAAAACAGAGGAAAAATAGTCAATGAGAAGGAAAGATCATCTTGACTGGTAGGGGGGGGGGGGTACAGATGAAGTAATAAGATTTTGCGCCTTATTTTAGAATCCTGGGCTTAGCACCAAGCAGCATGGGCCCTGTGGGGGTGGAGAAACTACTGCTCTCTCCTGTAAAATGAAAATGAGATTTCGTCCATCCGTCATCGCTGCAGCAATGACGGTACTGCTTGCAGCAAGTCTACTGCTACAGCTGTGACCCGCTAGTCTATGGGCTGCAGACCCTTGCATGGACACACAATAGAGGTTGAAAGGGTATGTTTTGAGTGCTGATCACATACATACTAACCGTTCGAAACAGAACATGTCAAACGGTGGAAGTAATTCTATATTAGCATACAAGCAGAAAATCTAGACATTTTATCAATGCCAAATATAACCAAAGTAGTATCTAAGGCAAGAAATACATGAAATCTAGTGATGTGTGTACAGAAGTTGAATCATCTCTACTACGTAGCCAAATTCTCTGTAAATGAGCATTTCATGCATGGACATGACAGCTTGTATCATCACAACATACATATATTTCCCAAAGCAAATGTGTTGAAGATTGTGTTAAAGCAGCTCAAGTGTAGATCATGAGGGGTGTCTGTTTCCAGACTATTATTTTGCCGCCATACATGAGGAGAAAGAAGCACACACATATCGCAGGTCCCAGAAGATGATACAATTTATTTTCCAGCAGGGCATGGAGAAACCGAATGCAGCCGCCATGAGCCCCAGTGACACTACTAAATCAAATTACCAGGAGTAGAAGGGGGGCAGGCATCAGCAAGAAGAAAAAAAAAAGATTGTTGTTCAGAGGGAAGGGCGGCAGGCAGTGTCGGCACTGGATCAAAGCGCTGAAAGGAGATCCGCAGAAGAAAGAGAGAGAGGGAGAGACCAGGAGAGGGAGGGGAAAGGATGAGAGAGAGAAAATGTAACAGTCTCACAGGCTACGGCACCCCGCTTCCATCTCCGAGATTTCCCATTTCGAGACCGCCTTTGTGTTAATAGGAATAGCCTTGGGTAGATTAGAAGCACAGTGTGAAGCAAACTTGTATTTCACCTCAACATGGAAACCAACTAACAAGCAGTTGCTACTTTGTAGCCGATACATCATCATCCTCCCCTACTGTGGTCTCATAACTAGGGTGTTAACCCAATTGTTACCACAGGACCAAAATGCCTTTACCTTAATGTGCAGCGTTTCTGCCGACAGTACCGATATGGTTAATGCATAGCCAAACCAAGGACAGAATTCCAAAGGCAAAGCAAAGGGAGGGCAAAATGGCAGACAGGACTCGCAGGAACTTAATATAAAAGAGTACAGAATTAAAAGCGTGTAAAGGAGTCACAGAAAATTGGTTGCGAAAAATAAACTTTCAGGTTCATGTGGCACGAAGGGCAAGCAGAACAACATTCCCCAGGGAAAAAAAAGAGGATGAAAAGGGGGGAAATGCCATAAAAAAGGCAGCACGCATGACAACACTCATTGGCGGCGAACAGGCAAAAGGGATTATAAAACAGCCAGGAGATATGGAGAGAGCGCAAGGAAAAACAACAGAAATGAATAGATACGTGAGTGGAGATGGATTTTCATGAACAGATTTTGACAAAGATAGCTGAGCAATACAGGTAATCATATGTAATACCCACACACAGAGACACAAGCAAGAAAGAAGGGGGGAGACTCTGCATACAAATAGAATTCATACAACCAATATAAATGCCAAGCAATGGGTTTTATTAGAACTCAGATTTTCCATGCATGGTCGAACAGCTATGGTAGGCCGCAGACTTCAAAGCGCCGACCCGCCTGGATGAAAATTTGATTCTGAAGCTTAACAAGCTGCATACAATGGCGTAAATGGGTGTAAAGCTGAGGCCGCGGCGAGCTCCCTACAAAACAATTTACAAACATGTTGGCAAAAGGATGATATCTTCCACAACCCCACCCCCCCCCACATCTCTCTCTCTCTCTCTCTTCCTTTTCTCTCTCTTCTTTTGATCATGATAATCATATTGCCATAAATGACTGGGCACGGATGGAATTAGTGGGTTAGCTGGGAGGTGGGCTGTGAAAAATTCAGCAAGCACTGCATTTGTTGATGTGATTAACAACACAAGGGGCTTAGGCACAGCTTCCGCTCCAGGCACAAGTATGGCCAGCCCCGACTGCTCTCACACAATAGCCAACCTTCTCTCCTCTCTCTTTTTTTCTCCCCCTTTCTCTCTCTCCCCTCTCTTTCATCATTGTCGGTTTCTCACTACAACTAACCTCGTTTGCATCTTAATAAGAATGGCCCCTAAACTGTGCTATTACCCAAAATACAAGGCTGGGCTGCATTGTGTGGTTTGTGTCTGTTCGGCTGATTTTATCGCAATGTCTAAGCTCCGTCCAGTATTTTTAATGTATATAAAAGAAAAGTATTCTCTAGTAAAAGGACCGTAAGGTAGGTCACTGAACACTCACTATGATTAACTGAACATACAAAAAATCTTGCATATCATATTATCTACATTTTGAGAATATGATTTTCATTTTTAACAACTGATAATTTTATTTCAAAAGCTTTCATTCTCTGATAAAAATAATTCTATAAATTGTGTTACTTTTACTCCACTTTCTAGATATATCATATTTCATATGGAAACAAATACTGTTCTTGCAGCAACTGCACCTTTGCCAATGTTGATGCAATTGCAGACACTTCTGATACTTGACAAAATACAGGGGTTTTTTGCATTATAGAGTTGTTTGAACTCGGTCCCAAGCCTGTATTGTTTTTCATCTATGCAATGCAGCCAATGGAAACAAAAATGGTATTAAAATGGATCTTTAATTTACAGTGGTTCTATCAATTTTTCCACTGTTCTGCTGATACTTACACACTGGAATCTGTGAGGGACATGGTGTCATCTGAGATAGCATCACTGCTGAGAGACTGTAGCTCTGAATCGTTGTTGGATGTTGCAGGAGCTATGGCTGCACATCCTGGGTGATAGGGGTTCTGGGCACCAAGTAAACCAGGGTATAACCTGCAATGAAAAAAAGGAATGTTACGTTACAACTGTCAACACCATGACAAGAGATTACTTCCATAATAAGTGCTCAAACAATGGGGTCTCCGCCAATAAGTGCTTTTCTCTTAAAGGGAAGGTTAAGTTCTGAGAAAGATGAAATATAATTTCTGAGCTTTCTCATTCTTATCATGTTAGTTTTGAAGATTATCATGTGGTAGATATGTCCCCTGAAAAGGATTGCTTTTCAAATTCCCTAACATTCAAAATATGACAACAAACACCTGAAATGTTTGGGCCGAACATTTGTGTGTAGTCCCAAATACACACATTTCTGTGTGCAGTGCATATGACTCTCGGCAAGATTGAATCAATTTCTGATCATTTTGGTGATTCCAAAACCTTACAGCATACACCAATTCTTATGTGCTATATATTCAACCTTTCACAATTTCTTTGAGACAGTTTCTTTCACGATTCAATCTCATCACCAGAATTTAACTTTATCTATAACCAATTTCCTATGAATAACTTGGTAGTTATGGTTTCTTTAATAAGACTAGGGGATTGGAAGAATTCAGCAGTTCATATACTGTACAATGGTCTATCTACATGTTATTGAGGGGATCATTTTACATCTACCATTGGACCCTGCTTACACTATGCTTTCATTGTTTTGAAAATATCAAGATGGGATTAGAGTTAATTTTCACTACACAAAATTCCAATATGGCTATGATTCAACATATAACTGGTGATGGCATGTAATATGTTGATCTATACAACCCACGAGATATATGCAAAGATTCAGTTTCATAATCAAGATCTGAATTTCCACTCTACCATCCCAAGAATGCACAGCCCCCTCAGTGGCCCTGCATGACCAGTCCCAAATACAACGTTGACAAGTTAGGCCTGGCTATCTGACCAAAGGGTTGTGTATATGGTGGATACTGAGAGCCCATCACTGGTCATACACACACATACCATTGGTCCTGGCACAGATTGCTTGGAATTGAACACCGTATTTACTTTGTTTTCTTACACCACCTCCTCTGTTGGTGTATGAAAGCACTAGTCTCCCTGAATCCAGACAGCTTTGCAGTATTGCAAGGCAACCCATAATTTCTTATGATGAATTCAGTAGGTTTTACATGTCTACAGAGGAATTGACCACAATTAATATCCATGTGTGCCTACATGTACATTTCGTTCTACTCATCTGAATAATTCAAAAGTTTGTTTAAATAATTTTTTTATTTCAGCATTTACGCATGTTGGATGAACATTTGACCGGATGATCATAATGTACATGTACAAAGTAGGCTTACATGCATTACGATACATAGGCCTACATGTACACATACATGTATGTGTGTGCTCTATTTATCTATTCATTTGAGAAACTTTGAACATAAAGCTTTCAAACTGTTGTTTTCATTGCAATCCATTACATTTCAATAACTGAATTCATAACCCTCAACGAAGTCCCATCATGCAATGTGAACAGGGTCTGTCAATAAAGACTACATGTACTTCCATGCGCAACCCATACTGGGCTCTACCATGTTGTGCAAACGGTACTTTGTTTGGACATTCCAGTATCGTTGGTCAAAGGTCAAATGAACTATAATAAAATGGGGCCAGGGTGGCGGATTGCCTTTCTCCCTGTCACTGCACTGGCATGGTTTTCAAACACGGACAAGAAATTTCTTTTTTAATCTGGTCTTTGAAAGGAAATTCCCCTAGAAAGCAGAGTACAACAAGTTTTTTAGCAAAGCACTAAAGAAATTTTTTTTTTTTGATTCTTGCAATGTATTTGTGTCCTTGTAGGTCAACATATAGGACCTAGGCCTACAATGTACATGATGTACATGTAGCCGAGATGTGTCCTTGGTCATATACATAGGAGGCACATGTAGGCCTGCCTTGCAAACAAAATTTCAAATACTGTCAATGAAATTTCAGCACAAAGAACTTAAAGGGGTACCCAATGCTGAAACAATGTTAGTTCATTTAAAGATCATGATTTTATTAGAAGAAAATCATCTGCCTTAAATTTTTTAAAATTCGTGTTGCCAGAAAATCCCCGAAATATAGTAAGATTTCAGGATATTTTGGCCCCTCAGCTGTGTCCCAATTTCAGCTAGGTAACACAATGACGTCAAAGTGGTTACCTTGTCGCGCAATTCTAGCAAAATGCGCGCAAGGTATAATGCATTTTGTACAGTCTAGCGCGCAACACATCTGCAATACGCGAACCTGGGTAACCACTTTGACGTCATTGTGGTTACCTAGCTGAAATTGGGACACAGCTGAGGGGCCAAAATATCCTGAAATCTTACCATATTTCGGGGATTTTCTGGCAACCGAATTTTAAAAAAACTTAAGGCAGATGATTTTCCGCTAATAAAATCATGATCTTTTAAATGAACTAACATTGTTTCAGCATTGGGTACCCCCTTAAATGCCTGAAGTTGTACCAAGCATCAGATACCCAGCCATCAAATTCACAGAATTTCACCGAGTTTACAAGGCACAGTACATGTAGGCCTACAATGTAGACATCTACCATAGTCAAGATACATGTAGTAAACAATGCACATGATAAAAGGGTTTTTTTTTTTTTAATGTCTAGTTTCACAATTGCGTATTGGCAATAGACATAGATTTTCACAATTCTGATTGCTGCATTCCTAAAATCATGTACACCTACATGTACATGTACATACTGCAAACATGCATTCTTAGTGGTATTCTCCAGAGGCAGCATACTACATGTATGTACTAATATATAGAAAATTATGTAACAATTTTATATTTTTTTTAAAGGGCTAGGGGCATTGAAAGTTTCCACTAAAAAAAAAAAAAACGAAAAAACAATTGGTGTACATGTATATCATGCAAATCATAGCACATCAAGCCAATATAACATGCTAATGAGTATTGATCAATGCCGCCATCTACACTAATATGAAATTTCACATCAGGGCAGATTAGCAGGCTGAAACAATGTGATCATGTCGGCTTTTCATTCTGGCTGCGGACCTCAACTTGAGATTAAATTTTGAGGAGGAGGAAAGATGCCTGGTACGCTTTGCTTTTGTAAAGTCCTAGAAGCAGCAATGTAGCCTAAGGGTTACCAAAATTAATTTCAGCCTCCTACAAGCAAGGGAATCAAGAGACAATTTTCACCCTCCTCTCCCTCTCTCTCTCTCTCTCTAACTCAAACGTGTTCCTGTTCGATGTCGAAGCTGTTTGGACAAAGTCCGACTGCCGCGCATCTCAGGGGGCTGGACCACACAAACTCTCAGTGGGAAGCCATTTTCTCATTTTTCTCTATTTCTTATTTTGACCCTTCTTCTTTGAAACAACATCAAACTGTGCTCCATTTCTGTCTGGTCTCCTTCACAGCTCCGTAATTCTTATCTATGGAGGCTTACTACGTCTGTAATGGGTTCAAAATAACGTAAAAAGCCAGTGAAGTATCATGTACCGAAACATTCAGTATTTGCCTGCATGTGCATTATCTGTGGTAAACATAGAAGTGCTATATAAAACACACCAATTCGAGAAACAATATTCACCAGTTTTTTCAATCCATAGTTTTGTTTTGCCCTAAATTCAGTTTTAAAAGCATTATTTCACACCATATACATCTACAGGTATATACTTTTATATGATACAGTGCTACCCACGAACAGTGATATTTCTAATGGCTTTTGTGATTTTCTACATGTAGAATGTGATGAAAAGATGTGTTCAATATAATTTTTTTAAATGAATCATGAAAACATATTTGTGGTCCTTATAGATAAGGAGAAATTACTAATGTATTAAATAATAATTGAAAATAATCCTTTTGCAATACACACTGCTTCGTAAGTTCTTTGAAGCTTTCACATACAAAGCACCCTGTGAGATGTGAGAAATAATATTCGGCTTATAATAGTGAGCCAAATGCATTCATGCCGAGATGAAATTTGTCTTTAGCCTTTCCTCTCCAGGCACTCAAAAAAATTGAACAAAATTATTACTCCTGGATGAAAAGGATATTGATACCTCTTCAGTTAAAATCACCATGGAATAAATATGACAATTTGGAAAATCTCTAAATCAGATAATAATTCCAAACATGTAAGTAAATGTAAACATTTATCAGTGGAAGTGTTGTAAATTTTTTGGAACAATCCATTATTACTGCAAACACCTGGTGACTAAAGGCTAATGTACTGAGACCACCAATGTTGTAGTAGCGATATACCACTGCTTAGTAAACAGTATTGAAGTCAAATCTAGATGAAGAATGCTTTATAAATACATGAAGACCTAAAGTATGTGTAGGCTTTAAATTTACTTGTCAGGCAATAAATATTGAAATGCAAGAATGCAAACTTGAGGTTACTTACATTGTACATCACACAACTCATAGGCCTATACCAGGCCTACATATATATGGATTTCTCCTTTTGCTAGAACCTTATTCAAATTATCACTGCAACAGTTACATATATACAAGCAAATGAGAAAATTAGGCCAACATTAACGTCCTAGAACATTTTAAGTGCACTGACACAAGAAACAGGATACTTTACAACTACACAAGTTTCAAAGAGGCTGAATACAAAATGAAATGACCTTGGGCTGCCAAGATCAATACTACTCACTATAAATCCAAGGTCTTGCTCAAAGGCTAAATATCTATGCACACAATGAAATCCCCCTAGCCCAGATGTAATGATCATTCTTTATCACTCACTATTACATAACACAATGCCAAATGTAAACCCATCAGTGATGTGAGTTACAGTGCAAACACTACCCCCACTGAGAAATACTCTGCCACAATAAAAGGCACCTTTGAAGTCTCTTAACTCCAATTTCGCTATTAAGACTCAGGATTTTGCTTTCGCAGTGAGTGGAAATACAAAAAGTTTGTCGGCCATCGAGTATATCACCTTTGGGTGATTTTTACACAAGGTATACATGGAAATGTGAGCTAGATGCATATTCTGGGCTAACACAAGTAAAGCTTTATTTATCTACATGTACATGTATGACGGAGTAGTAAAATCATAATACGTTGGCAGATGAAATATGGATAAGAATGACAATAAATGCTACCATTAGTCAAAAGATCTAGGGACAGTCTTGTGTTTAAAATCCTAATAAACATGTACATTATCTCCCATAACTCCCATAACGTGTAGCCTTACATGTAGATTTAAAGAACAGGGACAACATGTACAAATAGGGCTCATTGTGAAATGCCTTGAAAAAGGAATCAAAAGCACAGCTACTGCCTTCTTTTAAAGTAATAAAATTTGTGCAGCTCAGGAGACTACAGATAAGCATTTTTTATTGAGCAGTACTCCAATGTTTACATTTTTCTTCTCTCTCGATCTCAACGACTAGGAGTTAATGGGTAAAGAAGGGTTACTGGAGGAAAACTTAAAGAGATAAGGGCCCTCTTCCTTCGAGTGCACAATCAAATATCTCCATAGGCCAAACTAGCCCTCATAAGTACAGAGATATGCCTCCATTAGGGCTTAGAAGTCAGAAAGTGCATTATGCACAATGAGTAGAGCACATTCAGGTCAGTTACAAGTACAGGTAGGTGTAATGTATGTTGGTGCATAACAGAGCACTTGCTCCGAGTCGGGAAAAGCACATGTACAAGTTATTTGGGCAGATCAAGCCTAATATGATCACCTGCGGAAATTCTGCGAGCACACCGAAATATGTAAATTATGAATTCGGCTGCATGCTATTCCAAGAATTTTGAAGCGCAACAATAATAATTTGTTTTAAAACCTGTTAAGGCACATTCACATGTCACAGGAAACTGGGGCCATATTTTTTTTTTTTAATTTGAATAAATGACAACAACGGTCCAATGCATACATGTATTCGCTTATCTCTGTGTTATAAGATA